>RWGZ01000499.1:0-572261 GCA_009725065.1 Utricularia reniformis
TAAAGGAAATTACAGGTGTATCGTGGCTGTATGACTTGTAAAATGCAAAGACAAGATAAATGATTGTCTGCATTAGGACAACCATTAAACCACATGCTGTGGGGCTGTCATGAAACAAAAAGGTAACTTGTTTTCACACTTGGATAATTAATTTTATTTATAAATAATATATATTATGTTATTATTAATAAATGATGCCATTTATTCCGGTGTAGCATGTAAAAACATTTATTTTAAATATTTATTAGTGTGACACCAAATTTGGTGTTATAATTTGATAGTTTGGGGTAATTTTGATTTTCAAAGTTTTATAATTTTGACAGTTGTGATCCAAAAGTAAAATTACAAAATAAATTCTCATATTTTATAAGTTTTGACAAAATCAGTCGTATATATAACATAATTGATCTACAAATTTTTCAATTTTGACAATGGTTATCCTCAGTCAAAATCAAATTATTGGAACTGAGATTTTGCAAATTTAGAGATCTGATTTACCAAATATTAGAAACTTTAATGCCAATTTTCCAAAACGTTAAAGTTTTAGAATCGTTAAAAATTATAGAGGTCAAATTTGTCAAATCATAAAAATTTGGGGATGAAGGCGTCATGTTCTATGTTTTTTAATAACTATGGAGGGTATAATAGTCTTAATATTTTCTAATTTTTAAAGTTTAATGTAATTTAATGTGTTGTTAGTTGTTAGTTGTTAATTAACCAATTCACAACATGAAATGGTATTTAGTAAGAATTTGATTTTATGATAAAAGATTAATAAAATTAAATAGAAATTACAAGCAATACTAACAGTTAAAGTGCATTCAAAGTTTACACGAATAATTGCTAAGGCCTAAGGGTAAAGATGAAGTTATACCATATATTATAAATAAATATGTTGGTTTTCATCTATTTTATAATAACTGGTGTTTGTAGAACCCTATTTTAAAATAGTATAAATAATATATTTTTAAAATTTTGACAAAAAAACATACAAACTTTTTGGTTGTATTGACATATAAACTTTAAAGATTTATAAAGTTAATGTACTCTAAAATTTTATAATTGTGTCCTACATGCATTCTAATACATTTTGATATTACAATACAACATTATAGTTTTTACAGAACACTACATTTCCATTGTAAACAGAATGTATTTTTAAAATATTCTTTAAATCCAAAATGAGATATGAGACTAAATTTAGAAATTAGAATATATTCTCGTTATTTAAATTATAAATATATACTCGATAAAATCATATTATTTTCACCTCCAACAATTTCAGATTTACAACGTCGTTTGACATATTTGTAAGTTCTATTATCATGTATCTTTAACATGTAACCATAATCATACACAATTTCTTTCGTCATGTATATACTAGAGACAATTAGTGTAATTTAGATAAATCCAATTTTATACAGAACATCATTCTTGTTATATCATTCAATTTATCTATTACAGAATACTCAATACATTCTTATATATAATAACATTATAAAAATACATTCTCAAACTGGATTCTAATTTTTAAAATGCATGTATAAGATAACCTAATTGTGTATTGATTATCTGAAGATAAAAAACCGTTCAATTTTTGCCCTAGTAGCCATAAGTATTTATAAACGTATTACTAATTTATATTTATCTCTTGAATTTAAAAATATATATTGATTGATTATATATCCAAACTTTAAAAATCTCAAAAATAACACATGAGTTATAAAAACGATCATTGAAAAATTGACCAAAAATCACGATTATTAATTTAATGATCATTATTAAATAATTTTGAAAATTCAGGTCTTGAACAAATAATTTAATATGATCTACAACCTTTTTATAACTAATTCAAACCACATCTTTCATCCAATGTGAGACAATTATTATATTTCAAAGTACATCCTCGAAGTTCAATCACTTAACAAATTTAACTTGACCATTTAAACTAGTAGATTTGTAATCGTTCAATTTTATGAAATCGAACTAACCCCGTCAAAATCACTCAAGATTTTCCTAAGTATTTCCAATACCACGTTAAATTTCTAAGTTATATCAATTTATGTAGATAATATACACAGATATAACCTATAAGATGAGGATATCATCATATTGAATTTTCTCATTTTTGTATCTTTGTACATCTTTTAAAATGTGATTGTTCGTAATTTTAACAAATTGATAGATTATAAATGATCCCGTGACCATTTTTTATATGGAAAAATATAATATAATATTCAACATCTAAGTGTAAGAAAATGTATAAATACGAAATTGAAGTGAAGAAAGTGACTCAACTTTTCAAATATCATTTTCAAATTAGGCACTTACAGCTCTACATTTTGTCACCATTTGCAATCTATTTCATTCAAATTTGCATAACCCCACACTCAACACTAGGGCTACAAAAAACCCGAGTCACCTCGGGTGCAAAACGAGCATGCACACTTCGAATAATTAATTTACCGAACTCGTGTTTTAAGTCTTGTATTTTTATTGAAGCTTTCAAAGTTTGTGAAATGTATTTTAATTTTATGTGTAAATTATAAATGAAAATACAACATTTTTTGCTCAAAGACAAATATTTTGCATGATTTTAAATTTCGCTGATGGGGTCGGGTTTTTTTTAATTAAATTCATTTTTATTTTAATGTTCAAAATTCCAAAGTTAGGTATATAAAATTCCAAATCTATATAATTTAATGATAAAAATGAGAAAATTGCATAATTAACCACCCAACTTAAGAGTTGTGTAAAGGACATGCCACCACTTACGAAATTGTAGGAATGATACTTCAAATTATCAACACCATTTGTTTTTACATATGACATTCTAGCACCAAGTTTTCCGTTAATTGAAAACCGTTTAAAACCCATCACAAAGTACGAAAATAAGACCATTTTGAAAAATTATACAAAATTTACACTTGAAATTCGAGAATTGTGTATAAATATTAAATATTACGAGTTCATTAAAGTGTCAATGATAAACGGTATTGGAAACTTTGGTTGTTTAATGTGTATTTAATTGAAGTTAAAAGGTTATAAATGCATATTTTTGTACAAAAAATATATTATATTTACAATTTCGTAACTTGAAGAGTATGCTCTTTACACATCGCGTAAGTTGGGGGCCGTAGACAAACATCACCTCATTTAAAATATTAAAATTGATTTTATATAAAATATTAATTTTAAATAATATAAAATACCATAATAAAATATTTTATTATGTGAGTTAAAATCTTAATATTTCATAATAAAGTAATATAATATAAAAAAATTAAATAGATTGTCAATATCAGATCTTGACTTAAGTAACAGTACATCAAATATTAGCTGTATAACACTATAAACTAATAAATAACAAGGGCTTTTGATTAATAGAGCAGTCAACGCAAAATAAGTTTAAGACAATAATTAATGTTAATCCAAAAATAGAACAAGCCATTAATATCTCGTTAAGCATATTAAATATCACATTAAGGACGACCCATTAAGTACGTGTTCTGATTGCATTGTCAGAATACATTATCATTTTTAAAATGTATTTTGGATTCATTTACAGAACACCCAAACGTTTTCATTCTCATTCTGACAATGTATTTTCAAAATGCGTTATGAGTTTTCTTATTCAACACAAAATGACTTTAATCCCTAATTTTGAATTCCTATAATGCATTTTAAAAATTTTTTAAACAAACTACAATTCTGACCAAATCCCTTATTTCTAAGGGTGTTTACTATTCGGTAAAAATTGAATACCGAACCGTTTATCGATTTTTTTACCGAACCGATACCAAATTATAAAATCGGTTCTATATTTGGTTTCCCTCGAATACCAATACCGAAACGGTCATTTCGGTTAGGTAAAAAAAATCATTATTCGGTAATACCGAATTTAACATTTTCTTTAATTTAAAACTAATATTTTTGTATTTAATTATATAATTAAATGTATTATTATGATTAATTTTATGTGTAATTTGATTAAATTTTAGAAAATTCGGTATATCGGTAAATACCGAAACCGAACCGAAACAATTCGGTATTTACCGAACCGACAAAATTCGGTTCGGTATTCACTAGCTAATTTTTTGACTTATTTTGTATTCGATAATTGAAATTCGGTTCGATTTGGTTCGGTATTTACCAAATGAACACCCCTACTTATTTCTAATTAAATAAATCTTGTTTTCTATAATCATATAGGCAAAATAATATTTTAGTATTCAGAATGCATTCTCATAACCATTTTTTACAGAACATTATTCTTATTTCATTATTCATTATTTACCATGCAGAACACTTAAACAGATTCACATTTTATAAATACATTATGACAATCCATTTTGAAAACACATTTACATTCTCATAATACACACAGAAGACACCCTAATAGTACTATTAAAGTAAATAATAGTATATAAAAGTTAGATAACATTAATTATATCAAAGCTATTTACTAATATTGCAAATATTTCAATAGATGAATACTGAGGTATAAAAGAAAATTTATAATTTGAAAAAACTTACGTTCATAATATGATTACATTGCATTTAAAAAACGAGAAATTATGATAATTTTTAAAACGCTAAAAATTATACATAAATGTTATATGAACACAATTAATAAATAAAATAAAATATAAAAACCCTCTTAATAATAAAAAATAGAGAAAATGATATCCGTAATTTGATAAATTTCAATATTTTGATCAGTGAGGTTTTTTAGGGCATTTTAGTCCCCCAAACATTGATTTTGTTTCTAATGTCGTCTATATTTGATATCCAAAGTTGATTTTTTCGAATGACTTCTATAATCGAAATATGAAAACGTTGCTGATTATTTTTGTCACTAATATTTGATGATTAATTTTGTTAAATTATTACAAATATAATGACTTGTTTTGTTATTCACAAATTTTAGAGTTTGTAATTGTCAAAATTATGAAATTTTGTAATCAAATTTATAGTAGCGCCCAAAAATTATATAATCGGGACATAATCTAAATAATTCAAGATTGATTTACAATTAATTAAAATATTAAAAAAAAATCAATAAAGACTAAAGAATACTAGAATATGAAGAATTAAAAAGTAATTTGTGCTTCACAATTTAAAAAGTCGGAATATTTTAAAATAATATGAAAATAATAAGGGACATGTAGGGTCAGAAGAAGCATGGGCAGGAGGACCGCACCGCATTGTGTGTTCAATGAATTTACTGTTTTGTCCATTCCCGCTTGTCATTTTATGCCTCTATTATTTACTGCCATACCTGTTTTCGGTAATTTCCAACTCCCACTCCTTGAATCATTTATTGGTTATATGGAATTGCTAACTATTACTCGAGTTTGTATTAGAAATATATTCAATTTATATATCATCGTGTTTGTTCGATAGGATATAAATATGAAATGTATTTGAATATTTTTATATTTATTTATAATTAAGCGAACATAAACATTTTTTTGTGAATAAATATATGTATTATATTATTTTTTTCTTATTTTATTCTAAATATGAAAGTATATTATTGTATTTTTTCAATTTTTAATCTAAAAAATCAATTTTAGTATATTGAATTCCAATATTAAATTTGAATAGATCATTCGAAAAGTTATTCGAACGAACATAAACATTCATATAATATTTAAATCATGTTCAAATAAGAATTCTAGTTCTAAAAATACAAAAAAATATGAAAAATATTCGAATAAAAATATAAACATTGAAACTTCGGTTCGTTCACAAGGAATAGCAACCATATATGCAATATTCTTAAATTTGTATGCTTGAAAATAACATGTATATAATTATTTATGATTAATTACATTTATTATATAGGTATATATTTACTATGTACTCTTTGAATTACTTTTAAAAAACAATTATTAATAAATAAATTAATACTATATTAAGTTAGGGGTGTTTGTTTATATATGCTCGTCATGTGCAATTTAATGCATTACTTGTACTCAATTGTCATTTTCATGTAGAATGGTTGTTGCCCTTTTTTTGTAAGGGCCCCTAGCCCTACTCCCTTTTGTCTCTTATTTACAGTAAATGTAATAACTCAAAAATATAATTTGAGAAAATTGTATACATACTCCCCAACTTACGAGTTGTGTAAATGACATGCATCCAACTTATGAAATTGTAAGAATAACTTATAAAGTTATCAATATCGTTTGTTTTTACCTTTTACACTGTGGCACCCGATTTTTCGTTAAGTTGTAAACATTTATTTCGTTAAAATGATTAACCCTCAAAGTTCACAAAATACGAAAATAAAAGTTTGAAATATTAACAAAATTGACTCTTAAAGTTCAAGAATTGTGTATAATAATATAAAATATTAACGATGTCGTTTGAGGATCAATGATATATAGTATTGGTAACTATGTATTTTACGTGCATTTAATTGAAATTGAAGAGCTACAAATATATATTTTTGCTCAAATAATGTATCATATTTACAATGTCGTAACTTAGAGGTAATGATATTTACATAGTTTGTAAGTTGGAGGATCTTAAGTAAAAGACACCCAATATAATTTACTTATCTTTTATATTTAAAGTATTATGTATTAAATTTTGAAATAAAATTTGAAAAATTACATTTATTTAATTAAGTTATATACTCACTAACTTGGTGAGATTTACAATCACTCGTACTTTCATATTTGTAATAAAATAAATGTATGGACGAATGTCATTTAAGGTCCAAAAGTTTCTATGATTTAACAAATTTAATATTTAAACTTTCTTCATATTAATCCTCAAAGTTTGTTGAAGTAAAACAAGTCAACAAACTTTGTATTTTTGGCATAATTAGTCCTCATATTTTGTAATTTTTAACAAATTTAGTCCTCAAAGTTTCATATATGTGGCGAAATTGGTTCTCAAATTTTGGGAGCTAATTTTGACACATGGAGATCAAATTTGTCAAAAATATCAAAGTATGAGGACTATAAATGTCAAATAAAAGTTTAGGTACCAAATTTGTCAAAATCACAAAACTGTGGGGACCAAATTAGTCATTTTCTCTAAATGTATATTTATGTATTTGATTCAATTTTATCAAAACATTATCAGATAGAGTAAAATATTTAAGGTTCAAAAGTTTAACTCTAAGGTTGTACAAAATACTAAAAAAATTGATTTTGAGAAAATAGCGCCCTTAATCCAAAAACTTTGATCATTGTTATAAATTTGATTCATATGTTTTGCATAACATTTTCATTTACTAAACATTTATTTTTTTTAATGTTCATCCAAAGTTTACAAATAGATAAATTTGATTTTCAAAATATATAAAATGGACAAATATGATCTCTATATTTGATTTTCATGAATTAATTAATTTACTAAAATTGAAAAATATTGATGACAACTTTGTTATGCAAATTAAATTTTGAGGATCTTATAAACTATAGAAAATATGAGAATATTTTGTCTTTACCAAAATTTATTATTATAATTTCAATAGTTATAAAAAATTGGTATAAAATTACCAAACTGATTAAAATATGAGTATGATTTTAGCATATATCCGTATAGCTTTAATAGCATATAAGTTATAACAATTTGGCCCAATCCATTAATTACTCTTATCGACATATGTGCATCTAAAGGACACTGGGGACACAATTATTAATTGCTAATTTATTATTTATTATTCTTTTTATGCACAATTTTATTGTCCTCTACTTTATAAATTATATTTTAATATTTAACATAAAATGACATGGCATTGTGTTATAACGATTTTGTGTACCTGTTAACATCCTATTTTTTCAAATATAATTAAAAAGTTAATTATATTTTGTATTTAATATTTAATTTGTAGTTCTTAAGGTATTATTTTTGTTTATTAAATATCCACTCACACTAAATTTAATGATTAAATCATATATTTTTTATTCAGGAAATTTTTTATTTTAAATGTAATAGAATAAATTGCATGATTAGAATAGTTTGAGGTATGGTTCAAAATTAATGATTTTGAGGAATATATAATGATGAAATTAATAAAATATAATAATAATGGAATGTGGGGCCCACTGTTATGGCCTGGTTTTTCTTTCTCACTGGCCCCAATATTTACAGAGAATAAAAAATAGTAAAATACAATTTCATTTTCATCAAATAAAAAACCCTACTGCTCCTCTCTCTCTCTCTCTCTCTCTCTCTCTCTCGCAGTCACAGAGTGGAACTGCATTTGGAAGAACCGTTCGTACTCCAGCTAAATATACATACAGGTAACAGCTCACACCGTTCTCCATTTTCCCCCAATATAAACCCTAATTCCACATTTTCCCACCTGTTATTCAACACCCAGATGCCTAATCCATAGACCCCAGCAGCCGCCATTGCTCTAATCATACTGTCAATGGGTTACGCTCCAATACACGCTCGTTGGATGATTGCTGCTGTAATACTTATTGGTATTTATCCAACCTGGGTTTTTGCTTCTGTGGAGGAAGTCCGATCATTGCTTGAATTCAGGAGGGGGATACAAACGGATCCGTCTAATGTGGTTTTTTCCAGTTGGGTTTTGCCTGGTAATACATCCGCTTGCCCTGAGAATTTTCATGGTGTTGTGTGTGACCTAGAGACGGCGTCAGTGGTTGGTATTTCCCTCGACCGTCTTGGGTTAGTAGGGGAACTGAAATTCAGTACTCTTACTTCGCTGAAGTTTTTGCGGAATTTGACACTTGCGGGGAATGCGTTGAGTGGTCGTCTTGTGCCGCTAATGAGGCTTATGTCGTCACTTGAAGTAATTGATCTATCTGTGAATCAATTCTATGGCCCGATTCCAGCCAGCTTTAATGATCTTTGGGCTCTGCATTATGTTAATTTCTCAAACAATAATTTCAACGGGGGATATCCTGATGGAATTCGTAATTTACAGCAGTTGAAAGTGTTGGATTTGCACTCAAACCAACTTCAAGGTGACATTCGTGAACTCATTCCCCAGCTGAAGAATGTCGAATACTTGGATTTGAGTAGGAATCACTTCTCTGGGTTGATGGAATTGAGTGTGGAAAATGTATCTAGTTTGGCTAATACTGTACAGTATGTTAATTTAAGTGAGAATGATCTGGGAGGACAGATTTGGGATAAAAATGCAATGATTTTGTTTCGAAACTTGAAGGTTTTAGACTTAGCAGATAACAAGATCATTGGTGAACTTCCAGATTTCGGCCATTTACCAAATCTTCAAGTGCTACGGCTTGCGCATAATCAGCTTTTTGGGCTTCTCCCTATGGGGCTCCTTCAAGGCGCTACCCCATTAGTGGAGTTGGATCTGAGTTTTAATGGATTTTCAGGTGAGTTACTGCTTTTGTAGTTTTATCTTCCTATATTTTCAGAATCGTAATTATGCTTGCTTTGAGTGAAGTTTTAAAGTATATGTTTTTCGATTTACGAACTTTTAATGTTGGTATTCTTTTGGTGCAAAGCTTTATTTTTCGATTGTTTTTCCAGATACTCTTCCTGAAATTAGCTCATCAACATTGGTTACTCTCAACTTATCTTCGAACTCAGTGTCAGGCTCATTACCACTTTCATTGGGGAATTGTGTAATTATTGATATTAGCAAAAATCTGCTATCGGGCGACTTATCTGCGTTAATAGATTGGAATGCAAACATTGAAGTTCTGGATTTAAGCTTCAATAAGTTTACAGGAACCGTCCCGGATTTCATACATTTTTCAAAGCTGATTCGATTAAGTCTCAGAAATAATTCGTTAGATGGAGCATTGCCTTCGACTTTGGGTTCGTGCCAAAAGCTTAATTCTATTGACATGAGCTCCAATAAACTTGATGGTTCAATCCCACAAAGCTTCTTTACTTCATTGGTCATTACGTACTTGAACTTATCTACGAATCGTCTTACCGGATCAATTCCAATTGGCGATTCTCACGCTACTGAGTTATTAGCTCTCCCTCCGATCCCGCCAATGGAATCTCTAGATATCTCTGAAAATGCATTAACAGGTGGTTTAGTATCTGAAATTGGCAACTGGCAAAGGCTGAGGCTACTGAATCTTGCTAAAAATCGTCTTTCGGGTCCATTGCCTCGTGAATTAAGCAAGCTCACTTTATTGGAGTTTCTTGATTTGTCGTATAACAAGTTTAGTGGTCAAATACCGGATACATTCCCTCCGAATCTTCTGTTTCTGGATATTACTTACAATAATTTATCAGGGAAGATACCTGATAGCCTCAAAGGGTTCCCGGATTCTTCATTTTCACCCGGAAATGGATTTGAACACCATCATTTTTTCCCATCCGGAGATGGTATTTCTAGTGATAAGGAGGATCGAGGAATTCATCGCAGTTCGAAATCGAGTATCACTAGAGCTATTATTATTTCATGCATAGCAACTGCTTTGATGGTTATATTTGTTCTATTTGCTTATAAACGAGCCCGTATTCATAATTTCCATCTACGACAAAGCTTCCATGGTCAAGATATCGAAGGAAACTCAAAAGTAGGCGTATTTGCCCGTAATACGATTTTCGGTTTCAATGGTAATACAACTGATCATCCTTCAACTTCATTAAGCTTTTCTAATGATCATTTACTTACATCAAACTCAAGATCATTATCTGGTCCAATCGAGTCTTCTGGTATGGAAATAGTTGAGCATGCTTTAACTACGGTTAGTACAACGAACCGGGGTTTTTTAGATAATCAGCCGACTACTTCGGGAAGAAAATCTTCACCCGAATCTCCTAACTTATTAGCTGTAGAGAACACTTCGACTTTGGATGTTTATTCTCCGGATAGATTAGCAGGCGAGTTATTGTTCTTAGATAACTCTTTGAAATTCTCAGTCGAAGAATTATCTCACGCTCCAGCCGAAGTATTGGGTCGAAGCAGCCATGGAACTTTGTACAAAGCTACACTAGACAATGGACAAATGCTTACTGTGAAATGGTTAAGAGTTGGCTTAGTGAAGAACAAGAAAGATTTCGCAAAAGAAGTAAGAAAGATCGGGTCCGTTCGACACCCAAATATAGTTCCTTTACGTGCTTATTATTGGGGTCCGAGGGAACAAGAACGCCTTATTCTAGCTGACTATGTATTCGGAGATAGCTTAGCTTTACATCTATATGGTAAGATTAAACTTTGTAGTATAGTTTAGTTTACCTCTAAATCATGCTATTTTTCATGTGATTGTGCAGAGAGCACGCCTAGAAGACACGCCCCTTTATCGTTCAACCAAAGATTGAGTATCGGTGTTGATATTGCACGTTCGCTTTCCGTGTTACACGAACGGGGACTTCCTCATGGGAATCTGAAGCCAACAAATATATTGTTATCGAGTTCAGAATACACGGTTCGACTCTCGGATTACGGTCTTCATCGTCTAATGACCACAGCAGGTATTAGTGAACAGATATTGAACTTGGGAGCACTTGGATACCGAGCACCTGAACTCGCAAGTGCAACTAAACCGATTCCTACAGTGAAAAGCGATGTTTATTCATTAGGTGTGATATTAATGGAGCTTTTGACGCGTAGAAGTGCTGGTGATATTATTTCGGGTCAATCGGGAGCCGTTGATTTGACAGATTGGGTTCGACTTTGTGATGAAGAAGGACGAGGAATGGATTGTATTGATAGAGATATTGCTGGAGGTGAAGAAGGATCAAGAGGGATGAATGAAATGCTTGCTGTTTCACTCAGATGCATTCTTCATGTAAATGAACGACCGAATATTCGACAGATCGTCGATGAGCTGAGTTCGATAACGTTATGATCATGTAGTTTTGTGAAAAAAGTTGATTCTTTGCTGCTTCTTCGATTTGTTGTTGATTTTTTTGTTTTCACACTGTTACTGACTTCGTCATCCCCCTTCAACCTTTTTTGTGTGAAGGGCCAGTAAGTGATTGAAATGAGCTCTGGTTTCTTCTCATTTTTATGTTATGTAAATTGTTTGTGATATAATTATATGTAAATTATTATTTTTTATTTTTTATTCCATGTGGAATATATATGTTCCTATTCAATTTATAAATAGGTTTCCATATTGAAATTGTAATATTTTTTGTCAATTTAATTATAATCATTTTTAGTTGTGTGTTGGAGAATTCCCAATTCATGTTTGTATCGTCATTACATGCAAATATTGTCAACATCGGATCCTTGGTTTTTTTGTCCGACTCTAAGATAAGAATAAATAATTTTTTATAATTTTTTAATATAATACAAAATAAAATTTTATCAAAAGAGTTTGTTGTGGTTCAAAAAACGGGGGTGTCAACAGTCATCCGATTCGTTACAAAACGAATTCGATTGTAATTTATTTAATGTGTCGAGGATGATTATAAATCAAGTATAAAGAAGATAAGACATTTTTATAGTGGAAAACCTTAAAGCTGAGGAAAAAACTACTTGACTAAGAGTTGGAAATACCCTTAGTCGATTCAATAAACAATGTGCTAATCACAAATATCATGTTTGTTCTTTAGACAACAAGGGGAAGAAAGCTTATCGAAACTAAATCGATAGATGGCTAAGTAAGAGAGCTTGCAAGGAGAATCGGAAGAGAATCCTTTTCTTCGCATCGCAAGTATCCTTTTTATACGCCTACTGTGCTGCGTGAACAGTAAGTTGTCGTTTTGTGATTGTCCTCTGCGGCTAGGTCGGCTCCTGTCAGGCGGGACAGCCGTCGGGCATGACTTCATAGGGTTGCACGCGCTAGGCCTTTCCGCGCTACTAACCGGCTATCTCCAGACTAAGGGAGGCTCGTATGACCCAGCTGGACCACGCCTCTGACAGGATTGTCGGAGGTTGTCGTCGCATGTTGAGGAATGTGGATTGCCCGAAGCAGGGCCTGTGAAGTGTGGACTGATCGGTCCTGGTGAGCGGGAGAAAGCTGGGCCCTACCGATCGGGACCGATCGATATGAATGGGAGGTCGGGGCCGATTGGCCTGGGCCGTTCATTTACGTGACCTGGATCTGGGCCTCCAAGTTTAGTTTATGTTACTTGGGTCGATCTGATTAAACTTAGCTCTGATCAGGTTCGGGGTACCGGATTCCGAGAATCTCATCAGAGTTATTGTGCCATTTGTTAGTATATATAAATAATTTTAAAGATGTAATATAAATATGTGCACTTAATCTTACTCAAATTTTATTCTTTTTTCATATTCACAATATCTATTCTTTGAATTTTGATGAAGGTCACGGCTGGGCCTGGGCTTTGATTTCGCTACTTAAGAGTGTATCTATAGGTCCAGCCCACTTCAGTATTTTAAATATAATTTGTTTTGTTGAATGAGAATTTTTAATGCTTTATAGAATCGTTGTTCAAATCGATGTTGCAATTTTATTAATTAAATTTTTTAACTACTATTATTAGTAAAAAATAATTTAAAATATGTTTTATTTTAAATAATTAGAATGAAATTTAATAAATATTTTGGTTGTTTGACTTATTGTCAACCAACATAAAATGATATTTAACCCTATCCGACCAGGTTTCATATAAAATAATGTTTAATTGGATTTAAAAACTATGATCTAAGTTACTGAAAAAGGAATAATAATAATAATAATTGGGCCCAACGAATTAATAAGTATGTGTTAAGCTACGCTGCATTTAGCTGGTTAGATTTCTCCAACCCTCAATATATATAATGTACATAATGTAAATCCTATTCTATAACTGTATAAGATAAATATTTTAATTAAAAACCTTATAATATATCGGTAATTTTGATTGTAATAATTGTTGAGTGGAACACCAAATTTCTGCATGGCGATCGACGGACTGCAGGTTAGTGGCGATCGACGGACTGCAGGTCTGTGGCGATCGAAGGAATTGCAGAGGTGATCGACGGACTGAAGGTCTGTGGCGATCGTGGAGACCGCAGAGGTGATCGACGGACTGCAGGTCTGTGGCAATCGACGAACTGCAGGTCGAGACAGGCGATCGGCAAACTACAGGTCGACAGACTGCAGGTCGACTCAGGATGGAAAATCTGCATGGTCGACAGCATGGCGTTCTCACAAGTTTCACCCTTAGAGCAGATGGAAACTTCGATGGCAGCTACCCCATCGTCAGCCGAAGAAAGATACCGAGATGGGGTCAGAAGTAAAGGAAGATACCAACAAGTATTGGATGACCTAGATACCGACGGAGTCGGATGGTCTGATACCGATCGGTAACCAGAAGGGGAAATGAGCCTTAAACCTAAACTCATTTCCAGGAGTGTATTTATACACAACCAGCCGCACTTAATGCACCACCTAGATCATCATCATGAGAGGGAAAAACGCAGAGGGAGCACGGGAGAACAACAAAGGTTGTAGAGGAGTTTTGCGGAGATAATCTTTATTGTTTGTTGTTCGATATCAGTGTTTCAAGAACGGGATAGTTCTTGAACTGTATATGTTGTTTATTTGGTAATAGTGGATTGATCGGTGTTGGTCCGTGGTTTTCTCCAGGTACTCGGGTTCCACGTAAAAGTTTTGTGTGTATATTCCATTCCGCCGTGTGTGTGCGTCTGAGTTCCAACAGAAAAGTAATCAGTAAAGAATCGGTAAAATCCATTTTAAGCTAACAATAATGAGATTTGGCCTAAAGATTTTCTTAAAGTCAATGTCAACTTATAAGAGATCCAAGATTAATTGTGAAATTTAATTTGTTTGAAAATTTGTGAAGCCTTTTGTCAAGTTCTCTAGCCCCTAATTATTATTACTATTATTATATTTTTAATATAAGATCGATCATACAGTAAATTCTTAAACTATTGGAACTCTGATACAATGAACCGTGGAAATGTACTACATTTAAAATAATTAGGACATCACATTCTTGTCTGAAATATTGTTTTTTTCTCCATATCATCTTTCTATTTTTTTGTATCTTTCTTTTTTTCAACATTAATTTAATATTTAAATAAATCAATTTATCTTTCACCACTATATGTTTGTTCATACTTCATACACTTATATTTTATTATTTCATTGATTTATTATCAAAAATATATTTATAAATAGGATAAAATTTTATTCAAAATTATTGAAATAACACAGTTAGTACTAGAAGTCGAGAACTAATATATCTTATATTTTAACAAAATTATAACTAAAAATAGATATATAATAATAATATTTAAATAGCAAAATATATTTAAAAAATACGAATAGAAACTGCAAACGCATTGAGGTTGTTTGGTTTTACGGTGACCACTGCGGTGCGGTCACCGTATTGCAATTTTATTTTCAACAACCAATCGATCTAGATAATTACGATGATCGTACCGGGATTTTTGGAGGTCATATGGTTATGTCTTGATACGCATAGCAAACTCACCCTAGTTTGGTAAATTTAAAAATTGTCCTTCAAAGTTTATTTAATTCCTTTAAAATCAATCTCTAACCAATTTTATATTCATTTCATAAATATTACACAAATTTTCCAAGTTATTGTGGATATGTGTTTTTTTGTTTCATCTTGAAGTTAGAGAATTTGTGAAACACTCGTAAAGTTGATGTCCACCGTCGGGGACGTTACCGCCCCTCATAATTGGTGAATTTTTTTAATATATTTTGATAGAAATCATTACGTATTTATAAATTGTCTTTGTAAAATCATAATTTATATTTCAATACATCATTGTAAAATAAGTTATTAAAAATTAGATCTAGATATTAGTTTATTGTATATGTAATGAATGTTTTAGTATTAATTTGAGTTATATTTATCTATAACAAATATATTAAATAAAGCTTAAAATAGACATTTTATTATAATCACTGTAAGATCACTGTAGTTTTTGCAAACAGTTTTCTAAATCTCAATCATAATTATCACAATCATCTCAACTCACGGTACAATTACCGCATTTCACCGTGATTTTGAAAACTAAATCAAAGAACCCTATTATCTCCTCGGTATAGATTGTCCGAGACACTTGGGTGCCCAATTATATGATGTCTTTATTGAAGTTTTTTTAAGAATGAAACGTTAGCAAATTTAAAAACAGTTAAAAAATAATTGATAATATACGGAGTATTATTAATTTAATGTTTTTTTGAACTTGCATTAATTTTAGAATTCGCAAAAATGAAATGAAAGTAATCGAAGATAGTTCAGGAAGAAATAATAAATGTGGTAAAAGTATTTTTTAAGTTAAACGTTTAATGTTTCATTATTGTAAAATATAACATTCATAATTTTTGAAAAAATATTGCAGTGCAATCTAGATAAACTGTAAATTATAAACCCTAAATACTAATTAGTAATACAAGCTACTATATTATTGATTTTTGAATTGAAAATAATTAGGGTTTCTGGTCTACTTTTTTTATCTTGTTCTTACAAAAATAGCAACCGACCAAGATTCTTGCTTTTTAAATATTGTCTGAATCCAAAGCTAAAACTGAAACTGAAACTGAAATAACAATCGGAAGCACATAATATACAGTGAACATATTAATAATCATGTTCATCTTTTGGAAAGGTGGAAAATGAGATTGATCTGTTCACAGATTTACCTCAATAACTTTCAATGCTGTAATGATATGATATCCCTCGTGATGATTATTCGAGCGGGTAAAACGAAACTTTCTGAAAGACAATCATTTCCACTGTGACGAGCATATCCATGATCCGAATGTGCTATCATGGCTGCAACCTGCGGTGTTTTCCGGCTCTTTTCCGGTCTGAAAACTCGACGTGGAAGCTCTGTTGTTTAGAAAGAAAGCGTATTCTTCACCTCCATTGATTGATAATGACCGTGTGTTGTCGGGAAATGTGATGTCTTTGTCTCCGTGATGAATGAACTGGTTGTCGTTTTGCTTGTTCTGTAGTGGGAGTTGATCGGAGAAGATAAGGGTTTGACGGCCGGTGGGAGTTTCTGAAGTATGATTCTCATGGGTTGAGAATTGTTCTTTGAATAAACATGTCTTGGGTTGGGGTATTGATGGGATTTCAAGTGAACCCAAATTTGATTTTGAGTTTTGGATTGGAGGAATGGAAAATATGAATCTGGGGTTTGATTGAATCGGCGATGAGAATTGGGGGTTCTGATTGAAATTCGTTGAAGAAACACAAGTAATACCGTTATCTGATATTCTCGTCGGTGGAAACTGAACCTTGTCGGCAAAAGGAAACCGGAAGTATTGCGACGCCGCCGTTGTTTTCGTCGTCTCCGATGAACCAGGTCTTGTAGAGAATAAATCGAGCCTTCTTCTAGTGAAAGGAGAGTTACTAAATGACAGCGACGGAATACCAGTGAATTCTTGAACCATTGCTCTAAAATTCGTCGTATCCGTCGTCAAAACGGTGGTCGGCGCTCTCCTAGAAGCGCGTGATCTCTTTTTTGAGTTACGCGCCGCTGCAGGCTCCTCAACTGGACAACTCTCAATTATATCAACACCGGTCGCCGTCGCTGGACCATAGCCGGAAAACACAGGCATCATCATACTCGAATTTTTCAAGATTTTATTCTGATTCAAATAGTCTTCAAGTGGTTCAAAGAATTGCTGCTCGGAAACACGACCGCTGTTCATAAACGCCACAGCGGCGCGTGAAACATACTCATCGTCTCCACCGCTCGAGGACTGCAAACTTCCACTCCTGGAATCCATCTCCACGAAGTCTCCAAACCTGAAACAGGCAAAAATAACCAACGATTTATACCAAAAAACTGAAAACTCTGAACCTTAGAACCACAAGATCATTCAGAAAGAAGCGGTTTTTTAAATCAAATGAAGAATAAAAGGAAACCCCAGCTCCCAGTTAAAAAAGAAACGGAAAGAACAATAAATGGGGTTCGCCATGGAAGAGAAGCGGATGACCTACCAATTATTTTCATATGGATTAAAGAAGAAGATCAGATGATGATGATATACCATGTAAATCCTCCTTATTATTATTATTATTATAATAATAATTAGTATTATTTGCTTAATTTAATGATTAATCACAAATTGATTTATAATATTGTTTATTGAACAAAAATTATAGTGATATATTGTTTATTTATCCCAAATTCAGAATTGTTCTTCAACCTGATAACTAATTTGCTTGATTGTCAAAATCAAGTAGTGTAACACCATCAACTCCACTTTCTAGTGGATTATTTAAAGTTTAATAATATGTTTATTAGCTGCGACGAAATCGTGTTAGATTATCTCACGATTGCAAATTGTTTTTAGATTTTAAATCCAATGAATCAATTTATATTATTTGAATCTCAATATGCAATTTGAACTATCTTTCAAACATTAACATAAGTATTTAAACAATATTAACATTATTTATCGTTCGGATCAAATATCACATTTATTGATGTATGCTATATTATACGAAAAACTTGAAATAGTAACGATTTATCATTTGGGTTTCCATCGAACATGAGAATGATCCTATTCCGACCGAGGTTCAATATTTGGAATAATGAGAATGTTTTGGTTCCATTATTGTTGGATTTTTTAACTTAATTTTTATATAGAATTGAAAATATATTTCTCATGTTGAAATTCAAAATTTAAGAAATCATGAGAGTGTTTATGTAACTGACTAAAATATATAAAAGAAATGAATCATATTAAAAATATTAAACAAAATTGATTATCAAACCCAATTCAACTTTAGGGTGAGTTTTGAGAATATTATCTAAATCATTGGTTTGGTGAAAATATAAATTTTATAGTTTATAATGAAAATTATATTATAAATAATTGATTTAATATAACCTTTTAATATAATTCACTCTTATTAATTTGATTACCTAGACATTCTTATATTCCATTGAATCTTGAATTTCTACAAACTTTTTTAAATATTTTTTATTAGTTTTATTATAATTTTACATTTCATTATCTTAAATTAGTTATCCAGTCAATACAAAATAATGATTTTTTTAAATATGTTAATATTAACATATTAATTTATATTTAGAGTATTTATATTTTTAATTAAAAATTATACGTTTTAGTGTTTGTCAAAAAATAAAATATAATTTATTCCATAGTGCAAAAAATTTGGAAAAGTCTTAAAGAACCAGACCGAATTTGCCCGGGGCCTTAGCTATTGGTCGTGTCCTCCCACCCAGTCTCCAGGCAAAGCTATAAATGCATTTGGATCAACTCTTTTTACATTGACGGCTGTGATTCGGCCGCGCACCGTATCTATATGTCTACTGCACAGACTCTCCAATTTTCATCACATACCTGTATCGGATCGTGTCCGACTCTCCGATTCGCTACTTGACATTTGATACAAAACGACGTCGTTTTTATTTCTTCATTAATTATTGTTATGGTCCCTTTTTAGGGGATACCAACAGTCGTCCGGTTCGTTCAACAATCGAACTCGATTCTGATTTATTTTAGATATGGAAGACGATCAAAAGCTGGAAATAAAATAAGTACACGGCGATATATAGTGGAAACCCCAGGAATTGGGGTGAAAACCACTCGACTAAGAGCAGATTATGCTCTTAGCCTGTTCAATAATGAAATAACTCATAGTCAATATAAGAGAGGCTAATGAAAATGATAAGGTAAAGAAAGCGGTAAGAATTCCGGCAGGGTAACGGCATGTTCTTCCGTGTCCAAAGGGTCCTGCTATTTCCGTCGTCTTGCCCTGTATTTATAGAGTTCATAGCGTGTGTAAATCACGCTCCGTAACGGCCTCTGACAGGTTTGTTAGAGGTTGTTATCGCGGGATGTAAAACGAGGTTGGGACCGAGGCGTGATCTGCGTGATCGGGCCCGAAGCGTGGTAAACGTGGGAAGGCCCGAAGCGTGGAAAACGTGAGTTGTAACCGTTCTGTAACCGCTCGGACCGAACCCAGGCGCCAGCTGGCAGAAAACGCTTTATTTCGTTAAGGTCAGATTCGGTCCTCTAGTTGAACATCGGGCCGCTCTTCCTTAGAAGTGTAAGTGGACTGTAAGAATTCATTTTCGCCATTTGAATTGGTCCAACCGTTGCTGGGCCTTACCCATCACAAGTTACCCTGTCCTAGAGTTCTCATCACTAGCCTCTCGGGCTTGATTGCCAATCGCAGAGGTGATACAAGGCCGATCATATGATGTTTGCACATTCATGAGAACAAGGGACCGTACCTGTAGGTAGTGAGAGTCCAGGGACCGAAGTTTGCCTTAGTGTATGGATCAATCACGCTTAAACTATACTTTTATCTTCGTTATTTTTTAAATATTAATATCTCGACCGACGCCTCTTCACATTCGGCAGTTCAAAAGGCGTGATGAGTGCGCCCCGTACAGTCGCTGTTTTGGGCAGTATTACGTGGCGGTTCACCATTGGCTGGGAGATTAGTATTTAAATCGGGATTCTGGACACTGTTTCTTCTCACTGTCATTACCTCGAAGGAGAAATCACAGCGAGTTCTTATGCCCTTAATCGATCTTTCGTTAACCCTCTTCCAATCCACTTTTTCTAAGGTATATTTTCATGGCTCCTCACAAAATGCGTTATCCTTCTATGTATGAGTTAGACATTGAGGAGTTTAGGTCTAGGTTTTCAATTCCGGCACATTACTCTATTTGGAAGGGACGGGAAGATATTCCCTGTTTCCTTCCGACAGAAATGAATGTGCCGGCGTCTGCTATTCCGGTTAGTTACGCCTCTTTAAAGTGCGGGCTCCGTTTTCCGCTACATCCTTTTGTAGCGGCCGTGCTTAAAGAAATCCACTGCCCCACTTTTGCGTTATTCCCGGGCAGTTACGTGTATATTATAGCGTTCATTTTTTATTGTCACCAATAGAATCGGGCCCCAACCTTAAAACACTTCTTTAACCTGTTCTTGGTTGGGTCCCGAAAGGGGAAGGGTCTGTTGGGATGTCGTAAGTTGTATTACATAGCGGTGCGTACTAAAGAGTGCGCAATTGTTGATAAAGAAGAGTCTCTCCATGCGTGGGAGGCTTGTTATGTGTGGATGACAATTCCGAAAGATGATCTGTTGAAAGTATGGCTACGCATAACTCACCCACGCATAGGTCAATTTGACCGAAGCAGGTTCAACCCCTCCCGCACGGACACCGCAAATACACTTGCGATGTTCCCCCCTCCCGAAGCACGCCTTAAGCGAATAAACCTCCTCAGGAAAAAAAGGTTAAAAAAATGGGGCGTGCCGGTAGGACCGGAGCCCCAGCCCCAGCCCCAGCCCCGAAGGGGGTTTTATCTTATAGTTCAGATTCAGATCCATCAGAAGGATCGGGTATGAAATAGTGTTTACATTTTAATCTTTCCTGATCCTTATGTATTTGTTTTGCAGATTCAACTGAGACGATGCCGAGCGCAAGTTTTAAACGTATGACAACTACTTCGGTCCGTCCTTCTGAGGGACAAAGGGAAGCATCGGGCAGCGCTGAAGCAAGTGAATCAGCAATGGGGGGCACGGTGGTCCCTTCGGGGTCAGGGAACCCCCGATCCAAACAACCATCGCGGGCACGCTGACCCTTCGCTGCACCGGGCAGTTTTCAAACGGAGAAGGGCCTGCGTTTCGGGTATTTGGAGTTGTAGAGGAGGTGATAAAGGCTCGGATTCATTCTTTGAGTTTATCCAGCCTCTATCAAATCGGTAACACCTCTTTTATTAACACTGAGACTATTACTTTGTTGCTGCAGGGAGCCGTTCCCGTGGAGAAGGTTCTCCCGTGGATAGGGAGCCGAACGTCTCCCTGTCACCGGTCCCCTTAGGAAAAGGGAAGAGGGTGACCGAAGTGGAAGCCCCGCCGAAGCCGAAGAGGCTGAAGAAGGGGGGCAACACTCCGGTCCCCAGTAAGGGGATCGTCCTGAAGGAGCCTGCGTAGGGCCCGAAGACCAACTCCGACTGAGGAGTTGCCCTGGGCCTGTTGGACAGGTTCAGCAAGGGGAGGAAGTTATCCTCCTGGCGGAGTGCCTTCCTAAAGGGCTTCCGCCTTTTCGGGGAGCAGAACCCAGATAACGTCCAAGCGGACGTATCTGGGGAAGATATTATGGAAAGCTTCATTGACCTCACATCCAAGGTAACTTTGGCTTAACGTGGAGGCCCGAAGCTTCATTTTTAACAATGTGTGGTCTTTTGCAGATGTTGAGGAAAGCTTTCACAACCGTTATCACCGTGGAGAAGTTCCAAGGTGATAGCGTTGTGTCCCAAAAAGTCCAAGACCAACTTGACCTTGCGAAAAGGCAAGTTGAGATCAAGCATGGAGAGTTGGTCACGGTACGGGAGAACAGTGACCGATTGGACAATGAGCTGCTAAGAGCAGGGACGGAGGTCTCACTCTTAGCAGATAAAGTCTCTGAGCTGGAGAAGGTGGGGGAAACGGCTCAGGGGCAAATAGACGAAATGGAGGCCAAGTTGCGGGCCAAAGACGAAGAAATCAACCAAGTCCAAGGTCGGGCCAAGGAGAAGAGGAATAAGCTGAATGAGCTTCTCCTTCGGGCCCAAGAAGAAAAAGCGGCCTTGGATGAAGAGTTGACGAGGGCCCGCACTTCGACCGAAGGTTCGGTTCGGAAAGCAGTTCTGGGGTTCGCTCAGTCCCCGTTGTTGTTCGCTTTAGCGGATAACATACATGTGGTTTACACTGCGAAGTATCTGGATAACATGCGAGAGCAAGTTATCCAAACGTTCGGGCTTTCCCCTTCGGACGAGCGCTGGAAGCTGATCGAACCACTTGAAAGAGATGGCAAGTTTCAGGTTATTCCAACATTGGAAGAACCTGTGCTGGAAGAAGACCCTTTCTTCTATCTCTTTGAAGGGATGGAGAAAGCGGTCAACCAGAAGGTGGCCGATCAAGAGGAAGAGTTGAAGCTGTTAGCGGCCCGGACCGAACCCCAGGAGCCCGAAGCGGAAGACAAAGAAGAATGGCAGATTAGTTAGATTTAGTTATCATTTTGTATCTGCCGAACTTCTTAATATAACGACTTTTTTCTTCCACTTTGATTATTTTAATTGTCGAAATGAAATGATATAACGAACTTCTGAATAAACTAATAAATTTTATCTTAACGAAACTGTTTTATCTTAACTTCTGAATAAACTAACAAGTATAAGATCGGGGACACTTACAGGGTGTCAACCATCGGTCCCAGAAGTTATATTTAGTTTATTTATGTCAACTTTGATTGGATCAGTCGTTTTACATGATGTATGGGTCACTCTTATTCCGTCCTTGGAATCATTACTCAACTGAATATGCGTAGTCTGCGTTAACTATGAGTTTTTACGAGCTTTCGCCGAACCTTGGTTCTAATAAAGTCCCTTAGGTTTTGCTGGCTAAGCTTGACTCATAATACGTCTTATGTTAGTACCGATCTTATGTTTTGATATGCTGACTATCATTCCTTTCGTTGTAGCAGATTTCATAGGTACAAAAGGTCATCCCTAAAGACTGAATGCCGTTGAAGGGAATGTCTTAGTTCGTAATGAGTTCTGGGAGAATCGCGACTCATCCATGGGGCTAGGCAAGTGCAGGAGTATCTGACTCGTCAGAGCGATCACTACAACTTGGGAACCTTGCGGACAAGAAGCTTCGGTCACCAGTCCAAATTCGTCCTAAGCTTATCCAACTCCAAGATCGGTCTATAGTTCTATTAGAAATAGTTAACTCTAGTACTTACATGTTTACTACTTACGTTTAATGGAATGTTTTATTATTGAGTCAAACACATTAATCGAAAATTCATAAGAAATATCGCCTTAAATTCATGACATTCCAAGTTCGGGGGACCTCTATACCATCCAATGTTTCAAGTTTATACGCACCTGACTCCAATTTCGTCGATATGCGATACGGTTCCTCCCAATTTATGTCCTGCTTTCCAACGTTCCTCTGCACCTTAATGCTTCTGAGGACGAGATCGCCTTCAAAGAATTCCCTTGGGAGGACTTGTTTGTTATGGGTCCATTCCGTATTCCGCTGATAAGCACGCATCCGTGCATAAATTGCATCTCTTTTTTCTTCGATCATCTCGAGGTCCAATAATCTTCTTTCACCATTCATATGCTCATCGTACTGAGATATCCGAGGTGATCGGATGGCAACCTCCACCGGGCTAACAGCTTCGGTCTCATACACCAATGAGAAATGTGATTCCTGGGTTGTCGAGCGAGGTGTAGTTCGGTACGCCCATAGGACCTCATAGATGTGTTCGAGCCACTTCCCTCCAAAATCTTCTAACTTGGTTTTCAATCCTTTCAGTATAACCTTGTTAGATACATCTGTAAGTCCGTTAGTTTGGGGATGAGCCACCGATGAGAAATGTTGGGTGATGCCCAACTTGGTGCATAGATCCAGTATGCTATTTCCGCGGAACTGAGTCTCATTATCAGATACGAGCGCTCGGGGAACCCCGAAGCGGCTCACAATATTTCGCCAATTAAAGTGATTGACCACTTTCTCCGAGATGATGGCTACTGCTTCTGCTTCAATCCATTTCGAGTAATATACCACCGCTACAATACAGAATTTTCTTTGCCCTATGGACCGAGGAAAAGGTCCGAGGATATCGATCCCCCATCTATCAAACGGACAAGGCAACAGGGTAATTGATAGGGGAGCCCCATGCAACTGCAGGAGTGGAGCATGGTACTGGCATATGGCACAACGTTTGGTATACTGCTTAGCATCAGCAAGCAATATTGACCAAAATTACCCGACTCTAATAATGCGGTAGTATAAAGATCAGGTCCATGAATGGATGCTGCATATTCCTTCATGAACGTAAATCATGATGGCTTCGGCCTCAATAGGAGATAAACATCGCAGAAGCGGGCCATCAAAACTCTTTTTAAACAAGTTTCCGTCGACTAAGATGAATCTCTTAGCCCAGACCTCTATTTTCCTGGCTTCAGACTTATATTCAGGGAGATATCCGTTTGAGAATTATTTAATAAAGGAGTCCATCCAATTGGGTTCTCCTGGGGATTCAGTAGACCTCTATTTTTCTTGACTGCGGAATGAATAAGATCACCATGTATCATTGTCAGGGTAATGCCCGCTCCTCTTCCCCCGAAGGTTGATCCATCTACGTGGATCGTCCATCGATCATCCTCCTGGTTAAGATAAATGGCCGACCGGGTCATTTCAACCACAAAGTCGGCTAGAACCTGAGCTTTGATCGCCCTTCGGGGCAGGAATTTCAGATACATAGCGCTGAGTTTGATAGCCCATTTTGTCAATCTCTCATTCAAATCCTTTTGTTTAAGGAGCATTTTCAGAGGCTGATCCGTATAAACATAGACCGTTCGGCCTTCGAAATAATGTTTCAACTTGGATACATCTTTCCTCAAAGCTAGCATGAATTTCTCCAAGGTGGAATATCTGGTTTCAGCAGATAATAGAGAATGACTGACATAATAAACAGGTCTATGAATGTCATCTCATATGGTCATCAGAGCTGCGCTGACGGTAACTTCGGACACCGCAAGATATAACCCCAAAAGTTCATCACAAGTTGAACTTACCATCACCGGGGGAGTGCTTAAATAAGTCTTTAGCTCAGAGAAGGCCCGATCGCATTCTTCGGTCCAATCCATATGGCTTGCTTTTCTTAGCACTCTGAAAAAAGATAAGGCCCGGTCTGTAGACTTCGAAATAAACCTGCTCAGCGCGGCTAGTCGGCCAGTAAGCCTTTGAAATTCTCTTTTGTTTCTCGAAGGTTGCATATCAATGATAGCTTGCACCTTCTCAGGGTTCACCTCTATGCCTTTCTCTGAAACATAATATCCTAAGAATTTTCCACTTCGGATCCCGAAGCAGCACTTGTTTGGATTTATTTTGAGCTTATATTTTCGGCATACTTCGAAATATCGAGACAAATAGAAAGATGGTCTTCATCATTCATAGATATCGAGACAATCATATCGTCAACATACACTTCCATCATATGGCCAATCAATTCTCTAAAGATCTTGTTGACCAACCTTTGGTATGTTGCTCCAGCATTTTTGAGACCGAATGGCATAACGACATAACAGAAAACCTCATCTTCGGTCATGAATGATGATTTCTTCTTATCTTCCTCAACTAAGAAGATCTGGTGATACCCAGAATAAGCATCCATGGTACTCATCATGGTGCTACCAGAAACATCATCTACCAGTCGGTCGATGTGCGGCAACGGGAAAAGATCTGACTCACAGCTTTTGTTCACAACGGTAAAATCGATTCACATTCGCCATTTCCCGTCCGGTTTGGAAACCACCACTGGGTTTGCAACCCATTCAGTATAGTGGATTTCTCTGATAAATCCCGACCGTAGCAGCTTATTCACTTCAGCCCGGATGATCTCGATCTTCTCAGGAGAATAGCGTCTCATTTTCTGCCTAACAGGCTTCATTCCATGCTCAGTATTGATTCGATGTTCACTATCGGATCGGTCAATCCCCGGAACATCATCCGGGGTCCAAGCAAATATATCCACGTGGCTTCTCAGCACTTTTTCAAAGTCAGGGGGCTGGATTAGCCCCGATGCGAGTTGTCTTGGTTGAGTCATCTTCAACCAAATTAATCAATTTGAACCCTACGGGTTCCATTGCTTGCCTCGGGTGCGGCAGCTCTTCTAGCAGATCCACCCGGGCCCTCTTAATTGGTGCCAACGTTCGGCACGAGCTCATGTAGCATTGTCTAGCTACCTTCTGATCCCTCTTAACAGAAATAACTCCATGAATGGAGGGGAACTTGAGCATCATGTGATAAGTAGAAGGGACCGCCTCAAACTTACTCAGGCAGGTCCGTCCGATAATAGCGTTGTAAGCCAAGTCGACCTCAACGATAATGAATTCCAGGTCTTCAGATCGATCCTTGGATAGCTCTCCAAGGGTAACGGGGAATAACATCTTCCCACACGGAATAACACTTCTTTGGTCGAACGACCAAAGAGTTATGTTGGCGATCGGCAGATCGTGAGCAGCTGCTCCCAATATTTCAGCGACCTCGCGCTTCATCAGATTGCATGAGGCCCCAGTGTCCACCAAGATTCTGTGGACACGGCGATTCCCGATGACCCCTGTAATGGTGAGGGGGTCGTCACAGGGATCAATTATCCCTTCCCGATCAGCCGGGGTGAAAGTGATGTCCTCTTTGAAGATGGAGGACCGATCCATGGGATCATATTTTACCAGCGCCACAAATTCGGAGCTCTCAGCAGAGTCTCCGTGCACGGTTCTCTTTCGGTCCCGGACCGATTCATTTATTCTCAATCCACCGGAGATAACATAAATATCTCCGGCCACTTCTCTAGGTGCCGCCTCATTTCGAGGGGGTTGGGCACCAGTTTCAACAGGTGGGGGAGCAGTCTGCTCCTGTCTCCCACCTTCATTCTGCGGGGCTCTGCTGCCACAGCCCCGCCATCTTCTTCTACGGCCCTGACCACGGTTCTCACGACCGTGTTGGCCTCTTTCTTGCTCTGGCTGAGGAGACCTTCGGTCCTCCGTCCGATCGTTGTAGTTTCGGGGTTGTCCCCGATTATCTCTTCCCCGCGGCCTGTGACGATCGTCACCTTGATGGCCCCTTCGGGGGGGATTCCGCTCGCTTGCCCTTCTGACCATTCCGGTCGGGTTTCTCTTTACTCATTGCCTCTACTGTCTCTTTCAACAGCGGACACTTCAAGGTCGGGTGATCGCGATTATGATGAAGCTCGCAATACACCCGATTGTCCTCCTGCTTCGGGGGGACGTCTTTTTCACTCACAGCCGCTACATCTCGCGACTGTTTCTTCGGGTATGAAACCCTATGATCACCTACGGGCTCAGAATTCTCGCTAGGCTTCCGATAACCAAGCCCCAGCGCTTCATCTACCTTGATATACTTGTTGATTTTCTGAAGAAGTTTGCCCAAGGTAGATGGTGGGCTCTTCACCGATCTGGCCGAAAGGCCGTACGGTCCTAAGACCTGTTGTAGAATATCGATTTTATCCCGGAGCTCGAGTTTGATGCCCCCGAGCGGTCATGTTGAATTTCTCTATAAAGGACCGAAGACTCATTTTCGCCGGGATATATTTTAGCTGATATAGTTCCTGCCTACTTCGAGGCGGTCCTACTTTTGGAGCGAATTGCTCTGAGAAAGCCAAAATAAACCC
Organism: Utricularia reniformis; assembly: GCA_009725065.1. Classification (NCBI taxonomy): domain Eukaryota; kingdom Viridiplantae; phylum Streptophyta; class Magnoliopsida; order Lamiales; family Lentibulariaceae; genus Utricularia; species Utricularia reniformis. The sequence continues at coordinate 28,069 of RWGZ01000499.1, forward strand.
GCCATACGACTGTATGGATCGGGCCGGCAGATTTTTGAACCATGTTCGGGCATCGCCTTGTAATCTTGCCGCGAAGATGCGGCACTTTAATGAATCAGAGGCCCGAACCGTTGCCATTCGTAACTCGAAATCGGCGACATGATCGATCGGATCACCATCGCCACGAAACGTCGGCAACCCCTCGGGGTTGCGATAATGCCGATCGGGGACTGCTGCCCAGATTTCCTCAGAAAATGGGAGCATCAAATCTCCCAAGGCGGCTGATACGCCTTCAGATTGCTGGGATGACGTTTGGACAGCATGTAAATTATGCCACCAATCGTCATCCTTACTTCGCCTGATAGGAGCCTCCATGGTCCTGTTAAATAAACCAGGATTGCGTCCCAGATTCGGTTCGCAATCCTTCAATGCACGCATATTCTCCAACTCCCTGGTGAGCTCATCTATTCGTCGCTGCATATGCTCCTGGTCATTTCCAGGAGCGGGAGTTAGAGCTCTGGCCGGAGGGGGAGGAGTAGATCGATATCTAGTCCTCCTCGTTGTGACGCCACGCCTGATGATTTCCTCTTCATCAGTGTTGCGTTCGTCAGGATCACTCTCATAACCTCTGTTTTTGGGAACAGGGCTTGAAATAGCCGGTGGTTCTGTTTATCTATCTTTAAAAAATGACTTAAATGCATTCATGACTTTGTCATATAATCCATCTACTTGTGCATTAATCGTGTAAGCGATAATGGACCGAAATATGGTAAAATAAATGCTAATTATTATTGTAAATAAAACTAACAAATACGGTTATTTGTTATAAATGTTTATAACAAATATGCTGAAAATATAAACCCATCAGTCGTGCTGATCGATTAATGTATATCAGCAGATTGATATAAGTCAAATTATTAGTTTATTTTAAAATTTAATTTTTTTTATGTTTATAATTATATTATGGTATATCATACCGTTGGTAGATTAGACATTTGTAACTCGTCAAGTTGATCATTGACGGATTAGACATATACTAACAAACTCGTTTTTAGCCATTAAAATTTAATGATTACGTATAATGGTCCATATTTGGCCCAATATAACTAGTATATTTAAGAGTCCCAAGTCTCCAGGGCTCTGGATTTTGAAAATCGGGAAGCTGTAGACGACGTCGTATGAGATATATAAACTTGGGGCGCCAGCTTCCCTCCGTCGTCCCTTTTCTTGATTTTTCTTGGATTTGATTCAGTTTTGTTTAATGTGTTCGTGTTATTTGGTATAGAGCTGTTCATCCCATAGAACGAGTTTGAACCCAGACCTCAATTTCTCAAAAATAGGTGATTTTGTTTCGGATTTTATTGATTTGAGTATCCATTGATCTCGGTGCGAAACGGTATAATTGCGGGCATGAATTGTTCGCATTTTTATTAAAGAAGCTTTGATCTCACTTCGATAAACGCAGCATTTGCATTAAATATTGTTTTATTTGCTTGATGAAGTTGTGCTTCTTTTCCTTCTGCTCTTGTAGATGAAGTGTTGGATTAAAGATTGGTAATATATACATGGAAAAGTGACTTGTGTATAATATATCTGTCGTTTTGGCTTCAGGTTGTTAAAAGTCACAAAAACTATGTCTTTGAGGAATGCAATCTTGTAATGACATGTTGACGCCGGCACAAGAAAAGCCTTTTCTGTATTTTGGAAGCTTCTGGTTGCTTGCCTGAACTTCCATGGCAAAGACAGAACAAACAGGACGATGATCAGAAAATCTCGATTCGCCGCGTATGTAAGAAAGCTGTTCGATTCCAGTGCCACGCCATAGTATTCTATCACACCTGATGAAGGATTGTTAGTTAGATCAATGGAGAAACGGTTGAAATAGTGACAATTATCCACATCGGAAGTGAAGAGTTGTTTTGTTTGATTTATAAGAGAGTACATTGATCATAGTAAATGATTTGTTTAAGTCTTTTACGATGTAATCTCCTCCCTTTATACGTTATACTCGAGTACATTCCGTACGTGAAATTGAATCGACTCTGTAAATTCTACATGGTATTGAAACGAGTTTGGAAAAATGACATTGCCAGAGGTTAGTATGATTTAATGAAATTGATTGATTGGTAATCTACCAATTTGAATGGCCAAATCCAATCTATCATGTGATTGAATTGGGGTGGTCTTTTGAAATAGTGACACTTATTTCAAATCGGATGTAAGAAGTTGTTTGGGTTAGTATATAAGAAAGAATGTGAACCATAATAAATTACTTGTTTAAATCTTTTACGATGTGGTCTCCTCCGAATACACTTGCCACATGAAATTGACTCGATTTTAGAAATTCTACATAAACACTAAACAAATGGTATGTGTAGAAACTTACCATGCTGGAGTTCGTCGTTTCCTCTTCGACTTTGTAGTTTCTCCGGCGTAACAATCAGAGTTTTGCGAGTATTTGTACGTTGGAGCGAACATGATCTTCCCTTCTTTCCATCCGATAAACACTCGTCCGGCTTCTCGCTCTCTTTTAAGCTATAAACATAGAAATTTCTTTTTGAATTATAGCATTGAGAGTTGTAGTTTTAAACCAACCTGATCTTTGTCTAAGAGTGAGTTCCAATCCTTCTTCTCTAACAAGCGATTTGCTTCTTGATAACTCACACAACATCTATAGTTCAAATCTCCGAGCCAAATCACACGGCTGAAATCGCTTCATCACAATCATGATCTTTGAAAAAAACAAAGAAAAACGAATGATCAACTTACTCATGATCCATGATTCTATCTGGTATATGTCTAGTTGTTCCTTTGCAAACCCGAAGAAAAGTTGTACCCTTTAAAATTTCCGAAACATCGGAGTTTCGTTTAATCTCATCGCCCTCCTTCTCACCGGAGGCTAAATGACTACATACGAAGCACAAACTGGTTTTGTGCAGCGTCATGCTTATCGAAATACACCCCTGCAAATCCACTAAGATTAGTGTGAATTTAGAACAACTAAGATTTAAGACAAACAAACCTTATTGCCCAGATATCCCATGATTCCTCTACCAATACAAGAAATTCTTAGATGACTTATGTCTTTAACAAGTTCCCTTCGTGCCCAAATCGAAAGAAAAATGCCGACCATTTGTTTACTAGCAACAAGCTGATAGTTCGGTCTCGAAGGAATCGAAATCTCAGCCGTAGAAATCAAATCATCGATGGTTGGATCACAATCTAAAGTATCTCTAAGCTTCTTAACCCTTGGATTTGAATACTCTCTTGGACAATTACATCCCTTGTGATTACCAGTATCAACTTTGATGTTCTTGAGAACATCTTTAAGTGACGGTTTACGGAACATTTTGCTCGACTGCGAGTCGTTACCGTTTTTCAATGAATGATATGTTTTGTTTATCGCTTGGCTTATTAAAAATAGCCATTTGGCTGCTGGTTCATTGTCTTCCATAACCAAAACATTTCCAGCATTCAAAGGAACGATTTCTTGAAACCTGAGACAACAAATCAGAGTTTTATAGTCATATGTAGAAATTATAAAATCTGGCCAAAATTACGATGAAAGAGTGTGAACGAACGGAATTAAGGGAAAGAAGTCACACATTTAAAAGACTTGATCAAGGTGATGGAATTCTCATCATTAATCTCATTCGTTCACACTCTCTCGTTATAATTTGGATCAGATTCTATAATTAAACACATTCTTCAAGAAAAGTACCCGAGCACATATAAGTCTGCTGAGCCTTCTACTTGCAACAAATCCTCGAGGTTTAAGCCAAGATTAGGCATGTTCCCTCCTACATTCCATGTCCCGACAAAAACCCTAGTTTTTTTTCATACTGTTAAGGATTAAAATGACGATACAAAGGATAGAGTGTTCGTGTATAGATTTTTTTCATGCTCTTTCAGTACCTGATATCTTGCAGTATAGTTTCTGGTTCCATTGAATCATCAAACGGTGAAAGATTTAGGGTTTCAATCCCTGCACTGCTATGTCTTTCTGAAGAAGAAGAAGAATTAATTTTCTTACAGTGAATATAAACAGACATTGCAAGATCATGTTTTACCCGAAAACCCTCGTGAAATGGAGGTTGATTCTTCGAAGAAAGCTTTTCCTTTAGATATCCATTCTGCACCTAAACGTATAAATAAATAATCAGACAAAACAACAAGAACAATAATGAAAAGAGAATCTGGATAAACCGTTATAATTCACGGTTCCATCTGACTGAAGAACGTCTTGTTCTTCGTTTTCTCTGCCGTATTTTTTGGAACTGAAAATCTTCGGGATGATGGGCTTTAAAATTTCACGTTCATCCCAAAAAGAAAACAAATCACGGTCAATATTTCTATAACATACACGTGAAATCAATAAATGCAGCAACACCCACCATCTTTTTCTTGTCACCTTTCAGTGACGACGGTGGGCTGCCGGTGCCGGCACCGTTAATCTCCGTTATAACGGCATCGGATTTACAAGGATTTGCGAGCGACGACATTGATTCATTCATTCAGAAAGAAAAAGGGGGATGAAAAAAGAGATAACTAAATTGGATGAAATTTCATCATCATAATTCATAACTGCAGATTCAGATATATATTTCCCTTCGAATGGTTGATTTTGAAAAGAAATAATCTTCATTAATGAACCTCAGTTTCCGTGTTTGAATACTTAGGAAATTAATATTTCATTAATTACTTTCACTCTGGCCGGTGCTTTTTTTTGAAAGAGATTGGTTATTTGTCGTAATTACAATAATTAATGATATTTATTACAAAAAATTAGATTACATATTTAATATTGTTAATTACAAAAATAATCGAAAAAACTATAAAGTATTTGATCATTATGATATTGTAAAATGTTTAATTACATAAATCAATTCGGGTTATGCTTCATTATCCGATGGGTATTCACTTAGGTTATAAATTATTTACTTTTGTTTAAATGAGTCGGTATGATTTAAATTCATTTCGTTATTTGTTTGGTTATTCGTCATATGACTAATTAACCATCATATATCTATCTTGATACTCGTCTTATTATTCAATTAAATGTTTTTATTTTATCTAAAGTTCATATATATTTTTCAATGTAGTTTTTTGTGTTCAAATCTTTATATTTATAGTAGTTTTCTAATTGATCTATGATACTTATTTTTCAATGTACAAAATTACATTGTATATATTGTATTTTGAAAAGAAAACAATTACATACTATTTATTAAATATTTAACGGGTCATCTAATCTATCAAACCACAACTGTATTAATGTATTTCATTTTTTAAAAATAATATTATTATTAAAATATAATTTACAAATATTTTTATTATTAAAAAGAACTATAATTAAATAAAATTTAAAATGTATTTTAACATTTTTTTAAAAAAAGGGCTAACCTACTATAAGTCTTTTTTGTGTGGTTGTGACTTGGCTCAATAAATAGATCCGACAATATGTATTCGTATTTTAAGGATTGATTAGAAAATTTCGGGATTCGCCATATAACACAATACTAAGTGTTGTTGTTCGAAAATCGAGGATGTCAACAATCGACTGGTTCGTAGTAAGATGAACTCGGTTATATTTTATTTAATGTGTGGAGAACGATTATAAATCAAATGCAAAAGGGACACGGCAGTTTTAGAGTGGAAAACCTCAAAGGTAAGGAAAAAACCACTTGACTAAGGGTTAAAAAAAACACATTTAGTCGGTTCAATAAACAAAGTAATAATCACAAAGATCATGTTTGTTCTTCAGACAACAAAGGGGAAAAGAGTTATCAAAAATAAATCGACAGGAAGTTTTTTGTAAGAAGACTCGTAAGAGAGATCGGAAGATCCCTTTCTTCACACCCCAAGTGTCCTTTTTATACGCCTACTGTGCTGTGTGGACAGTAAGGTGTCGTTTTGTGCTTGTCCTCTGCTGCTAGGTCGGCTCGTGTCAGGCGGAACAGCCTCCGGGAATGGCTTCATAGAGCTGCACAACGCTAGACCTTTCGGCGCTACTAGCCGGCTATTCCCAGGCTAAGGGAGGCTCGTACGACTTCACCGGACCACGCATCTAACAAGATTGTCGGAGGTTATCGTCGCATGTTGAGGAATATGAATGGCCCGAAACAGGGTCCGTAAAGTGTTGACCGATCGGTCCTGGTGCGCCGGAGAAAGTTGGGCCCCACCTATCGATATGAATGACCGATCGGTATGCATGATCGATCGGGCCACTCATTCACGTGGGCTGGATCTGGGTCTCCAAGTTCGGCTTATGTTATTTGGGCTCCTCTGATCAAGGTTGGTTCTGATCAGGTTCGAGGTACCGGGTATCTCATCACCAAGCTTATCAGAAAAACATCGATATCACCCCGTATTTCATGTATCAGTTGTTATCTGACACTAAAACATGATACCACCATCACCATGTATTTCACATATCAATCGATATAAAAAAAATTATGGAGACGATGAGTACTTATTTCAAGTGTTATCTTATATGAAAATATTGATAAATTATTATATATAATCTTAAGGTATTTAACTAATACTACTACTCTGCAATTCCAAACCAGAATTGTGCTATTTTGCAAATTTGCTCAAACAAGAAGATGTTAAGCTTAACAGGACAAGTAACAATTCATAGTCTAGAATCAACATTTTCTGAAAAAGTCAAGTGGTAGAAAGAGAGGTACACAACAAAGGGTACACTGCAGTAAGCCAGCAAATGAAACAAGACTGAAAAAGCAAGAAAAAAGGAAGACAAATTTTGAGTACATTTAGTCATCTACCTGATACTTTTGCAGTATTTGTGGGCAGCTAGCTAAGGGAGTATCCCTGAGGAATCCCATAGAATTGGCAAACCTGTTGTTTGAAGCTATTCCATTGTAGCCAGTTAGAATGACACGGGCTCGATCACGTCCTGAATCAGGTGTGCTGCATTCAGGGTCCGAACTCCTTAGTAGAACAGTATCACAGACATTGTTGCCTCTATCGTTACTAACCGGAATCATGTAATGTCCAGTGGAGTCTGTTACACCATCTTGAATGTATGTGATCTGAGAGTTGTCTCCGTCTCTGCATTCAATTCTAACCATGGCACCTATATGAAAGAATATTAGCACAACAATAATGTTTGAGTCTATGGCTAGCAATTTCATCAACAGTTTTTAACTTCACCATTTTTCTGTCCAAGAACTCGTAAGCAACAGTTAAAGCACCAAGGGTATAAAATCAAATCCAGAAATGTTATAAATTGGAGAAAGAAATCCCCTTCTTCTATCAAGCAATCAAATATCAATCTTAAACCAGAGATGCACATTTTCAAGAAACAATGCCTAAAAATTGCTCAATCACTTAAAGGACCAAGGGTATAAAATCAATGAGGCATATTTTCCAAGAAAAATGAAAAACCGCGACAGTATACTCAAATCGGGTTCCTTCAACAAATTGCAGCCCCAAACCGACTAGATCCGCGTCAAATCTGGTAATAAAAACGGATTCACAAACACTACCTACCAGCCATATACTTGGTTGCTTCATTCTCGTAGCCACAACGACAAGTATCGCAGTAAACAGCGCCCTTCACTAAAAAAGACTCGCCGACAGAGTGTCCGCTTACAATTGCCGGGATGAAGCATACTACGAACAACGCAAAGCAAATCTTCCCCATTTCCCCCTCCGGCACTGTGAGTAAAGCGAAAACGCGCAACAAATGAATGCAAAAACGAAAAAGTTCTCTCTGGACCACCACCGTAACATGGGCTGCCGCTAAATGATTCGACAGAAACTTAAATTTTCAACAACTATATTTCTTCCTAATGTCCCATTAAATAATAATATATATACATATATACTATTGTATATTTAATTGGATTATTAAGAAAATCATATTTTAATCCAAAATTTTTGATAAACTTAATCCTTCAAATTTACTATATTTATTAAATCATATCTCCCCAAAGTATCAAAATTGATTCTTTAATTTTAATTCTAAACAATAAATATTTAACACTAGTGATTATTTTTGAGATTTTCATAATTTATGGATTATAATTATCACAATAGATTAAATTTGTGTGTCGTAATCAAATTATTATATAACCCAATCATTTTGTATACTTTATCATTAAAAATGGAAACGAGGCCATTAGAAAAGCAACATCTTAATGATGATCATGACATAACTTAGCATTAGCAAAGCAAGCAAAGAGTGATTTTCTCCTATGTAGCGTAGCAGCTTCACTTATATTCAAGAATCATATTGTTTTCAGGAGCCAAACCAACACAAGCCCTCAATATATTCTCCAACATCGCCCTCTGCTTCGACAGTGCATTCACAACAGGAGTCCCTGGAGGCACCTGTTTCAAATCCATTCATCTTAATTCCCCTTACACTTCTTAAAAACAATCAAATTTCAAGTGTCCAGTTTTTTCTTACCAATGGAGCTTTCGTAAGATAGCTAAGTATAGTAGAAACAGGGTGAAACGAATGAAATTTCCCTTCTCCTTCGCCTTTGAGCTGAATACGTGTGCTGAGCTCCGCAAGAAGAACTAAATCGAGAATGATTGGAGCAGCAAGTAGAGAATCCTCGCATGTGTTGTGAAGAACAATCGTGCTTTTTCCTCCCATAAATATCTCTGATGTGTACTCATCCATCGCTCTTTTGCTATCTCCAACATATGGAACATACTGTAAACATAAAACTTTCAGTCTCTTCTTTGATCGTTTCACAAAAGTATGTGTTTTTATTGTACCTTGATAACAACGACATGATCGGGATGCTCGCCCGGCTCGTAAAGAATGGCGTTGCTACTAACCATATCGTCGACCACATTGCTCTTTGAGATCTCCTTTGATCTGAATGTTTGTGGGGCTGATAGATTCATTCCATCATTGTTTCCTAAATGATTGTAGCTCACGATCGAAGTTGGCTGTTCGAATAAACCGAATTTCAGTTTCCGAAACATGGGAATTTAATGAAACGAAGTGTAATTCACCTTAATACCAGCACCAACAAGGAAATCAACAAGCACTGATTTCATCTTTGTTTGTCCACTTTTGAAGTCATCTCCACCTATAAGACTGTTTCTCAAGATAGCTAACTCAATAAGCCCTGAAAATAAGTAAAGTTTCGTGTTCAGTAACGAATCGAATGTGCCGTAGATTTAAAGCAGTATTGTACCGGGAACGAATGTGTTTTGTGGGCTTCCATTGATAAAAGGAACATTCTCAAGGACACAAGCTATTGCGTAAAGAGTGGAAGGAGAAATTTCAGACTCATTCTTCTCTAAAGAAGCCATGAGATTCTCCATTGTATCATTTAAACCAACGACAACATTACTGTATCGCTCTGTATTTGCTGTCCACAAAACTACAACTTTGTCTATATTGTTTTTCTCCTTGAACTCTCTACAAAAAACCACATCGAAAGATAGTAAATAGAGATGAACCAGTGACGAATGTTGAAATAAATACCTAATGTCTTTGATTATCTGCTCAACTTGCTCCTTTTTTGTTCCTGGAATCACGTTATTAGCCCTTGATTCTTGATTTGCAGCGATGAAATCGACGTTATAGATTCCTGGAAGTGGAACCATATGCTCCATGTAAGGCCCTAGCTGTTTTTGGAGATCAATATCCAAAACTTTGGCTCTGGACATGGCATCTGATAAATTCATGTTGCTAATATCCCATCCTCCAAATACAATGTCATCAGGGTTGACCTAATCGTGCAATAAGATTCACAGAATCAAGTAATGTTCACAAATACAGAGACGGGTGATTGAATGAGTTAATATACTACCATGGGAACCAAGCTTTTGAATGGAGTATAGATTTCTTCTCCATTAAAGGACCCGACTCTGATAGTCGACGCCTGAGTCAGTGACCCAAAGTAATTGGCTTGCTGAATCTTGTCCTTCGTTGCCCATGAAATTCCCCTGAAACAAAAACGATTAGGGATTCAATCTTCAAAATTAAAATAAAAAACGCTAAGCAACAAGAGAACGAGAACTCACTCGCGGTTGGCAATGACACCAGCAGTCAAAGTAGAACCGTTATTACCGCCCCATCCAACAAGCATAACCCTAGAAACAATTCCGCAAAAGAAATGATTACCCAAATCAGAAGGGTAAATCAACGTAATAGAACAAAAGAATACCCAAATTTAGGAAGACGGGTATCAGTTTTAAACTCATATTTAACAGATTTAGGCTTGACGATCCATTGATGTATCCCATCTCTGTTCTCATGAAGAAGCTCTGTAGTTTCGTAATTGTAAACCGATTGAATCTCCCCCTCGGTATACTTAACGTTGGGGCTGTCGACTTTGAAACTTTCAATGAACATTTTTTCCCTTTTCAAGAAAAGCGAGCTAGTCGGAAACGGATGGCGATTCAAAAAACCCCTCAAGAAGAAAACAACAGCCCAATTTCTACTATCGCTCTCACAGTGTGCGTGATTTTGCGTTTCAATTCCAACACCGATTCATGATGTTAAATAGACGATGACGACGTACACGTGGCGCTCCCTCATTGATTCCGTCCTTTTACTAGTGACTTCGCCATGCATAACGAAAACTTTACTAGTTTCGGTCAACATAAATTAAGTGAGTATTATGTATAAATTATATAATATACAATCAGAATTTATAATTAGAATGTAGAATCAGAATGTATAATTAGAATCTGCGTATTCTATATAAACATATAATGAATTATACAATGTAAAAGCGTTCTACAAAAATATTTTAATTGAAATGTAAAATTTTAATTGAGTTACATTGTACAAAATAATTATCTCTCTTTCTTATAAATTTGAAATTATAATTCTATATTAAAATAATATTTTTAATTACAAAATAAATTAATAATATTTTTTATTTAAAAATCATATAATAAAAAGAAAACAAAAAATATTGAAGAAGATATTGTTGAATAAGAAACTCAACAATTGATAATATAAATACCAAATTTTAGAAAAAAAATGAATTCATTATAATACAAACGATGAAAATTTGATTGGGAAAAAAATGTATATATATGAAAAATATAGTTAACAATGTAAGACGTGCATCAAAATTTGTAAATTGCATAAAGTCTCGAAGTTTATATAATGTGTGATTTTGGCTTCCATGTTTCAAAATTGCGTTGTTGATCCCCGAACTTCCAAAAACGTTTATATTGAATCATAATATTCGTTAATTTTTTAAACGTCTCAATAGTTTATATTGATCAATTAACATTGAAAAAAAATGAAATGACAATGTTTCTAAACTTTGAAAATTATAAAAATAATGCATAAATTATCAAAACCACTTATACGAAAAACCACTACTATTTACTCGAGAGTCATTTTTAAACGGTTTTGAAACTTCAAGGGATTCTCATGCAAATTACAAACTTTGGGGACATCGCTTTTACATTATCTTAAACATTGTGAGCCAATGTCGTAATTTTCTCGTAAAAAATAATGAGTAGAATGCATAATGCATTTTCAGAATGCATTATAGTTAAAAAACCAGAATACATTATGATTATAATTTATAATTAGAATTTAAAATGGATACTGTTCTATTTCAAAAAACAGATTTGTTTTTTGAAATAGGATACTGTTCTATAATGCATAATCTGTTTTCATAATTTGTGCAGAACAGAGCTTAAATATTAATTCATTTATGAAACTAATTATAAATATATATTTTTTAAAGTTGAATAATAAAAAAATTATATGTACTTTAAAACCATCTGGGCCTGATGTTCTCCTGTCCACAAATATTAAAAATATATAACAAGAAAGAATTATAATTAAATGAAAAATAAAGTAATTAATCCCCAAACTACGATAGTTTTAGAAAACTTTAACTCACCATAATTTGTAATAATATTTTTAGTTCTCAAACTTTTAAGATTCTTTGAGAATATTAATATACATACTAAACTTTGAGAATGATTTTGCAAAATTTACAAAGCGTTGAGATCGATTTTGCCATATTCATACTTTAGATATCATAATTATCACAATCATAACATTTTATAAAAACCATGAATATGATACCAAATTTACATATCACCCTAATTAAATATTAAATTAAATAAATATTGATAATACATTACTACACCAAAGAAAATGAAATTTGGGTAAGATTAATTATATAAAATTTAATATTATATCTAAATAAAATTATTAATGTTTTTTTAATTTGAATTTGGATCAAACAACAATGCATACTATCAACGAACTAGATTGCATTACACAGCACACCACACAACCAGAAAAAACTATATGGTATCATTTAAATTACCTATCATTTTCACTTATCTCTACCTCACACTTATCAGGATTACATTTTTAAAGAACTTTATAAAAAACATGATAAATTAATTTTAAAATAATATAAGGATAATACTTATTATTTTGTCCATTCGACGTGTGGTTATCTGAATAGAGATAAATAATATATATATATTTTACACAATTATACTAATTTTTTTATTAAACTTATCCTAATTTGAATAGTAAAACATCTCCATNTTATATTGATCAATTAACCTTGAAAAAAATGAAATGACAATGTTTCTAAACTTTGAAAATTTTAAAAATAATGCATAAATTATCAAAACCACTTATACGAAAAACCACCACTATTTACTCAAGAGTCATTTTTAAACGGTTTTGAAACTTCAAGGGGTTCTAATGCAAATTACAAACTTTGGGAACATCGCTTTTACATTATCTTAAACATTGGGAGCCAATATCGTAATTTTCTCGTAAAAAATAATGAGTATAATGCATAATGCATTTTCAGAATGCATTATAGTTAAAAAACCAGAATGCATTATGATTATAATTTATAATTAGAATTTAAAATGGATACTATTCTGTTTCAAAAAACAGAAAATGCATAATCTATTTTCATAATTTGTGCAGAACACAACCTAAATATTAATTCATTTATGAAACTAATTATAAATATATATTTTTTAAAGTTGAATAATAAAAAAATTAAATGTACTTTAAAACCATCTGGGCCTGATGTTCTCCTGTCCACAAATATTAAAAATATATAACAAGAAAGAATTATAATTAAATGAAAAATAAAGTAATTAATCCTCAAAGTTTTAGAAAACTTAAGTCACCATAATTTGTAATAATATTTTTAATTCTCAAATTTTTAAGATTTTGACAAATTTGATCTTTCAAATTGATAACATTTGGCAACTCAAATCCTCAAAATAATAAAAACGATCTCAGAAATTTGATTTTGATCAAAGATTTCATTTACCAAAATTGAAAACTCTGGGGACTATTAATAATATACATACTAAACTTTGAGAATGATTTTGCAAAATTTGCAAAGCCTTGAGATCGGTTTTGCCATATTCATACTTTAGAGATCATAATTATCACAATCATAATATTTTATAAAAACCATGAATATGATACCAAATTTACATATCACCCTAATTAAATATTAAATTAAATAAATATTGATAATAACAGTTGATACATTACTACACCAAAGAAAATGAAATTTGGGTAAGATTAATTATATAAAATTTAATATTATATCTAAATAAAATTATTAATGTTTTTTTAATTTGAATTTGGATCAAACAACAATGCATACTATCAACGAACTAGATTGCATTACACAGCACACCACACAACCAGAAAAAACTATATGGTATCATTTAAATTACCTATCATTTTCACTTATCTCTACCTCACACTTATCAGGATTACATTTTTAAAGAACTTTATAAAAAACATGATAAATTAATTTTAAAATAATATAAGGATAATACTTATTATTTTGTCCATTCGACGTGTGGTTATCTGAACAGAGATAAATAATATATATATATTTTACACAATTATACTAATTTTTTTATTAAACTTATCCTAATTTGAATAGTAAAACATTTCCATAGAAAATCATAATAATCTCTATTTTAGTATCACGCATGGTTAATTACGTATACTGTATACTGTATACTGTATACTGTATACATAATAATAATAACACAATTCTATTGCATTTATTGATGAAAGAGCATACAATTAATTTTCAACTTTTAAATTCAAATATTCATTAAACTCCCAAGTATCCAAAAATAAATAATTCGTCCCAAATAATCAAAATATTTAATCATACAAAACTCACCACATCTGCAAACCAAATATTTAATCTTACAAAACTCACCACATATGCAAACTTGGTAAGAGATAAATACTTATATTTATATGGAATTTAATTATTTATATTATATATTTATTCATATTGATATTGAACCAATAAGCTATCATAAATACTTATATTTGAGAATTTTATATATCGCTGATAATTGTATAAAAGTGCTAATTTTGTTTTGTATTTAAAAACAATAATTAAATTAAGTAAGTTTTCTTATGATAAAAATGTGTGGTGGTCTGCCACGATGTCTCATTGAATGTGTGGTGCTGTTCAAAATGTTATCTTCCTTCACAATAATTATTTTTCCAAATATTTATTTTATTTTTAAAAAGCTCAATATTTTTTTTCTAATTTATTTTTATACATGTTGGGTGTTTGATATATTTAAGGGAAATATTTATTAAAAATAATGAAGTGAGATTCTATAATTGGATTGCCATTTGCCAACAGAATTATTTGTGGCCATTGTTTTTTGGATTTGTGTGGTTCAGATTGCACTCCGTTTCTCTCTATATATGTGTTCCAAAACGGGATCCGTTTAGTCGGCCGGACCGACTTGTTTGGATCGGATCTGAGCCCAAAATCGATCTAGTTCAGTGAAATTATTTGGGACTCAGTTATATTTATTATTTAAAATTATATGAGTCCATTAATTTTATTTATTTTTAATTCTTATTTTTTTAAAAGAATAATCCTAATACAAAAGTTTTATTTCAAATGGGAGAAAATATTAATTTAAATTAAATTTATAAAAATATTTTTTTTCTGGAGAAAATAATTGACACAAAACCTGATTCAATTTAGGGTTGATCATTTTTTATGCTTAAAGTCTTACATTGAAGAAGATCAATATTTGGATCTTAAAGATATTGAGAGATTATGTTATGAATATTTAGATATAATATTACCCCCAAAAAATTATAAAGATGAGAACAACATTGAACAAGATATTCATTTTATTATTTTATTACATTACACGAACAAATTCTTATAATTAACACATCAATGAATTTTGAATCATTTGCAAGAGAATTTGAAGACATAACTTTGGATATCAACGATTTTGACTACTAATAAGTCATCATTTTTTAGTGTTGGAATATAAAGAACTATACTCTTTTAGAATTTTTATTTTAGATATTTGTATTTAATGAATATAAATACAATATACATAAGTTAAATAATTAAAATAACAAAAACGAGTCAAACCGGTTTGGACCGAATCGGAGGGACGACTGGTTCGTATTTCCGGTCCAATTTTAGAACATAGCTCTATATGCACCTCATCTCATACCAGAGTTTCAAGAATAAAAAGGATATGTTTTTTGGATGCTAAATTGTTTAAATAATATAATATTTAAAAATGGTTAACAAAATGCTTAAAAATCATCAACAATACCCTTTTTTCAAAATTTATATTTTATGAAAACAAAACATTTTAAAGAACAATTAACGTTTTGATAGGTTCTATCATAATCATGGAAGTTATACCGGTGGTATACAGCTCGGTATACCACCGATCATGATCGTTACACCGATATAAAGGAAAAATCGTTCATACCGATTAAGATTGGTACGAACGGTATCGACCGATTATGACTTCATTGATCATAATACTAATCATTTTTTGAAACATTACCCCACAACATGGAGAAGTACAATTATTCATCTTTTTTTTAAAAAAAACACCCTCAACTCACATCATATTGATAGTAATATTGTCAAAATTGTATCGAATATCAAATCGATCAAGTCAGAGGTTCAGATTTAACGGATTCAATCATTATTTAGCGGTTCAACCCGAATTCATGATTGAATTGATCCAACGAGTCCATTCGATTTTAACTTTCATTGATAAAAAATTCAAAAATGGTAAGTGGATATTATTACAATTAAGGAACAATTAGTACAATGTTTCTTTACATACATCTTGTATTTAGCGTAATAAAAATGGTATAATCCGTGATCACTCACCAGTAATCCCTACAAGAACACGAACCATTCTTAAAATGATGAAAACGCGTAGCATCACGAACAACGAGTTCCCGATCGACGAGCTTCGATATAAACTTGATAGCTAAATGACAGTCATTACAAACTCTCAAGTTCTTCATGATCCTCAAAGTTGTCTTATCAGGAGTATTCAATAATCCAAATGCAATCGCAAGTTTTTCACTATGATATTTTAGTGTCTCCTCTTTTACTTCTCGATCGATATCATGTAAAACCGAGTTCATATCGGGTACGAATCCCATTTCTTTAATATCCTTCCAAATTTCAGATATTTTCTGATAAATCTCATCTCTTTGTGGATGAAACGAGTCGTCAGCTCCGAATATATGAACTCGATTCTTTATTTCAAGCCAACTTATTCCTTGTTCCTTCTTCACTTGTCTATCTTTCATAAACTTTCTAATTCTTGCTGATTCTTCCCATTTTCGACATGCCGAGTACGCGTTTGCTAAAGCCGAGTATGCTCCACTGTTGTGTGGCTCAAGAGAGAGCATTTTCTCAGCTGCAATAGCTGCAAGCTCTGTATTCTTATGAACTTTACATGAAGCTAGAAGTGAACCCCAAGCTACGATGTCCGGTTCGATTGGCATGCTTTCTATGAAGCTACGTGCTTCTTCTAACAAACCGGCACGTCCGAATAAATCAATCATACAAGCGCAATGGCTCGAGTTCGGAGATATACCATGCACATATCTCATCATTTTGAAGAATTCACGACCTTGTTCGACTAAACCGGCATGTGTGCATGCTGAGAGAACACCAACAAAAGTTATATGATCGGGTTTTATTTTTACGGCTAACATTTCATCGAATAATCGCAATGATTCCTCGCCATGACCGTGTTGTGCCAATGAGATGATCATCGAAGTCCATGAAACTGAATCTCTTCGTTCTTGTATTACACTGAATGCTTTTCGTGCACATTCGATATTTCCAGCCTTAGCGTACATATTAATCAACGAATTGCTCACTGATAAAGACAAAGCTTGTCCTAGCTTCACTGCAGTTGCATGTATTTGTTTCCCGTGATTTAGTGAAGCTAAATTTGAGCTAATACTCAGCATAGCAGCAAGTGTGTAGCTATTTGGCAATGGTCCTTCCTTAACCATTGCTCTAAAAAACTCTTCGGCTTTATCATTGTCACCGTTTTGCGAATATCCAACTATCATAGCTGTCCATGCGACAACATCTCGAGTTTCCAACAAGTCGAATATCTCCCTTGCTGGATTAATATCTCCTAGCTTCATGTATCCATCTAACAAAGCTGTAAAAGCAATAGCATTTAAGTTGTTTATCTCAAACTTGAGAAGAATTTTCCGAGCTATTTCGACATTACGGCACTTGGAGTACAAAAATATCAAAGCATTCGCCACTGTAACGGAACAAAGCTCGTTTCTAATGATATAAGCATGAGCTTCTTTACCAGATTTTAATGCATCAAGATCTGCACAAACCGACAACACCGTCGCCATGGTGTAAATATCTGGTTTTGGATCAGATTCACTTAACATTTCAGAAAAAATGCTTAATGATTCAGCATCAAAACCGCAATTATGATAACCTGAAATCATGGAGTTCCAAGATATAACATCACGTTCTTTCATTCCTAGAAATAGAGTTCGTGCAAGATGTACCTGACGAGTTTGCATGTGAAGTGATATAATTGCGTTCCAAGTTGAGATATTCTTCAACTCAATTCTATCAGCAACATTGATTGCACTATCATTATCACCTGACTTCACATACATGTTAACCAAAGAGTTTGCGACTGAAATATAACTGGAAAGACCAAATTTTACAGCAAAAGAATGAACCTTTTTACCAATATCTAGAGCTGTCATTGAAGCACAAGAAGCAATTATATTGGTAAAAGTGTATTCTGTAGGGATTACTCCACTCTTTACCATTTGCAGAAACATATAGAGAGCATCTTCGAAACAACCCATTTGATTATACCCCACAATCATCGCAGTCCAAGAAACAGAATCAGGCTGAGGCACTTCACTGAAAATGAGAAGTGCTTCGTGTATAAAGCCCTGTTTAGCATACACTGACAAAATAGTATTATACGACGACACGTTCTTAAAGAACATTCCGTCGAACACTCTACGTGCATCACTGAGAAACCCAGATTTTGCATAGGCGTTCATAAGATTGTTCATCAAGAAGATCCCTCTGTGAATCCCGTACTTGATTATGCTAGCGTGGGTAGGTCGAACTGCAAAAGGGTTTTTTGATCTTACACTTGCCTGTAAAATCAATGCATAAACATTGATTTGTGACATCTCTTGTAGCTGATTCTCCTTATTTGCAACACACAAAACAAAATAAACTCACTTAAATCCGTCACTCCATTTCGGATCCTTCATGTGGAAAAAAACTTATGGATCATTTCAAAGGAAGCTAAAGAGGAATAGCGCAACAATGGCGAATTATTCATCTGTTCATAAAACAAAAACAAGCAATGATTTATAAAGCATCCAACTTAAAAATTACCAATTATCGAGCATTTCCGCCGCCCTAAACCCTAAACATCGCCAATTCGAGAAACGATGATCGGGCGTTCAATAGAACAAAAAGTCCGAAAACAGAGAAATCTGAACGACCGTTGCTCAAAATTGAAAAAAGAATCCGGGAAATGAGTTTTGAACCCGACGTGAATCGAACACGCAACCTTCTGATCTGGAGTCAGACGCGCTACCATTGCGCCACGGATCCGATTTTCATATAATCACCGTGTTTTAATACACATTATATAGTATCTGTAATACATAACTCTCAATGATCTTATTACATGATTTGAAACTCTTTTAACAAATACTTGCTTATGAACCAAACCA
Organism: Utricularia reniformis; assembly: GCA_009725065.1. Classification (NCBI taxonomy): domain Eukaryota; kingdom Viridiplantae; phylum Streptophyta; class Magnoliopsida; order Lamiales; family Lentibulariaceae; genus Utricularia; species Utricularia reniformis. The sequence continues at coordinate 47,093 of RWGZ01000499.1, forward strand.
TAAGGAAAACATATTTCCGATTCGAGGAGTCGAAATAATATAAGTGAAACATATTCGTTTTCGATATACATTCGCTCACCTTGCACCAGATAACTCGATAGCATCTTGGTTATAAGTCGAGTCCTCACCCCAATCGAATCGTCTTTGTAATCTTTCATACTCTTGCATCCTATTAACTTCTAAATGCTCCCATTCTTCCCATCTCTCGGCTAATCCTTCGCCTTCGAGCATTCGAACAACCTCCGACATAGCCGGCCGATCTTCGGGAGACGACTGAGTACATAGTAACGCAACCTGAATCATCATTTCCAACTCGCTCATGTTATAATCCTTCTCCAAATTAATATCAACTATGGAGTCCAATCTTTTCTCCCTTTGCAGTTTCTTAACCTTCATAAAATATACATAACATTATCATTCTTCGAAAAGTACCCGAAAAACGAAGTAACTTACATGATCGAGTAGTAAAACATCATCTTCTTCTTCAAGCCTTGAGAAGTCTATTGCTCTTTGGCCAGTTACTAGCTCTAAGAGCATGATTCCGTATCCGAAAACATCAGTCTTTTCGGAAGATCTCCCTGTCGAAAGATACTCGGGTGCTATATGTCCCATTGTGCCACGAACTTGTGTCGTTACGTTTGTTCTTCTTACATCGACTAGCTTCGCTAAACCAAAATCTCCAACCACAGCTTCAAAATCTTCGTCAAGTAATACATTTGCAGCTTTAACATCACGGTGAATTATCTTTGGATTGCAGTGTTCATGAAGATACTCTAGTCCACGAGCTGTGCCAAGTGCAACGTACTTTCGAGTTGGCCAAGACAGAGCCGAATCCCCGAGTTTAAGCTCTAGAGAATCATCACATAAAGTGAGTTTATTAAACTGCGGAAAAATGAACATTTTTCGAGTACCTCGAAGACGAGAAGCAACGCTTAAGTTCTGCATGAAAGGATAAACAAGTAGCCGTTCTGTTGGTGTTGTGCAATAGCCAATTAACCTTAAGAGATTTCTATGAACTGCAACACTTATCAACTCAACTTCACGTCGAAATGCAGCTTCTCCACCGGGGCTTTCGAAATCAGTTAAGCGTTTAACAGCAACTTTCATGCCATCGGCAAGAACTCCTTTGTAAACCTTTCCGAAACCACCTTGTCCGATTACATTCTTTTCACTGAAATTATCAGTAGAAATCTGTAGCTCTCTCCATGAAAATCTTTTCAACTGACCAAATTCAATCTTCCCATCAACTTCACCTGAATGAAGCATCAAAAGATCAGAGTTTATTGTGAACACAGAGACAAAAAGATCAAATCAAAGAATAAGAACAATGCCTGGAACATCCACAAATACTTCAGGCTTGTAGCTTTTACACTTGTTTCTCCATAAATAAAGAAGGATACAACCTCCAAGTAAAAGAACAACTAGAAGAGCCACAACAACACCAATTATCGTACCCATCTTAGATTTACTCGAAATATCTACACGATAAGAGTACTGTTAAGTATCCAATGACAAAATAAACACTTATTTTTAATTGTTTTTTAGTGAATACCTTCAACTTTAGATGCACAACTCTGAGCAAGATTGATCCCACAGTTCAAATGGTTCCCTGTAAAACTAAAGATGTACAAACATAAAAATAATGCCAAGTGTTGCTCTAATGAAAAATCAGATAAGGTGTGGTTAAGCGAATACTTGTAGCTGGAAATTCGGAATAACTGTGCAGGTATTTCGCCACTAAGATTGTTCGAAGCAAGCTGTCTGCATAAAAAGTTTTATCCTTAATCGAACTACAAATATAAGAGATTTTTTGTCAAAAAATAAAACCGATGTTACTTACAGGCTAACCAAGTTAGGGAGATTTACAAGCGAATCTGGAATGGATCCGGAAAGATCATTCTGATTTAACATCCTATACATTTGAAAATGGTATGCTTGAGCATTTAATAATATTATGCATTCTACGAACAGGTAAACGAAAATTTAGTTAAGAGAGTTTACATAAATGCAAGACTCTTGAGATTGCCGAGGGAAACGGGTATTTCTCCAGTTAACTGATTATTTTCAAGATCTAGCATCGTTAAACTTGTCAAATTTCCATACTCCTCTGGTATCCTACCAGTTATGCCATTCCCCTGCAGCTGACTGTAATACAGAATCAAGAGAATCATTTTAAGGCTACTTATAAATTAAGGGGAAGATAAAGTCGGGTACCGAAACAAACAAGGTTGAACAACAATGTAGCTGCAAGTGCTCTGTGCTTACAGTGTATTTAGCATCTTTAGAATCCCTATCCTCGGTGATAAGGTTCCGGAAAATCCCATATTGGACAATGTCCTGGTAATGAATATATATTTATACGAAAAATGAACAGAAATTCTAATTTGATGAGAATACAAGAAATCAAGGTAGTTCTTACACTGTGAGTACAGTGTTAGAGCTGTCACATATGACTTTGGACCAAGTGCAAGGATTAACTTGACTTGGGTTCCAGTCCATAAGCTGATCACCAGAAGCATTCAGCGAGGTTCTCAAAGCATATAGTGCATTCCCTGCATGGGTTCCATATGAAAATACGCGTTACAATGAAAATAATGGACCCAAGAACACAAACACACTAACCTTGTTCGTCAGCAAAGGCAAAAGAACTTAAACAAGCAAATATTAAGACTCCAAGAAGCAGGTCTAGCTCCATTATTAACATTATGATCAGAAAATAAGGAGCCAATTCTTAGCAGAGAACATAACTCGTGAAACTGTGGATGTACAAAAATGGAAGATTAAACGGCTGTTTGTCAAAAATCTTATTTGCATTTTCAAAAGAAAAGCTGAATGATTATTGTATATGCAATGAGAACAAGAAAGTAAGATCGAGAAAGCTAATTTATTACAGAACCATCAGATAAATTTGGGAGAGCAAAACTTGCCTTAGATTATTTATAAAAACAGAAAACAGAAAAGCTTGCAGTGAATTTGCCTTTTATAGAAGCTAAATCGTCTTAGCATACGAAAACAGCACAAATCCAAGGTATACAACCCGCCCTGCAATTAGTAAGCAGAAGATTATCAGATAACTGTTTAATAAACCGCTCAATAACCCAACTCTTCATAATTAACAAAGAACCTATTTTCGCATCGGCCAGAGCAAAGTCATAAGCATTCAATCTCGACTTTAGGAAAGGAAAATCACCAATCAGGAATAAGGGTTGCGACCTTCGTATTGACAAAGAAATTGAAGTGAACGTAGAGGAAACAAATCAAGTTGTAGTCACTAACCACACGAGAGCAAATTTAAGGCTTAAAAGAAGCTTCTTTAAATCCCTTTTCGTGGTAGACTCTTTGACGAAGACACTGAGAAAACAATTTGTAAATTAATGGGTGAAAGTGTGCCGTTTTATCTGCCTAAATTCAATTATCACGGCTAGTGCAACATTCATTAGAAAATGGAATCACCTGATTACTGTGCGACTCGGAGAAAGGGGACCTACTTTAGTTTAGTAAAGAAGCATCAGAGCTTTTGATTTTTCTTTAACGTTGATTTCCATTTTTACACGCGCCACTCTGGGATCTTGACTTTTCTTCAAGAACAGTGCTTTATAGATTGGCTTTGCCTGGAGTCTCAGTTAGAACTCAAGCCACAAACACAGTGAGTTTTGTTCTCTATTCACCATACTTCAACTGTATTATATAATTAGAAAATGCAACAGATTTCCTGCATCAAAACACAGGCACAAGGAAATTTGAATCTTTATAGAAAAATATGTTACTTTCTTATAAATGAGAGCCGTGCAGAAATGAAAAGGCTCTGAATTTGCTGCTTTTTAACCAAGACTTTTTCAAATTTTGTGTAGATTCTCTTATTTAAGCATAAAAAGACACAAAATTCAATGAAAATATGGAGTACACTTTACCTGAAGTTACTGAAATCTGGGTAGACGGCAACATAGGAAAAAGCTAGCGCTTTAACCTGAACAGCATGAAGAAAGTATACCTGCTGGAGCTCCACCTACTTCGAGTGTCTTTGCTTGATTGGAAAATTGTAAAGACAACAAATAAAATGTTGTCCTATTCTGCAAACGGCTCAGATTGTATAAAAAATGTGTTTTTTGTCTTGGGAACTCATGTCCTGAACATAACAACTAGAAATCACAGCATTTTGTATGTTCCTGGTGTTTATGCCTATGTTTCACATTGAGTTAAAACTTCTGATTAATGAAGAAAACTACATTTTAGAAAGAATGAATTGGTGATCCAATTTTCACTTAAATAGTATGAAAAATGAACCAGAAAAAACACTCAAGTTGAAGGATCCAAAAATTAAAACCTGCGTAATTCCGATCGGTTTTGCTCTATCTTCATCACGTTCCAGAGAAGAACAGAGATTTCAATCCCTTCAAACCACGATCCCATTTTGAGTTTTCCGCTGCCTATACGATTCTGTGCAACTTAGGCGAAGATCAAGAAGAAGACGAAGAATGACAGTAAACGTTAAAATGGGGCGATGAATTTTTCCCGTATCGATTAAAAAAACATCATATTCGAACCTCAAATCGTGAAGAGCGCAAGAAAATATGAGAACGCAAGGGATAAAGTTAAAACGGCTACTTTGAAGATTGAACTTAGAAATAGAAAAAAATATATATTTAATTATGGATTTCTTTTATTGAAATTATTAAATCTGATTTTTTAAATGTATATAAAATAAAATAAAAATGTTTATCATTAAAAATTCATGATTTAAAACTAATTTGGATAATCACAATACTAATCAATGGATTTGTTTGATTTAACTTTTTAAAATTACGGTGTGGTGAGACGTGATGAGGTATGGTGAGATATGATGATTGTGAATTTTTAAGTATGTTTGGTAAAATTGCGATATTATGATCGTAATTTATGTAAAAATACTAATATACTCTTATATATATAATAATAATAAATATAATTATATTATAATTAATAGAAATAAGGGTGAATGAGTCTTTTCCAAAATAATGATGAAGCCATAACTGGTTTTAACAGCTGTGATGATATTGCAATTTTTTAACGATTATCACATCGCAATTAAGTTTGTGTTTTGTGTGCATTAAAAAAATTACGATTGAATCATCTCACTGTAACTCACCGTACTTTTAATCGTGGTACCAAACAAACTCAATATGCATTATAAACCCTTGTTCTATAAAGAACAACTCAAATTATGAGGGTTGAGTTCAAATTGAAAAATGTGTCAATTATACCATTGGAATATTTTAGAAATAACAATTGCACTATTGAGATTTTTAACATATGAAAATAGCATAGATAAGTATAATTGGTTATAATACATGAGATGAATCCTAGGGCGGGACAATTTGATCCAACGATCACAATTAAAACCCAAATAATTATATAAAAAATATTCGTTTTGATTTTGAATTTGCAAACTGGGATTTTCAAGGGTTATAGAAACGATCGCCGCATCTACATCTCCATCCAAGCGGCTTGTAATTGGAGTACCTGTTGCCAATAGAGTTGTAGAGGTAATCGGAAGGCAATTTTTCAACGGAGGGGTCCGTCTGGACGCGGCTGTGACTGGGCAGTGTGGGAACTTGCACCGCCATGCAAGGGTGACATTGATTGCATTTACTGTGACAGCTAGGGGGTCTGGAACCGAGCCTCATTCTCTCCGTCACCACGAAACCCTACAAAAAAACAGTCAGGTTAGTTTGTTCAAATCTGAAATGATAATTGAATGAGAGAAATTGTATTGTACTTTGTAGATATCTGTTGAACTGAAACATTTAATTGAAGAAGAGAGTAAGAAGAAGAGAAGTGAAATGAGGAAGTGGATCTTGGTAGAGAAAACCATTATTCATTAATGAAATCATGGGTGTAGTTCCATCTCTTTCACAGAGTCAAAGAGTAGATGAGTAAAGAAAGACTTTTGTAGGTTTTAGAAGGGAAAAAAATGGAGTTTGGGGACGATGAATAGTTGAAAACAACAAGACATTAGAAAAAGGTAAGAGAAGAATAGGAGAAAAGAGGGGGACCTCTATTCCATTGTTCAATTTTGTTTCTTTAACATTATTCATTAGCCCAATGGCAGCTGTTTGGAAAGTGAGCTTTTTTCCCATACTTTTTCTAAGGTAAACTTCATTTTTTCACTTGATCATTTCTCAGTTAACCTTTTTAGTAATATAATATTGTTTGATGATGATGTTTCGAAGTTGGTAGAGTTTGATTTGTTAGAAAGGGATGCTCCCATACTAGAAAAGTAGAGTGGGGGCGTATTGAAAGAGTGAAATAAATGAGTGTGAAGCAAAGGTTTTGAGCTTGGAAATGGTGAAATAACTTGGTAAAACCATGCTGGTTGTGGTTAGTTTCATTTGTGACTAGAAGAAAAATGGTCCTGTTCTGTTCTGTTCTGTTGTGGTGTGCTGACAGAGCAGGACCAGAACAGAGACACAAGGAGGAGGAGGAGGAGGGTATTGGGAAACGATGAGTTCTTATTGATTGATTGCTTATTTTCTGCCCTGTTCTTTGTATAGAGTTTGCTTGAAATTATGATGGATATAATATCATCATAAAAGAATTGAATAAGTAATTTATTATGATTTTCATTTCCTCATTTGGGATGATTTTATTGGTTGTGCTGGTTTATTGAGTTATGACAATGTGTTTTTATGTTTCAATGATGTAATAAAATCATTTTGTTTCTTTTTTAGGGTATAAGCTGGCTAAATGGCGCAGATATATAAAAAATAGACACCCCTAGCTTGGTCCATATGGCTTGAATATATATTCTTCAATTTGTTTATTTAAATTAAAATATGAACGAAAAAATACAAATTTAAATAAAATTTGGAATGACCGTAAATATTTGAATTTGAATATTTTTTATATTATTTTTACAATAACATGAACGAGCGAAATGAATATGAATATGAATATGAATATGAACATGAACGAAAACGACGAATATGAATAAAATTTTAAAAATATGAATAATCTTCGAACATATTTTTTTGTTCAACTTATAATATGAGCAAACAAACAAGTTAAATCGTCTTGTTCGGATGATATAATAACCTTAGTTGTAGCAGATTGAAATTCTTTTCTACCGGTCAATCAATTCATATGGGTTTTCAAAATAAAATTATATTTAAAATATTAGTATAATTTTGAAATATTTAACCAAGATTAATCCATAAAATATCGAATATTTTTAAGTTACAAATAGAGTAATCATTAGGTTATCTCCAAGACTCCAAACAGTAGGAGAGAGAGTTTAGGGTTTAGAATATTGTAATATAATAATAAAAAATTATTAAAATTTATAAACGTTTGAAAAATGTTGTATTAATGAAATGAAAGTTGTTTATAAAAATATTTATATTAATATTAAAAATAAAAAAAATTGAAATGTATATAAAGAAAACTGATATATATAGAAATAATGAAGTTTTCATATATATATATGGTTGGAGATAACCTTAAGAATTTAATACATTTCAAATAAAAGAGATTTAAAATATTAAAACTCTGAATTGAAAAATAGAACTAAGTGACAACTCTGAATATATAATGAAATTTGTAGAGTAGTGATCAAAAGAAACAAAATTATTAGTTCAAATTAGCTCTAGGCTTCCAATCAATATTAGTTTGAATGTCGATCGAACGGGTTTATATCTAACGTGGCATGTTTCCGAGAATTTTCACTTTTTTGTACTAGATCTGCTTGATTATTGGTCTTAACTGGTTTCAAAAACTACATTAACAATCAATTTAAAAAAACTTGAACATTCGAACCTTACCAATTGTATAAGACTAATTATACATCATAGGGGATGATGAATTCAACTTTTCAAAATTGCAGTACAGTTCAATCTACAAGGTTTTTCAAAACATAATTCTTAAAAAACACAAATATTTTTGTAAATTTTTTACAAACTCAAATACCCTAAACCCCAATTTAGAAATTCATCCATAAGTTAAATAGGTTTTTCTTAATGATTTTATGTTAACAAATTCTCACAACCAATAATGATTTATTGTATTGTTGCTTTTTTTAGGGTATATGACATTTAAGGTATTATAATTTGTATAATTTAGCAAATTTGGTTCTAAGATTGATTAATTTTGATAAATTTAATTTTCAAGTTTTTTTATGGCAAAAGTAATTATCATATTTTGTAAATTTTGATAAAACATGTACTTAAAATTTAATGTGTATCACAAAATTTATACTCAAAGTTTGAGATTTAATCATCGATAAAATGATATTTTTGGTCTTCGTAGTTTGATCATTTTGACAAATTTTGTTATCTAAATTTATTTTGACATTTTCAATCCTCGAATTTTAGACATTTGGCAAAATCGATCCTCTTATTTTGGAACATTTGGCAAAATCGGTTCTCAAATTTCATAGTTAGTTCTCGAAATGAAATCGAACAAAACCGGTCAATGTAGTTTGATCGTATTGGCAAAATTAGTTTCTGTATTATATAAAAATGAAAAATTACAAATTACAAACTTCGGAGACCAAATTTGTCAAATGTGGCAAAGTATGAGGACTAATTTTGCCACAAATAAAGTTAATGAACTTACTCTGCCATAATTATCAAAATATGAGGACCAAAATTACCAAAATAGGAAACAACGAGAAAAATTTGCGCGTCGCCCTTTAATCATTTGTATTTAAAAATGATTTAAGTACAAGGATTACGAATGTCGATTTAAAATTTGAAAACCAAATTTACAAAAAACACGAAATTTTTAATAATAAAGGCATCATTTTCTCATTTTTTATCAAATGATTTGTGATTCTCTTTCCATTATTTACAAATATGTCCGCATGTTTAATATAAAATATAAAAACTTATTGGAAATAAAATAAAAATGTCAGTATCTTAATAAATAACCCATATTTAACCATGACAACGACTGTTAACCGAAGTTTCTTCTTTTGACCGGCCGACAATCCTTTTCACCAGCCACGTACCGGTAACTTTTTCTGTGGAAATGCTTTTACTTTTAGTGGTAATAAAATAATTTGTTGCGTTAAATTAATCACTTTAACTTCAAGTTGCCTTATTTCTCCTATTAAAAATTGATTTATATATATTTTATGTAAATATTAAAATATTTATTTTGAAGAAAACTGCCTCAAAATTAAATTAAATTGAATCAATAGTATTCCTTTTTTAAAATGGTAAGTCCATTTGGGATCGTGTCATGTCAAGCCCATAAAAGAAGGCCCATTAACAGCATCTTTTTACATTATTTTTATAGCTATTATAAAATAATTGTAAGATAAAAGCCTAGGTTTAACCAACAAGGTTGCTATGTGGGATATTGTTATTTTTTGGTGAATTCAATTAGGGTGTATTAATGATTCATTAATTAAAAAAATAAAAATAAATTTTATTAATTGATTGAATACTATTTCTAATAGCTTGGATAGTATAAAACTCAATACAAATTAATTTAAATATTAATTTTTTGTTTAATTTTCTTACGGAGTTAGCCTTTAGTTAAATATTAAATCGGGCCACACACAAATTTAGTTTCATAGTATTATTGTTTTCACAATTTGGTAAAGTATTATGATTTTATCCATCGTAATCCCAAAAGTATCAAGATAACAAAATTGATTCATATACTTTATAATTGATCTATAAAAATTTCAATTTTAACAATTTCGATTCTCGGATAAAAATCAAATTTTGGATTTGATTTAATAAATATGACAATTTTAGATGATAAAATTTGCTAAAACCTTTAAATTTATAGACTAAATATGTCCATACAAATGATTAGAAATATGAAAATTTAGAGATTGAAATCTTTATTTTATAATATTAAATCTAGGTGTTAAATATATAATTTTGAATAGCTGTAATAAAAAAATAAACTATATATAATAAAAGAATGTCAGCGTGGGGCCTGACAGTCTAGGGGGTGAAGGGAAGGGTTCACGCAACACTAACTTAACTGTGTCCTAATAATTAAGGTTGTGTATGAGATTGTCCAAATGTGTTTTTTTACAAATTGGGTTTGGAGTTTGGGACCCGTCTAAAATACGTCGTGATTCATTGTACGGGTTTCAGAAAACTACTTGTCTTGTATATAAAAATCACTCCTTTATATCATTACACATTATTGTTTTTTAAGAAGAACATGTAGTTTTACATACATCTCTCAAAATTGAAGAAGAAGAAGAAGAAGAAATAGCTTGTCTTTTTTGTGGGTTTTTTTAAAATGATTTTTCTGGGTTTTCTTTGTTTTAGAACTTCTCTCTCTGTAGCTCGCTCGCTCGGTCCTCTCTCTCGCGGAGACATTCACGATTGTGTTGCTTCTGCGCCCTTCATTTCAGGCGTATAACTCGGTGTGTCCTTTCACAGATCCAACTCACCTCAATAACTCAAGGTTTCTTCTTCCTCTGTAACCACTCATTTTGTAATCCCAAATTTTATTCAAACTCTCTTTAGATTTGGGTATTCTCTTTTGCGCCTTGCCTGATCTGAAATTCTTCATTCATACGCTTCAAATCTCCCTTTCTCTTCGCTATTACCTCAATTTCTTCGTCTTCTTACAATTTGTGTTTGTAATAATGATTGGATTTGTGTTCTTACATCATTGCAGGGACATAAATGGAACAAGAAACTGAAGATTTTCGTAAATGGGATGAGTTACTTCCAGATGCATTAGGATTAATCTTTAAGAATCTTTCATTACATGAAACTCTTACAGTTGTTCCTACAGTATGTAAATCATGGGGAAAAGCAGTTAATGGTCCTTATTGTTGGCAAGAAATCGACATTGAAGAATGGAGCAAAAATTCAAAGCCTGAAATCATTGACAAAATGCTTCAATTATTGATCAAAAGAAGCTTCGGATCTCCCCGAAAACTCGCAGTTTCCAGCCTTTCGAATCATCAAACCATCATGTTCATAGCAAATCAGTAAGCATTCCATTCCCTTTTAACATATCAAGCTTTACTCACTCTTTGATTTTTTGCCTTGCAAGTGCACAATCTTTACAAACTCTACGTCTTCCACGAAGCGAAATAGACGATTCGTTGATCGGAAAAACGGCATCTAGGTTAACGAGCATCGTTCATTTAGACTTGAGTTACTGCATCAACATCGGAGCCGAAGGGATTGAGCTGATTGGTAAGCATTGTAAATCGCTCACGACTTTGAGACGTGTAATGCACCCTTTAGAAGTTATTGATAAGCTTTCACAAGATGATGAAGCTCTTGCAATCGCTTATACAATGCCTCATTTGAAACATCTAGAGATTGCGTATTTGCTAGTTGATACGATGAGTATTATCGAAATCCTCAAGAATTGCGAGGATCTTGAGCTTTTAGATGTTCGAGGTTGTTGGAGTGTGAATTTGGATGATAAGTTTTTGAAGAAGTTCACAAAGTTGAAGATTGTTGGTCCCCTTGTTGTCGATTGCTACGACATTAGTGGCCGGGATAATTGCTCCGATTACTCGGGTTCGTCTGGTTATCTTGCTTGGGATTTTGTTGCCGGTGATTTGGACGATGAAGATGATTATGATTATGATTATGATCCGGAGATGATGGATGAGTTTTGGGAAGATCAGCAGGCGGTTGAGGAAGTTGAAATGTGGTTTTATGATGATTTTAATGTTGATCCTGGTCATGGTTGGCCTCAATCTCCTTGACTTGTTCATTCATAAATTTCTCTATGTTCCTGAATAAGATCAAAACTTTCGTTACACCGAAACACGTAAAATTCGACAATCATCAATTATGCAGTCTAAAACTCTGTTCGGTATGCATTTTCAGGAAGTATTGCTACACAGAAACACGTAAATTCGACAAGAATCAATTACGCAGCCGAAAACTCAATTCGGTATGCATTTTCAGTAAGTATAAGCCATGTTTCAAGTGAAGAATTGCTACACAGAAACACGTAAATTCCACACGTATCAATTACACAGTCGAAAAGTCAGTTCCGTATGCATTTTCGGGAGGTATAAGCCATGTTTCAAGGGAAGAATTGCTACACATAAACACGTAAAATTCGAAAAGAATCAATTATGCAGTTGGAAACTCAGTTCGGAATGCATTTTCACGACGAATAAGCCATGTTTCAAGTGAATAATTGCTACACAGAAACACGTAAATTTGACAAGAATAAATTATGCAGTCGAAAACTCAGTTCGGTATGCATTTTCAGGAGGTATAAGCCATGTTTCAAGTGAAGAATTGCTACACAGAAACATGTAAATTCGACAAGAATAAATTACGCAGTCGAAAACTCAGTTCGGTATGCATTTTCATCTGCTATAACGGGAGGTATAAGCCATGTTCCAAGTGAAGAACCACCAATTCTTTTACCTCCTAAACAAGCAAATTATTTCAACATTTTTTACCAGAACTTGAAGCTTATAAAAACCATGGCTTACCTTCTTTTGTAGCTTCTTCGCATCTTTTTTGGTAAATGCTTAAAAGTTGAGGAGGTAAGAGTTTAGATAATTGAACATATTTCTCTTCCTCTTGTGTTATAAATCTTGCCTGCAAATACAACATTAGGATAAAAAAATGTTAATTTGATGAGTTTCTTAAGCAAATTATACCAGCATGACCGAGGCAGACGAAGATCCGTAGTATTTAACGAACATACGAAGAATATTGAAGCTATTCTCCAGAACATCATCCTTTAAAACGAAACGAAGTACACAAACAGTAAGCAAGTGCTTGAGAAGAAATAAACGAAGAACAACGAAGCTCACCTCGTAGTCGAACCTGCACAATTAATTCAAAGCAAAATATAATTAATGGTGTTAAGAACAAATGATCATGAATGGGAGAAGAGATTTACTCACAGATCATCTGAAACCTCAACAAGAAGCTCTGAAACTGACAAGAATTCCATATGCAAATCATTTACATTCTCTTCTTTTAGCTGATATAACATAAGGTTCAACACTCGGTAGTCGAACGACTTCAAGCGTATTGCCTTCATCACATCTTCTATAGATATCTGAAATGATTTTTCAACTACGAAACAAATACGGGATTTTTCGATGATTATTACCTCCTTGTTTTTCACTAGAGCACTACAAAGTTTTCTTTCCAGGAACCAGTACTCTTCTCCAAATCTCAGCTCTTCAATGATCCTTATGCAATTCAAAGAAACCGCAAAACATTAGACGAAAATCGGATTCTCAATACTAGCGAGAAATCCGAACCTATTTGTTAGAACCCCGAATCGTTCTAGTACAATAAGGAGTGGTCTTAAAGGTTGCTCTCCAAACATTATAGAAAATTTAGCATCAAGACTAGTTTCATCATCCTGAATATAATCAAATACTCATGGTGTGCAATAGAGTATTAGCAAAAACTATGTAAAGCTTCACTCAAACTCTTACCAACGCGATATTCCTCGGTAATCGAAGCAGTTTCTCATTTAAACTATCTAACTGTATCATCATATCATCGGAAAAAATACAAAACATGAGTAGATAACACATTTTTGTAAAGGAACTCCATGAGTTTATGCTTCCACGCAATGTTTAAGATCAATGTACCTGATAAATATAACTTTCTGTGAAAGATAGCAAAGGGAGATGCTTGAAAATTGTTTCTGGATGGTTAGGATCCATGTCATGAAACATAAAATATGACCTGCACTTCAGATTTCAAAAGAGAAATTTAAAATCTCCACAATACCAATCAGTTTTCTTCGTAAGTAAAGTGCGTCTTACAAAATCCTCCAAACTTGAATTCGATCGCATCATCGAATCCACACACACCATAGCCTCTTGTCCATATGTTTTATCATTAACAAAGACTTTTTCTTGGTGTTCTTTTTGGGTGTCACCTGCAAATCAACAAAAACTTGCTATAAATATGGATGTAATATCGAAGCAGATAGATAAATTTGCACCTTCTAAAACACTTTGTAAATTAGCCAATACATTTGGAATCTGGAGAAAGGGTAAAGGCAAAATTGTGAATCATATGAGAACAGAAAAGGCTGCAGATTTTTTTAAACGCAAACTTTGGAAATGTGCTTTGAAATCAATTGGCATTTGGAGGTATGATCAAGTTGACCGCAACGTTGCACCTGCAGGCAAAAGCAGATAAAGATTTCGTCAGCCAATAGAGTAAAAGAACTCCAAATACTAAAACTCGCAAGATTTTTAGAGGAATCGGAGAATTGGGTACCATAAAGGAGGCGAAATCAGCAAGGAAGCGCTCGGAATCGGGATCGGCTTCACAAACGCCAGAAGAACGCAGCAAATGTATCGTTATATGTAGGTTTCCCAATTTCTCCAAGCCTTCCATTGCCAAAACACGTCAACAAAAGGGTATTCAACGAATAGGGATACTGGGCATGGTGAAGAAAGTGAAGGCCAGGAGGGAAAAAGTGGTTTAAGAATAATAAAAAAAAGTGTTTTTTAAGTAATGAAATGATTCCCCCATAACCTTTGTTCTTCAAGCGGGAACTCCAAATAAGCAAGTTTGTGACTTGCATATCTGTGTGGCATAGATGTAAAAGCTTTGATCATTTGAAAATGGCGGAGGATCCTGTGGGACAATTGCTTTAAGCCCAATATTCGAGATGCTCTGAATCTCTGCAAAATACGTGCTTCTTCCATTATCAGTGTTTCTAAGAACTTTGGAAGCAAACATGCAAGCAAAGTATGGAGATCGACGATCATAGATCAACAAGATCGACAAGACACAGGTTGATCGGCAAGACCAACCCGACCAGGAACACAGATCACAAACGACATGAATGCAAATATGTTGAACGAATATATACGGTGATGTGATCTATAAATGTTTTCACACAATTCTCAACACTAAGAATGACAATCAATAAGAATTCATATAAGAAAAGAAGTTGGAATGTCAACAAAAGTTATCAAATTCTTGTACCAGAAATGAAATTAGTCTTCAGGAGAGCACTGAGTTTAAACATGGAATGGAAAAAAAGGATTTAGGGCATACATGATTGAAGCAGAAACCATGTAAGAAAAGGAGATTATCTAGGCAGCGATGGATGGCTTTGAGGCTGCAGAGAGTTTAGATCTTCTCTTGGCCATGCTCTCACTACGCTTTTCTCTCTGCTCCTTCAACCGTGAGGCCAGAAGCTTTTGGTACTCGGCTGCATCGGCCTGAGCCTTTGCGACCCTCTTCTTCTTTTCAGCAATTCTAGATCTCTTCCTCTGCAGGGTCAATGGGGTCACAAGTCTCTGGATCTTAGGAGCCTTGCTGATTGTCTTACCTATAATGATGAACGAAATTGTTGTGGAGAAAAACATGGGCATGTGAAAAAAAATTCATCGTAGTTAAATCGAGTTGCTAACCAGCTTTATTGGTGAATGTTCGGCGGTAAGTGTTCACGTACTCTCTGACATCATCTTCCTTAGAAAGACTGAAGAGCTTTCTGATCTTAGATGCCCTCTTGGGACCTCTCATCCTTGGCTTCTCAGTATCAGTTAAACCAGGTAGGTCATTTTCCCCTTTCTTCACTATCACCAAGTTCAAAACTGAGAGATCCGGGCTCACAATGCAACCACGGACAGACTTTCTTCTACGTTCACCATTTCTCCTTCCATAACCCCGGAAACAAGGAGTACCTGTTCAAACAAGAGAATTGCAGATTATAAATCTGTAATCATAATAAGTAGATTTTAGAAAACGTTCAACTTACCCCTATACAACAGAAGCCTCACACGCCCCGGTGTCAGGACACCTTGCTTCATTGGGAAACCTTGCTTGTCACATCCTCCCATAATCTTGAAGACGTAGCCCTTGAATTCCTGGTTTGTAGATTATCAATGTTAACCATATCCAAAATTCAACCTATTAAAATAACTCAGTACCCATACAAGGGTGGCATACCTCGCCCAAAGCATCACCACTGACTTCCTGGGAAATTCTTTTGTCCCAAAATACACGCCTGAAAATAACAAAATTTGTGAAAAGTTCATAGCAAGCTAACAGCCAATGTTCGAAACAAAAAATTAGTAGTCATAAACGAACAACTAAACATAGGGACAAATTCCAAAATGGGAAGGAAACTGAAAAAGCAAATCCAATAGAGCCGAGCCAATAAATGAAGGAAGCCCAATTTTCAATAGAACAAGTAATGCAAGATGACACTAACGAGCATAATAATCAGTTCTACTCAAAATCTAATGATCAAAAAAGAAATAAGAAAACCATAAAGATGTTAGTTCTAGATACATAGGCATAAAGAGAACGTTTTGCAACGTTGCGTAATTGACAATCAAACTAAGGCCAATATCCTGAAGCGTATAGATAAGAGGAAGCATACAGCTTTTGGTCATCGTCGATTTCCAGCCTTTTCTGGCACCCAGTAGTCGGATTGGCAATGTTGAACTACAACATAACAACAAAATCAAGCAAATCAAAACCCGAATCAACCTATATTTCCGTAAATAACATAAACAGATACAAAAACAGACGGAAAACCTTCATCTTCAAAGAACGGTTATGAGGTAGCTCAGACTTGCAAGAATCCCAGCGACAGCGCTATACTCACACGAACAGAAAACTCTACGATTAGGGTTTTATGTATATATATGCCCAGTACATAACCAATTATTTTAGGTATTGGGCCAATTACACAAACTTGGGCTTAATTCATAAAGCCCATATAACTGGCCCAATAATAGAATATCCATCAGTCGTGGTCGTATATTTGCCATTCCCACTCCGGTTTCCACTCCCCCTCCCACGCCTCTTTCGTTTTGGAATTTGCTTCCTCTCTAGATTTCGAAATCCCTATTTCCCAAATCGAAAATGGCATCCCTCCGAGAGGAGAACGTGTACATGGCCAAGCTAGCGGAGCAGGCTGAGCGTTACGAGGAGATGGTTGAATTCATGGAAAAGGTCGTCGGAGCTGTCGATGGGGATGAACTCACCGTTGAGGAACGGAATCTTATTTCTGTCGCTTACAAGAACGTTATCGGCGCGAGACGTGCCTCATGGAGAATAATCTCCTCCATCGAACAAAAGGAGGAGAGCCGCGGTAATGAGGGGCATGTCACGGCCATTAAAGGTTACAGATCCAAGATCGAGGCGGAGCTTTCCTCCATTTGTGATGGAATCCTCAAACTTTTGGACTCTAGACTCATCGGATCCGCTTCAAACGGTGATTCAAAGGTGTTCTATTTGAAGATGAAGGGAGATTATCATCGCTACTTAGCGGAGTTTAAGATCGGAGCCGAGCGGAAGGAAGCTGCCGAGAATACTCTCTCCGCTTACAAATCTGCTCAGGTTTATTTACAATTATTACTTGGATTCTATCAATTTAGGCCTGAAACAGAAAGATTGATTCCCCCATTAAAAAACAGCATCATTTAGATGCCACAACCTGTGGTATGATTCATTCTTCCCCATTACACATAAAAATGGAATTTTTTGTGTGCAGGATCTTGCGAATTCAGAACTGGCCCCAACTCATCCCATTCGTCTTGGACTAGCTCTCAACTTCTCAGTGTTTTACTATGAGATATTGAACTCTCCCGATCGAGCATGTAATCTTGCAAAACAGGTTCCAAAGCTATTTCATAGTTGTATATTTCCATTTGATGCATTTCATATGAGATCTAAAACACATTTTCTCGGATTACAAGGCGTTTGATGAAGCTATAGCAGAGCTAGACACTTTGGGTGAAGAGTCTTACAAGGATAGCACATTGATCATGCAGCTTCTTCGTGACAACCTCACTTTATGGACTTCAGACATGCAGGTAAGTGAGGTGTTTCCTTCATTGAATGACGGTAACTCGATAATGATGTGAAATTCGTTTAGGATGATACTGTGGATGCGTCGAAACCCGATAAAGAGTAGGATACTAGAGCTTCATACTATTGATTCTGTGATCGAAGTAAGTGGTAGCGGAGTGACTTTCTTTGAGTTTGTGTGTTTGATTTTCTTGGAAAACAATGTGGTAGTTGTTGGTGATGGGCGGTTTTGTTTAATGAAACAAAACAATTTGTGATCAATACCTTCTCCAATTTGTGTTAAATAGAATTGTGTTAAAAATTAGAATCCACACTTAAGTTTGATTTAATTCAATTAATAGGTCTATTTAATATAAAGATGCAGTTGATTTTAGAATTTGAAGCACTTAATTAATTTTTATACAAATTAAAATTTCCATTATTGGCTCAGATTAGACAATCATTATTAGCCACCATATAATAAAAAATGGTATAAAGTTATGGAACATTTTGATAAACTAAAAAGGGAATGGATTATTGCAAACAAGTATTTTAAGATAGAAAATATATATATCTCTTGCTAGCAACACAATAATGACATAACTAACAGCATCAAATCAACATTAAAACTTCTTTGCTTAACTAAACAAATCAATACCAATCCACATACCGCATTCTAAGCACGCTCCCCTCTGATCCTACGAGCAAGTTGAATATCCTTAGGCATTATTGTTACCCTCTTCGCATGTATAGCACACAGATTTGTATCTTCGAATAGACCTACAAGGTACGCTTCAGCAGCCTCTTGAAGGGCCAATACGGCATGGCTTTGGAATCTCAGATCAGTCTGCAAATAAGATAACAATCACTAAATATGATGAGAAGTAACAGAGCATCAATTTCCAAATTACCTTAAAGTCCTGTGCAATTTCACGAACAAGCCTTTGGAAAGGTAACTTCCTGATTAAAAGCTCCGTGCTCTTCTGGTATTTGCGGATTTCTCTGCAAAGAAGAAATGTGCGTTCGTTTTAAAAACAGCAGAATGAAGTGAAGTTTTATGAGAATTACAGAAAGGAATGGGGATATTACCGCAGGGCAACTGTACCAGGACGGTAACGGTGAGGCTTCTTAACTCCACCGGTGGTTGGAGCAGATTTACGGGCAGCCTGAGAGATTAATAGTAATTAAGAAATTGAAATAACAATATTAATATTAATATTAATCCGTATTGCAAACCTTAGTTGCGAGCTGCTTTCTAGGAGCCTTTCCTCCTGTTGACTTACGAGCAGTTTGTTTGGTACGTGCCATCTGATGAGACAATTTCAAAGGAATCAAACAAAACGCTATTCAAATCCAAATGACTACAATCGCAATTATTATAATGTAGATAGGTAAATTCATAAAAATCTGTCAATAAGCATTCCAGAATTCTAGATTCAAGCGATACACAAGAAGATCAGAATCCGATAAACGAGACCAGAAAGAAAGAATAAACCCTAGATGTAGAGCAATTAGCCTAAAGAAACATACGATTATTCAGCCAAATCCAGAAATATGAGGAATAATCGAAATCTACACGAGAGAATCAAAATCAACGACAGACGAATGACAACAACTTACCGGTCTAGGGCTTGGTAACTCTCTTCTATCTCTTATCCCGAAAGCCGAATCAAAACTTCAGAATTGGGTGTAATGAGATTGATTGATATTTATAGGCAGTTGGGAAGGCTGATTGGTCAAAGTCAGATATGGGCCGCAATAAAATAAAATAAATATATATTTAATTGTTAGAATCGACGATTGGGATGGAAGCACATTGTGTTTTCTCTACATCAATGTACGGATAAGATTAGATTGTCACGGATCCAAAGAAGAAGCACGGATTGAGTCTTGACAAATTTAATCAAACCAGATTAGTTTTAAGGTTTTTTTCTTTTATTATGCGTCATCGGAAATGTAACATATAATAAAGTGTTTTATACGACAATTTAAAATACGTCATATTATTAATTTTTAAATTGTTGTACCACTACCATACAATTAATTATTATTAATTAAATTACCATAAACTAAATATGATATCAAACTTTGAAAGTTATCAACTCGTGATGATGAAGTTGTTATGGATATAAATTATGAAGTTAAAAATTTCAACTTCATCCCAAAACACTTGTTATGATTCCCAGATCCTTAACACCTACAATCAATAATTTTTTCATCGATTTACCGAACAAATTACGAATCGAATGAACTCGAGAAATAGGACTTTTATGAAGATTTGGGTACTACAAGATCAAATGCATATTCCATGATACACCAACAACAAATACCATCTGAAAAACTACATAAAAAACCAGAAACTGAGACATTAACCAAAGCAACTCAAGTCACAGACAAGCACTAACAGTAGTTACACAATTGCTTCTAGTTCTCGATAAATAATCAATAAGGAATCAAACTCTCTGTATTCAACGCTATAATGTACATATTCCTCCTCTGCTCTCCACTTCTCTTTACCTTTATCAAAATCTAAAGCAATCTGAAACTTCAAGGCATGCTGCAAGTTGTTTGATACCTGTTTTCACAGCTTCTGAACGAGGAGAAAATATTCCTGGAAGTTCCGGTATGCATTCCGGTACATGATCATCACTTTTCTCTCGTATTGAGAACAGAGCAAGCACACCACGGCAGAAAATGAACCTGTAGTTGTAAATAATCTTGAGTTTCATAACTTATATCCATGAATAAACATTTGTATGCATGTACCTTAGAATTAGCCGGCGAAGAAATGGATCGCATAAAAGCTGAGCCCAAGCTAGATCCAGATCTGTGCAAGTACATAGAATTTCTTCCCATTTGGAAAACGATTCGGAGAGAATCTTTTCAATGGAGTTCAGCAAGTCCTGTAACAAATATTCAGACTCAGCATAGATTGTTACTATTAGTGTAATAAAAGTTCACTAACCAGGTTGTCATTGTCCAAATTATAGTCTACGAGCTGGCAAAATGCCAACAAAGGAGCAGTTAAGAAAAGGGTGAATTGCCTCCCATTATCGGCATCATTGATGATGCTACGATTCTTGAACGAAGGTCTCGAAGGAGAAAGAAATAGAGAAACAGGTTCACCGAGCTCTGATCCACGTATTACCTGTAGTGACAGAGATGCCATAATTTGAAAAGGTATCATTTATATGTTTTCGAAATGTAATGCCTTTGATTTATAACAAACCTGCCTTGAATGAATGGCTGTTATCGCTATCTATTATCAGAGAAAGAGGCTTTCTAGTGAATGGAATTATATCACCTGGGAAGAGCATATTTGAACCTAAAAAAGTTTACAAGATATAAAAAATCCGTCATTAGCAGGATAAAGAGACAGCATGTAGTTTTTCTTCTTTTTACCTTGATTTCTGCTGGGACTCAGTACCAAGCAATTCTCGTAATGATGATTCAAGACTCCCTTAGTAATTGAATGATTCTCACAAATACCATTCCTTAGTTCATGGTGGTTTTTTGCTCCCCAATCAGAGCTTTTCCGTCCAGTGTTTTCCGTTTCCGAAGAGTGGCAGTGTGCAATATCCCCTGTATTAATTAACAGATGAGTGTCAGCTCCATATAAGAAAAATGGTGAATGGAAGCAAAAGCCAACCTGGTGCAGATATGTATATAAGCATAACATGGTCAGGTGGAAGTTCTTGACAAACTGTTGAAATCGTCTGCCAATTAGGAAGCAAAAAAGGAGATGTGAATTCTAACGTTACCCGAATATAGTTCACAATGTGCATCGAGCATATCATCGCAATGGTAAAGTTTTGGCACTCACAGCTATCAACTGTGTCACAGAAGGACGATAAAGAACAGCTTTCTTAGGATTTGGGGGCAAATTTGGATCGGTCATATCTGCGAACAAGTTTATATCAATCATTCCTGAAGTAAGAGAATCCTCCGTCACTACACCATTGATTCTCGGCTCAACGGTTTGTTTCTGGTAAAAGGCTCCACTAGGTTCCCATTCCAAACACTGCAACATCCTAAATGTGTCTAAAGAAAGATCTGCAAATTTCACCTGAAATGACATATAGATCATTGGCAAAAATATTATTTGATCTCAACAAGAATAATTATAAACATGGTATTCTTAAAAAATCCAGTAAAAAAGTAAGAACCAAACCTCATTTCTGTGATAACTTGTCAGGATTGCATCCCTAAACTTCAAAAGTCTCTTAGCATGATATCGTGCAACAGATGGGAATGAAGATGGATATGAATCATAAGTTGCAGTATATCGCAATGGTCTAATATTCAAAACATCTGAATCCGCCTTCGTAAACCGCACAATTTCTTGAACCACAAGCTTCCATTCTTTGAAGTTTGTTTCCTGCAAGACAAGTGTTTCTTTGTTGGCCATTCAGAATATACAAAGGAAATAGTTTTCTCCGGTTACAGTAATAATAGAATTGCAGCGAATTTCATAAGCTTGAAACAGTAAAAAATGGGGATTCTATCAGTTGAATAACAGCAGAACCAGCCTCACAAGTCACATGTTCAAGGTTTAAAGTTTAAACTATAACACACTCAATGAGAAGGACCCCTAGTGGGCAAAAAAAGGCTAAAGTGCTGGCATCAGAGAAGAACGAGCAAAAACAAAGTTATCTCAACTTCAAGTTCAAAAGCAGCAGCAAACAAGAAAAAAGGAATTGGCACTTTGAATTCAACCCAGAAAGTGAATCAAATATTTCATGAAATTAAGTGATGGGGAAGCAGCATATTGTTACCCGGAAATTAACTTTACTTTCTTCTACGAGCTCCTTCAATCTATCGACGAGCAACTTTACCATCTCCACGCGATTCAAAATCAAAGCAACCATCAGAAATCTAGCATGAAACCTAAGTTCTTTAAACCGAATCTCACGGTTATTTGCAGAACCGTTGAAATATTTCCTATAAAAAATCGCCTCGTAGAATACGTATGCCTCGAGAAGAAACCTCGCCTCGCTCGTCCTCATGTACTGATTGAAATATAACTGCCCAATTCTAGAAGCAATTTCCCCAATTTCCCACCGCTGAAGGCCAGACTCCATCAATCCGGCCCTATTCTCCTGCTGATACCTCCACAGATGCATGTAAGACTTGAAAACCTTATGGAAGAAATGCCCATACGGTAGCCCAGCTTGGCCATACGGATGCAGAGGAGCGTCACGCACACGCGCGAAATTCCGCTCTGCTTTCTCCACCATAGAGCGGAAATTCCTTGAAACTTCCTCCGATTTCGACATCGAAGAGATTTCCAGTGCTTCAACTGACACGACCTTTAATCAGCTTCACCATACCTCCAACAACCCCCGTTTCTGAGGAAGTCAATGCAGAAACAAGAAAAAAAAAGATTATATCAGAAAAAGAGAAATTCTACAACTCTACTGTGTGCTTTCAACTTTCCTCATTGGGTCCATGTACATGAAAAGTGAGCTGGAATACAGTGTATATGTGCCGTGGTGGCGTGTCAGGACGGCAGTCAAAACATATTCCTATATTTGTTTGTTTTTGCTCGTCCGGTGCATTTACCTGGATTCCGCAGCCTGCAACAACACAGTGACGGCCGAATTCGAACAAGAGACCACTTACTCGCTCTCGATTTAGATTCCGATTAGCGAACTGCACACAACGAGGACGGCCGTACGCGTATGGGCTGCAGAGTCTAGCAAAATAATTGATTCAGGGTTTGCTTTACATGTGTCTCTCCCCAATTTTGATATAATCTTTTTGAAATTAAAAAGTCTTATAGAAATTAGGAAAACGAACATATTAAGGGAATGATGTCTAATGATTTAATCAAAATATTATTTATTATGAGAAATATAAAAAAAACATTGATACTCTTTCTCATAAAATTATTGTTTTTATATTATTTTGTATCATTACGTAGCATGATGTCATTGGTACATATCATGATGCCACGTCACACGTGCACGTTACCCGAAAAATTAGGTCATGGGCTGATAAATATAATCTAATTGTTATTTACGTGTAGATAATTAAGGTAAATTTTAATTCATATAGAAATAAATAATTTTAAGTACATCATTAATAACTTTTTTATAGACAAGGTTGTTTTTTTCATTTGTATAAATTTAAAATTATTTTTATAATAATAATGAATTTGACTAATACAGTCACACTCAGACATCATAAATGAGACGAAAATAAAAGTTGCCAAGAATAATATCAATTGTGTGATTATTATAAGATGTATTGGAGCAATAATTCATCAACTTTTTAAAGTTTGTGGACTTATATAATGTACTTTTCTTTTGGAAGATTTACGAGTTTTAGTTCTCATTTTCTTCATGATTAAGAAAAATAAAATAATATTATCGGTATTCTAAAATAATTACGATTATCTTTATTATTATTAAAATAATATTTTTAGAATACAAAATAGAGGGTTTGTTTGATACCACGATTAAAACAGCGGTGAGGTGCGGTGAGATGTTGAAATCGTGATTTTTTTAATGCGCACAAAACATAAGGTTAATTGCGATGTGATAATCGTTAAAAAAATAACGATATCATCACATCTGTTAAAACCAGCTGTGGCTTCATCGTGATTTTGAAAAAGACTCATTTACCCTTACTTTTATTAATTATAATATAATTATATTTATTATTTTATATATATAAGAGATATATTAGTATTTTTACATAAATCACGATCATAATATCGCAATT
Source organism: Utricularia reniformis (assembly GCA_009725065.1). Lineage (NCBI taxonomy): Eukaryota > Viridiplantae > Streptophyta > Magnoliopsida > Lamiales > Lentibulariaceae > Utricularia > Utricularia reniformis. The sequence continues at coordinate 71,548 of RWGZ01000499.1, forward strand.
TTACTAAACATACTTAAAAATTCACGATCATCATATATCACCACACCTCACCACATCTCACCACCGCAATTTTAAAAAGTTGAATCAAACAAACCCAGAGTAATATTTAGCGTTACTTATTGAGTTTTAGATGTTATAATATTATAATTTTTTATAATTTTTAAAAAAACACTACAAACAGTCTCGTACCTGCACTGAAATCATAATTAAGCTCTATAATAACCTTATTTAGCCAAAATAACTTGATTTGTTTGGAAAAAAACCCTAATATTTTTTTATTATATTTTTTTTTATGTTACATGATTAATTATTGTATTAGAAACTTATTAAATTATATAATTTTTATTGGTTTATAATTTGTTTTTTTTTATTTTATATTTAATGAACTTTTAATGTTTCAAGTTTTATCATAAAATTTAATTATTTTGTTAATGATTAAAATATATTTTATCTATTATTTTAACTTATAAAAAGTTATAAATCATATAATTATAATAATAAAATTGACGAATTCTTAATGAATCTATTTAGATTCACTAAAATCTTATGAACCACGAATCATAAATCATATCGTGTTACGTGTGTCATGAATCATGTTATATATAGTGGTAGATTTTTATTAGAAAAATTACCATGATTATTTGGGCAAAATATGGGGAGCAAAACCCTAATATTTGTTTTGTAATATTTTTCTTAGAAATAATTCCCACACGGCAAGATATTGATTCGATAGATTTTGCTTAATTGTTTCCTACTTTCCTGAAACGTTTTGATTCTTCACAAGATTTTACTGCGACTAGTTCCTTCTGCGACATCACAATTCTGATACCAGTCGACGGTTTGAAGGTAATTTCAATCACACTACTGTATGGACCAGTCGAAAGGTCGTCCCCGCATGGAGGGGGTAAGCTGCTGTTCTGAAGTTCCTGCCTTTTGCGGGCCTTCACGTCAACAATACCGAAGTGGGTTTTCGGCTTCTCCTCAGTATCGTGATCGTCCACCCGATCGGAGAGCACGCTCGTTTGACTTTGTTGTGCAGATGATAACGGTATCCAAGAAAGAAGTGGAGTTTCAGGATATGGGTGCTGTGCTTGAACGGCTTAAATTTCCGCCACGGGATTGGAATATGATCCGTTCTAATAATGTTTTGGGAAGGCTCTTTTACGAAGACTGGAGCGAGGCTCTTGAGACTGTTGTTCAGTTGTGGGATATGGTATTTGATAGTTCTGGTGTTGGCTTTGTGCCTCACATTCTTTGTAACATGACCTACGATAAGTCTGAATTAATTTATCGGTTGCGGTTGCTATTTCTTGAGAAATTGAAGCATTTAAAAGAAGGGGATTTTCTTGAAAGATGGATGAAGGAGATTCAGAGGCTGGTGGATGAACTTAAGAAAGTTACAACTTTATTGGCAAGCCCGCAGAAATTACAAATTTGGGGTGAAATTTTGAAGAAAAAGAATGGTTTGGAAGAAGAAAAAGATTTGATCTTGAACAGGGTTCAGGAGTTTCTGAATGGGATTGATTGTATTGAATCTTTATTGAAGAACGACAAAAAGAATGAAGAAGGGGCTGTCCCAATTTTCAAATTTTCGGATGGAGATATTAATTGGAGGAGAATCTACAATCTTGCAATGAGGGAATGCCGGAGACTTGAAGATGGACTGCCAATTTATGGCCGCAGACGAGAAATTCTAAAGCAAATATATTGCCAACAAGTAATTTCTATTCATGCTATTTTTTCTAATACAATTGTTATTTATTTCCATTTTTCAGTAGTTGCTGAGAAGTGTCAACAGATGGCCAATATTTTATTCTTTAAGAAATTAATAAACAGCCAAAGATGTTTTTTTTGTTGCATCATTAAGTTTATAAGGAACCTGGTATATATTATAATTGAAACTAGTGAACTTCATGTAGTTTAAATACTGCAATGTAAGTGTCAGATATTTTTTCTTGGATTGGGTTCAACTTGTTTTTGTTGTTTATTTTTTCGGTAGTTTTCATTGTGAATTCAATCTCTTTGAAGCTACTCCCAATCTTCTATATGCCTATTAGGAATTTTTGATCATTTTTGTGTTGATAATATTTTAGTAAATTTTAATCCAAAGCACTTGATTTATGATTAAACACTTTATGGTAATCTTACAGGTAATGGTACTTATTGGTGAGACGGGTTCTGGGAAGAGCACACAATTGGTTCAGTTTCTTGCTGATTCTGGAATTTCTGGCCACGAATCCATTGTCTGTACCCAGCCACGTAAAATTGCTGCCTTTTCATTAGCAGAAAGGGTCAATGATGAATGCCATGACTGTTACGAAGATAATCTAGTGACGTGTTATAATTCTTTTTCATCTTTTCAGAGATTTGAGCACAGAGTGATATTTATGACTGACAACTGTCTACTTAGGCATTACATGAAGGACAAGAAACTTTCAAAAATTTCTTGCATTGTCGTTGATGAGGCCCATGAAAGAAGCTTACACACAGATTTGCTTTTAGCTATGATCAAGAACTTACTCTGTCAAAGGCCCTCTCTTAGGCTTGTTATAATGTCTGCAACTGCGGATGCTGACCAATTAGCAAGTTACTTTTTTGGTTGTAGAATTATGCATGTGCCTGGGAGATGCTATCCTGTTGAAATAAAATATGCACCTTCCGAATCTGATGGATTTTCACCTTCAAATGTATCGCCGTATGTTCTTGATGTTTTGAATATGGTGAATAGTATCAACAAAACTGAGAAGGAAGGGGCTATACTTGCATTCTTGACCTCACAAATGGAAGTAGAATGGGCTTGTGAGAATTTTCAGTCACCATCTGCAGTTATATTGCCTTTGCATGGAAAACTTTCTTGTGCTGATCAAAATCGTGTATTTTTAACATATCCAGGTTCGAAAAAAATTATTTTGCTGCATGGATAATTTATTCTGATAATATATATTTGTATCTCTTATATTTGCAGGTAAGAGAACAGTTATATTTTCCACTAATGTTGCTGAGACATCATTAACGATTCCCGGTGTCAAGTACGTTGTTGATTCAGGAATGATGATCGAGAGCAGATTTGAGCCTTCTACTGGCATTAATGTCCTGAAGGTTTGTCGTATTAGCCAAAGCTCTGCTAATCAACGTGCTGGTCGTGCTGGGAGGACAGAACCTGGAATTTGCTATAGACTCTACAGTGAAAATGATTTCCAGTCAATGATGCTCCATCAAGAGCCTCAAATTCGAAAGGTTCATCTCGGTGTAGCAATTCTTAAAATGCTTTCCATGGGAATCGAGAATGTGGAGAATTTTGACTTTGTAGATGCACCTAGTGCTTGTTCTATAAGCATGGCTGTGAGAAACTTGGTACAGTTAGGAGCCATCACATCTAAAGATGACAGTTATGAACTAACAGCAGAGGGATCGGAGATGGTGAAATTGGGCGTTGAACCTCGCTTAGCTAAATTAATTCTGAACTCTTTTCACCTGCGTTTGGGTAGAGAGGGGCTTGTTCTTGCTGCAGTAATGGCTAATTCAAGTAGCATATTCTGTAGAGTTGGAAAGCTAGAAGAAAAGTTGAAATCAGATTGCCTTAAGGTGCAATTTTGTCATCCTGACGGTGATCTCTTTACACTGCTCGCTGTTTACAAAGAATGGGAGTCTCTTCCTGATCAAAATAAAAATAGCTGGTGTTGGCAAAATAGCATTAATTCTAAGTCCTTGAAGAGATGCCGTGATGTTGTAATGGAGCTCGAGGCATGCCTCGAAAATGAACTTAACATGATCGTGCCAACTTACTGGTGCTGGAATCCTCAAAAAGCTACTGAATATGATAACAAATTGAAAGACATTATTCTTTCATCTCTTCCAGAAAATGTGGCAATGTACTCTGGGAGTGATCAGCTTGGTTATGAAGTTGCATTGACAAGAAAGTATGTCAAATTGCACCCTTCTTGTTCTTTATTAAATTTCGGTCATAGACCGGCTTGGGCTGTTTTTGGTGATGTTCTCTCTGCGTCTAACGAATATCTAGTATGTGTTACTGCTTGTGAGTTTGAGTCATTATCAACACTTTTTCAGCCTCCAAAATATTGTTTCTCAGAGATGGAGACTCAACGATTGAAAAAAAAGATTTTGTCGGGTTTCGGGAGTGTGCTTCTTAAACGGTTTTGTGGGAAAGGTAATTGCAACTTAAATCGCCTTGTTTCAATTGTTCGTGCATTGTGTGGTGATGACAGGATAGGTATCGACGTTAATGTCGATCAGAATGACGTGCATATCTGTGCATCTTCCGAACATATGGAAAAAGTACGTGACTTAGTACTTGGTGCATTGGAATATGAAAAGAAGTTAATGGAACAAGAATGCATTATAAAATGTCTCTATGATGCTGGTCCTGCAGTGACAGTACCAGTTGCTTTATTTGGAGCTGGTGCTGAGATAAAGCATTTAGAACTCGATAGAAGATCTTTAACTGTTGATATATTTCACTCGAAAATCAATACACTTGATGATAAGGAGCTTCTTGGCTTGCTCGAGAGAGTTACCTCAGGTTGTATTTGTAAAATCAGCAGGTTTTTCGGTACTTTTTCCGACAGTGAAATGGACAAATGGGGAAGCGTCACATTCCTCACACCCGATGCTGCAAAAAGGGCTGTTGAAATAAGGGATATTGAATTATGCGGTGGATTGTTAAAAGTAGTTGCTTCGAGAAACAAGGGTGGTGGTGATAACAGAATGTTACGGGTTCCGCCTCTCCGAGCTAGCATAGAATGGCCTCGAAGACAAAGCAAAGGGATCGCTATCGTGAAATGCCATCCGTTGGATGTGAATTCTATGTTAGAAGATTTCTCGAATCTAAAAATCGATGGTGCGTTTATCCGGTGTGAACGAGGCTCGTATTGTGACGGAAGCATTGCTATTTCCGGATTCGGTAAGGAACTTTCCGAAGATGATATATCCAAAGAGCTACATGCTTCAACAACAAAGCATATTTTATCTGTGAATCTCTTGAGAGGAAAAGTAGTTGAAAGTCCTCCACTTAATGTTTGTCAAGAGGCGATTGTGAGGGAGATTTCTCCATTTATGCGTGGACTTAACCCGCAGTCGAATAATGTTCATGTTCAAGTATACGAACCCCGAGTATGGGATGATTTTATGAAAGCTATAATTACTTTCGATGGAGATTTACATTTAGCTGCAGCGAGTGCTCTCGAGCATATTGAAGGAAAGGTATTACCGGGATTAAACTCATGGCAGAAAATACGATGCACAAGATGGTTTCGTAGCTCTGTTTCATGTTCTGCTTCCGTGTACGATGCCATTAACATTCAACTCCATTCGTTGCTCGAAAGGCTTCGACAACAAAAGGGTACTTCTAAATCTCCATCTTCTTACATTTCTTGCTTGTCCGAAATTCATTCTCATCGTAGATTTTTGAAAGAACATGTGTATTTGGTCTATTTGAATGTTATTATTGATGTGATTGTTTGTTGACAGGGGTGACTTGTAATCTAGTCGATAACGGGCGTGGCTTTCTACGAGTCGATATATCGGCTCGTGGGACGAGAACAGTTGCAATGATAAGAAAACCTTTAGAAACGCTTATGAGAGGGAGAATTCTTCAAAATCCTGATCTTACTCCTACAGTGCTTCAGAATCTTTTTACAAGAGATGGTATTTTACTCGTCAAATCTACTCAACGAGATACGAGAACGCACATTATCGTCGAACGCCACAGTATGATTGTGCGAATATTCGGTCATCCCGAAAGGAGCGAAAAAGCGGAACAAATCCTTGCTAATGGTCTTGTTTCACTACATGAGAGTAAGCAACTTGAAGTGAAGCTTCGGAACAAACTTTACCCCGTCGACATGATGAAACGAGTCGTACAGAACTACGGTCCTGATCTTACCGGCCTTAAAGAAAACTTCCCTGATGCTGAATTCTCTCTAAATGTTAAACGTCACAGTATATCTCTATCAGGTGGCAAAGAGTTGAAGCAGAAAGTCGAGAAACTATTCTCCGACCTCGCCGGAGAACACTACATTTCGAGTAACGACGAAAACGACTCCTCATGCCCGATCTGTCTATGCGAAGTAGACGATTCTTACAAGCTCGAAGGATGTTGCCATGAGTTTTGCCGATCATGTTTAGTCGATCAACTCGAATCTGCAATACGAAGCTACGATAGCTTCCCATTACAATGCACAAAGAAAGGATGCAGAAAACAGATCCTCATCGTCGATTTACGAGCTCTCTCATCGGACGATCATAAACTAGACGAACTCTTCAAAGCTTCATTGATATCATACATTGTAACAAGTGGAGGTAAATACAGATTCTGTCCATCTCCAGATTGTCCTTCGATCTACAAAGTTATCGATAAGAACGATCCGGAAGCTTCGTTTCTATGCGGTGCTTGTTGTGCCGAGACATGTGCGAAATGTCATCAAGAGAATCATCCTTATATATCTTGTGATAAGTACAGGGAATTTAAAGAGGATCCTGATTCATCTTTGAAGGAATGGTGCTTAGGGAAAGAACATGTTAAGGTTTGTCCAGTGTGTGGATTTACGATTGAGAAGATTGATGGATGTAACCACGTGGAATGCAGATGTGGGAGACACGTGTGCTGGTTGTGCTTGGAGTATTTTGGGTCTAGCGAGGACTGTTATGGTCATTTGAGATCTGTTCATCTAACTCTTTGATAGCGGCTCATCTATATTATATATTATATGTATATTAATTAATTATATGCGAATCTCTTTGTTTTGTTGTACATGCATCATCGTTAATAATGGATGCAATGTTTTCGAGTTCAATGGGTTTAATCGTGAATCAAAAGTATAAATTCTATTTTTAAAATTGATTCTTTTTTTAATATTTTTATATCGATCTGGAATTTCGTTCCGATATGGATTGGGTGATGTATCGATTGTTACCCAAAAAGATCGGGTTTTGATCTGAAAATACGATATCATTCAAAATACGATATTCAAAATAAATTTATACGTATGGAAAGATTGCATGGGACATTGGGACTCCTTGGGTTGACCTGGATCAAGGAATGGGCCTCTTGGGTAGACAGTGGGCTGGATATGGGCCTGATTTTGGTGATAAGGCCTGATAATTGGATAGGGTTAACCCGACCTTCAAAGTTCAAACGAACAAAACCTAATGAATAAGGTTGATTAGGAATTTCGGATCATTTGAGATTGGTTCAATTAAAGATTGAATTCTACTCGAGTTTATAGCTATCTCAAATCAATTAAATCGACCTTGAACTCGAGATTTAACAAAAAAAAATTATTTTCATGTATACGTCATAAATATAATGGTGACATGCCAATATATCGGTAGTATCGATATTTTTTCTGGTTAAACCGAGCTTTATGGTTAATTTTAATTTGCAATATAAAAAAATGGGACAAAGTAATGATTTGTAAGTGGATTTTTTTATTATAATTTGGAAATTATAAAAAAATAGTTTTAAGCTAAGTTCTAACGAGTCTTGTCTTGTTATATTATAAAGTCATATTTGCAAGAAGGTAGCTGGCCAACTCCAGTCTGTCATTTGCTGGCTGGAATCTTACTCTGTTACAGCAATACAAATAATCATATTTTATTATTATTTTATAATAAAATGTCATTATTTATTTACTGTCCTAAATTAAGTACATTATTATAGAAATTTTGTGTTTTAATAATTAAAGATTATGTTATAAATTTGGAAATAACAAAGCAAGTTTTGCTATTAAAGTTGTGAATGAAGAAAAAATACATAATAAAAGTAAATAAATATTAAATGGACAAATACAAATCAAATACACAAAGAGATAAAAAAGGTAAAAAGTAACACGAATCTCATCCGTCAAATTTAAAAGAAGGCCACAATATCCATCGTCCACGTGTAGCCTACATCACCGCCACAGCAACAAACGCCGCCGCGAGCGCTGTACCGCCGATAGCAGCCCTCATCAAGAAACCGCTCGACGGGATCTGATCAGCTGCAGGTGGAAGAGGTGAAGGTCCAGGCGATGATACAGAAGCCGGAGCACTAGGAGTCGGTGCCACTAACGGAGACGGCGCGAGAGTTGGGGTAGCAGAAGGGGAAGCAACAGGAACCGCAGACGGAGACATCTCCGGTGGGGAAGGAACAACAGTAGGTGGTAGCGTCGGGGCTGCGGTGGGTGAAAGAGTCGGCGTGGCGGTGGGTGAAACTGTGGGTGAAGCTGCGGGTGATTGAGCCATGCAAGAAGTAGCAATGAGTGCGAGAAAGAGAGAAATGTGAAACCCTAATAGAGAAGAAGCCATTATTGAAGAGAAAAAGAGAGACTGGAACGAAGAAAGGGAAGAAGGGGGGGTTTACATATAAAGAAACAAGAGAAAAAATAGTGGGTTATGATCTGGTAATCGGGTCCACCGTTTGGAGATCCATGGAGTTTGTGATTTTGATTTCTTCTTCCACCGCCTCATAAGCTTCCATTTTTCTTCTGTTTTACAATCATCAAACAGCTGTCACATTACATTACACATTTGGTCATTTGTTTATTTAAATATAATAATATAATTATGAAGACAGTTTTAATCAACAAGTGATGAAGTTGACACCTCATGCTGCCTTCAAAAATAGGATCAATTCCATACCTTATAGCAATCCATAAGTATTTAATGGTTACTTAAGTTTTAAGGAAATTAGTGATCGTTTTGGTAATCACATTTATGTTGGGATCAAAGAAGATAAGGATCGATATTTAGACAAATTTTTTGATAGCATAATTGATGAGAACTCTATGACCGGACACCCTGCAACGGATGAGGCCCAGTAACGATTGGGCCGATCCGTATAGTGGAAGCGAACTTGTACAGCCATTTATCACTTAACGAAAAGCAGCTCGATGTTTCGCGAGAGGACCGAAGATAACCTTGGCGAAATAAATCATTTTCTGGTAACTGACTCTGTAGTTTAGTCCAAACGGTTACAAACCCGCGCTTTCTACGCTTCGGGCCTTCACACATTTACCACGCCTCGGTCCCACCTCGTTTCACATCGCACGACAACAACCTCTAACAAACCTGTCATAGGCGGTTACAGAGCGTGATTTACACACGCCACTAACTCTATAAATATAGAGCGCGACGACGGAAATAGTAGGACCTTTTGGACGTGTAAGAACATGCCGGAGTTCTTACTGCTTTCTTATTCCTTGTCATTTTCATTAAACCTCTGCTGTATTCTGTACGGATTGTTTGATTAGTGAACAGGCTATGAGCATAATTTGCTCTTAGTCAAGTGGTTTTCTCCCCAATTCCTGGGGTTTCCACTATAAATCGATGCGCCTCTTTATTGCTTCTAGTTTTAATCGTTTTCCCCATAAAAAACAAATCAAAATCGAGTTCGTTGGCTGACGAATCGGGTGACTGTTAGTACCCCTAAAAAGGGATCATAACAATAATAAAAGGAAGAATTACATAGAACAATATATTTGTAAATTTGTTGCAATGAATCAAATTCTTTTATTTCGACATAAGATTTAAATGTGTTACACCATATAAATAGTGATTAACATTATTCAAAATAATAACAAAAATCATAAATTTAGGATCGCATCTTGACCGTGTCGTTTGACCTAATCCTCATGAGATTTGTTAAGGTTGATTTGATTGCTTCTTCCAACGACTAATTCAATATTTTCACATTTAGTGATTACTTCATTTCCAACAATTTCAATGAGACAGTTTTGCTTATGTTAGTGGATCTGATAAGTAATAATAGCGAGAAAAAAAGAAATGAGTATTAGCATTTCTATTATTAATGAGAGAACTCCAATTTCGACTTCTTCAAGTACTAGATTTCTTACTCACCTTTTTTTATATTTGTATCATCTCTTCCAATTTCGTTCTTATTATTTCTATGTAACATCGCATATTTTGATAGTATTGGTTAAGAGGTTTCCTCCTCATTACTATGATTTTTTCAAGTTCTTTTATGTTTTTTACGTAAAATTATTATGTGTTTCATTTAATTTCAACATAAATTATCACCGCAACAACAATAAATTTAAAGTACGATTTCTAATTGATAATTTGATTAGAATATGGAAATTGTTTGTGATATGTAAAAGGAGTCATAACAAATTACAATCTTTTTATCATTTTTATTTAATGTTTGCTATTTATTTTATTAGGCAAATAAATGTAATAAGGTCCTCACCAAAAAATGATTCTCGTAATTTCATCGATTAACTTTAGTCTCCTAAGTTATTACTTATGCCAGTTATGAACTCCAAAGTTTGAGTAACACAAAACATTCACGGGTTGAGTATAAATCAATGACTACAACCATAATCTATTACTATTGATAAAGCTTAGTATTGAATAGTTGAGCGCAACACCGTATACTCTAATAACAAAGTGGCATGCAGATAGCTAACAAACTAGTGTTTCATGAACGGACCAAGCACATAGAAATTACTGTTAAGTGTGGATATTGGTATTGGTATTGATCGGTCACACTTAGATGACAATCGGCAATATGGTTGATCGGGGCACACATGAAAAACGGGATGGACGATATTGGTACCGATTGGGTTAGGACCGAAGTACGCAATACCAAATGTGACAAAGGGACCGAAGCAATCGATAGATGACCGAAGCATGTGATCCGAATATATGAGATGGAGGCAATCGGTCGAGAACCGAACTGAGATATAGTGGAGTCCACTAGTCAAAGATATCGTCAGTTATGGAATGAGATATTGAAAGAAATAATATCATATCAAATTTATATATATAAACACATATATATGATTTGATTATGAATAATCATATATGGAGATATGATCAAATATTAGGAATATTTGTTTGTTACCTTAATATCTCAACCACCTCATCTTNCATTATTGAAGAGAAAAAGAGAGACTGGAACGAAGAAAGGGAAGAAGGGGGGGTTTACATATAAAGAAACAAGAGAAAAAATAGTGGGTTGTGATCTGGTAATCGGGTCCACCGTTTGGAGATCCATGGAGTTTGTGATTTTGATTTCTTCTTCCACCGCCTCATAAGCTTCCATTTTTCTTCTGTTTTACAATCATCAAACAGCTGTCACATTACATAACACATTTGATCATTTGTTTATTTAAATATAATAATATAATTATGCTGCCTTCAAAAATAGGATCAATTCCATATCTTATAGCAATCCATAAGTATTTAATGGTTACTTAAGTTTTAATGAAATTAGTGATCGTTATGGTAATTACATTTATGTTGGGATCAAAGAAGATAAGAATCGATATCTAGACAAACTTTTTGATAGCATAATAAAAGAAAGAATTACATAGAACAATATATTTGTAAATCTGTTGAAATGAATCAAACTCTTTTATTTCGATATATATATAGTGACTAATATTATTCAAAATAATAACAGAAGTCATAAATTTAGGATCGCATCTTGATCGTATCGTTTGACCTAATCCTTGTGAGATTTGTTAAGGTTGATTAGACTGTTTCTTCCAACGACTAATTCAATATTTTCACATTTAGTGATTACTTCATTTCCAACAATTTCAATGGGACAATTTTTATTATTTTAGTGGATCTGATAAATAATAATAGCGAGAAAAAAAGAAATGAGTAGTAGCATTTCTATTGTTAATGAGAGAACTCCAATTTCGACTTCTTCAAGTACTAGATTTCTTACTCACCTTTTTTTATATTTGTATCATCGCTCCCAATTTCGTTCTTATTATTTCTATGTAACATCACATATTTTGATAGTATTGGTTAAGAGGTTTTCTCTTCATTACTATGATTTTTTCAGGTTCTTTTATGTTTTTTACGTAAAATTATTATGTGTTTCATCTAATTTCATCATAAATTATCACCGCAACAACAATAAATTTAAAGTACGATTTCTAATTGATAATTTGATTAGAATATGGAAATTGTTTGTGATATGTAAAAGGAGTCATAACAAATTACAATCTTTTTATCATTTTTATTTAATGTTTGCTATTTATTTTATTAGGCAAATAAATGTAATAAGGTCCTCACCAAAAAATGATTCTCGTAATTTCATCGATTAACTTTAGTCTCCTAAGTTATTACTTATGCCAGTTATGAACTCCAAAGTTTGAGTAACACAAAACATTCACGGGTTGAGTATAAATCAATGACTACAACCATAATCTATTACTATTGATAAAGCTTAGTATTGAATAGTTGAGCGCAACACCGTATACTCTAATAACAAAGTGGCATGCAGATAGCTAACAAACTAGTGTTTCATGAACGGACCAAGCACATAGAAATTACTGTTAAGTGTGGATATTGGTATTGGTATTGATCGGTCACACTTAGATGACAATCGGCAATATGGTTGATCGGGGCACACATGAAAAACGGGATGGACGATATTGGTACCGATTGGGTTAGGACCGAAGTACGCAATACCAAATGTGACAAAGGGACCGAAGCAATCGATAGATGACCGAAGCATGTGATCCGAATATATGAGATGGAGGCAATCGGTCGAGAACCGAACTGAGATATAGTGGAGTCCACTAGTCAAAGATATCGTCAGTTATGGAATGAGATATTGAAAGAAATAATATCATATCAAATTTATATATATAAACACATATATATGATTTGATTATGAATAATCATATATGGAGATATGATCAAATATTAGGAATATTTGTTTGTTACCTTAATATCTCAACCACCTCATCTTTATAAATGAGTCTTATGGTTCATTGTTACTCACTTCAATACTCTTGTATTCCGAGTTTTCCTCTTCGTGTGTGTTGTAATCTTCTCAAGTGATAGTGAATTTGATTGTTTCCATCGGTCACGTGGTTTTTTCCCTTTCCGGGTTTCCACGTTAATTTCTTGTGTCGTTGTTTTCTCTTTGCTTTAATTCTCGGGTTCTACTTAATCTATCGAGATTGTTCGCATACGTGTTTAATCCCCAACAATTACATACACCACACTCTCAATAGGTGATGCAAAATAAATATAGATAGAAAGTAAAATATATCAAATATTACTTGAAGTATATACATAGTATAATACAATAAATACGATAAATATTGTAGTTAGTAAATAATAAGGTGTTGCAATGTATGTTACTCTCATGTACAATGTTTACTAAGAAATGAAAATCTATAGAAAAGATAAATGAGATATTCATTTCACAAATTTCTTAGTTTTGATAAATCTAATCATTTTAGGTTCATTTTTACGAAACTAGTACTCAAAGTTTATGAAGTTTGGCAAAACTAATATTCACATTTTGGTGTTTTTTTGCATAATTGATCCTCACACTTTATTCAAGTTATTTAAATGCTATATTTTCTCATCTTTTAATGTTTCAAGCATCATCATTAGTAATGCGAAGACGATAAATGTCAATTTGATCATTGGAAGCAATGTCTTCGTACCGTAAATATATTGACATAATCAATATTTTCTTTGGTATCATCTTATATCGGGTTATAGTGCTAGATCTAGATTTTGTTCGGTTACTATCCTAAAAATAATATATTAGTTTCTTAAAATAATTTTAATATAAAAATTTTATTTTTGTCAATGAAGGGTATACCGTTTTTGAACGGAATAAAATTACTAAAATTGGTTATTTATTTATGGATAAAATGTTTGGTGGAATTATTGGTATTAGGTTAGATGGTGCAGATGTTGGAATGTCGTTATCATTGTATTAATTGTACATGTCTTAATCATTCCTATTTTGACTTAACTTGTATCAACAAATGCCATTGCTTTTATAGATTCCACAATATAGTGTAAAATAGCATATTAAATTTATTCTTTTTTGTATAATATATATGTATTATATTCGTTGGTTGTACAATTTAAAGAATAATGACAAAGAAATTTAAAAACAAATAAAATAAATGATTGTAAAATCCAAATGAATGAGATTCCAAAACAATATCATATCGTATTGGTTGGTTGAATCGGTTCAACCACAAATATCAGAAAACCAATCCAAGCCATATGAAACTATTAAAAAACGGGTTGAACCTAATAAAAATTATATTTTTTAGAAATATTTAAAATATATAAATTCATATTATATTTATATCTACTCGTTTATACCTCTGAACATTAAATCGTTTATACCTCTAAACAAAAATGTCATAGATTTATTAAAACATTAAAAAATGTAGGGACTAAAAGTGATAATGAAGAAACATAGGAACCAAGTTGAAATAAATAGAAAATTATTTTTCAGGCTTACTAATTGTTATCAGTTAATGGACATTTTAATTGGGCTTTAACGGCTAACCTATATTTCTATAAGGCCAAGCCCAATATATTTTTTATGAAATTGAAATATAAATTTATTGCAAAAAGAAAATTTCGAATTTAAACTGCCCGTCTTGTGCGGTGCCTTGCTGTACGTTATAGTTTATAGTCTGTGTTGCCGGATATGTTTTCAAACAGTGTATTTCATGCTTGTAACTGAATTATTTTAGTTTTATATTTTTTATTTTTATAATGATCGATATTTAAATATTATTTTATTATATTTTTTTAATATTTATTTTTATTTTTATTTTAATTATTTACGTATATTCGTAATATATAAAATAATATAAATTATTTTTTATAAAATTCGTATAAATTTATTTCATTTTTCATATATTGATAAAATTATATCTTATATTTACATTATAAAGTACACAATAATTTATTAATCTTATGAAAATTATGATATAATTAAATTTTTTCAAAATTTTTGTTGTTCAAATCACCGTTTAAACCGATTCTCAGTTAACCATACATTTGAAGGTTCTATAAAAATCGCTCGCTTAAAAAGCATACGTTGACAGTCTATAATTCCAAAGACGACTTTTTTTCTGGGCCACGAGGATCTGCCAACCCCATTGGCCACCTACCTTGGTGGGTTTTTTTGTTTACGATGTAGGGGAATATCTGGGAATCTTTCAGTTGTTTGCCTCGTGAATGGAGGCGCTTTCTTCAGCGATCAAAGGGGTACATGTTCTTCCGTTCCCGATTGTTCGCTACGATCATTCATGGCTTCCATATGGATCTTTCCGGGATGCTAGATGGAAATATACCAGGTTATCGGCTGGAATTGTGATGAAAGTGCGAGGGGGCGTTGATTTCGATGATCCCGATTGGAAAGACAAGTACCAGAATGAGTTTGAGACTCGTTTTCGTATTCCACATATCACCGACGTGCTCCCGGATGCCGCGTCTTACCCCTCTACATTCTGTCTCAAAATGAGGTTTCATTGAATCGCCCCTGATTTAATTAATTTGTTTTTTTAAAAAATCATGTTTTAATTGTCCACTGTTTCACATTTTTTAGTAGAGTTGATGTTGATATTATGGATCAATTTCGTGATCCTTAGTCATTACAAGTAAAAAACTGTGTATTTAGTTGAGAAATTTCAACCATGACCTAAATTTTGCAATGCAGAGGTTGTTATAATAGTAAAAAGATGATGTATGCCTTTGCTACTTTATCCTCTATTGTTATAGAAAATTCTGATCAAGGGTTCTGTAACAGAACACCGGTGAGTCCTGAATTTGCGACGGGTTATCCATCGGATGAGGAGTGGCACGGATATATCAACAACAATGACAGGGTGCTTCTCAAGGTAGACTTGCTATGGCTTCCTTTGTTTCCTCCACTTTGAAACTCAAAAAGTTTTTGGTCTGCTTTCAGGTGATACATTATTCTTCTCCCACATCTGCTGGTGCAGAATGCATTGATCCAAATTGTGCATGGGTTGAACAATGGTAAAGTTTACCATCTATTATTTTTCATCATTTAAAAAGGCACATGAATTTGTTGAGACCTAAAACTTTGCATTTTTGTGAATAATCAATATATTCAAATAGCGGATGCCATTGTTGACTCTTGTATCTCATTACATATTATGTTGCATTTTAAGCACTTTGTGAGGCAATCTTGTAGGCCAGTTAACAACTATCTTGAATTCTTTCAGGGTTCATCGTGCTGGGCCCCGAGAAAAAATATACTTCAAACCTGAGGAAGTTAAAGCAGCTATTCTTACTTGTGGTGGCTTATGTCCTGGTTTAAATGATGTCATACGGCAGGTAATTTTAACCAAAGCTTACTTATTGTGTAACTCCGTGAGATTTTTATGTGAAAATGGTTGTGATTCTTATTGCACTACCACAGATAGTCATCACCCTTGAAATCTATGGTGTAGAAAATATAGTTGGCATTCCTTTTGGTTATCGGGGGTTTTCAGACACCAATTTACCCGAGATGCCTGTGAGTATATTAATTAATCCTTTTATTGTCAGCCTTACAAAACTTTCAACAAATACAAATCCTCCTCTGTTTTTGCTTGTATTTCAATGCCTTTTAAGCTATCAAGAAAAGTTGTTCAAAATATCCACCTCTCTGGAGGTAGCTTGCTAGGAGTCTCTCGTGGAGGACCATCGATCAGTGCTATCGTGGATAGCTTGAAAGTATGTAATTCATATTTTTGCACTATTCGTGCAGTCTTGTTGCTGATTAAATGATTCTTGGCAGGAAAGAGGAATCAATATGCTCTTTGTCTTGGGAGGAAATGGCACTCATGCTGGTGCCAACGCCATACATGAAGAGGTACTTCGATATCTTTATTTATACGTGTTCTTGGCATGTAATTTTGTTATTGTTTAATTCCTAGTGCCGTAAAAGAAAGTTGAAGATCTCTGTAGTCGGTGTACCAAAAACGATTGACAATGACATTATGCTTATGGATAAAACATTTGGTTTTGATACTGCTGTTGAAGAGGCACAAAGAGCTATTAACTGTGCATACATTGAAGTGAGTTATGTTCTTAGAGATCATTATCCTTTACTTACACTTTAAACTTCTCCCTCTCTTCATCATCACAGGGTCACAGTGCTTACCGTGGCATTGGGATCGTAAAACTAATGGGTCGTAGCAGTGGATTTATAGCTATGCATGCATCTCTCGCTAGTGGCCAGATTGACATATGCCTTATTCCAGAGGTACTATATTCGTAGCCGAATTTCGCATATCAAATGGAAAAATTGAGCTTGTTTTTAGGTTCCATTTAATCTGCATGGACCTCATGGTGTCTTAAATCATTTGAAATATCTTCTTGAACGAAAGGGATCAGCTGTTGTTTGTGTTGCTGAGGGAGCAGGGCAAGTAAGATCATAATTTGACCATAAAATGATCATAAAGTGATGATTTGAACTTATCTTCAGGATCTTCTCGAAAAAACGAATGCGAAAGATGCCTCGGGTAACACTATACTTGGCGACTTCGGTGTTCATATACTAAAAGAGGTCCGATTTCGCAACTCCTTCGTCTTTTTTATGATATGAGAATGATATTGATTGGTTTCATTCAGACAAAGAAATACTTCAAAGAAATGGGATCTCCAGCAGATACGAAATACATCGATCCAACTTACATGATCCGTGCTTGTCGTGCTAATGCATCGGACGGTATTCTATGCACTGTTCTTGGCCAAAATGCTGTGAGACTTGTTCTAATCACCATAACCCTTGTTACATTTGCAAAGATGCTGAGTTTTGAGAATGCAGGTTCATGGTGCATTTGCTGGATACAGTGGAATAACAGTTGGAATATGCAACACTCATTATGTTTATTTCCCTATCCCTGAAGTTATCGCAAAGCCGAGATCTGTCGACCCGAATAGCCGAATGTGGCACCGGTGCTTAACTTCAACGGGGCAACCGGACTTCATCTAATTCACCAGGTTTAACTTACTAGTTTTATGTTATATTATTAACCAGAGGAAATAGTGCCTTGTCTTAGATTCTTAGTTTTAGTGATAGTAATAAGGTCTCTTGTGGGATTAACAAGTCATATTTGCAACTGGGAATTCTTACCTGATCCTGATTTGTAGTACATTTATTTTTTACCAATAATGATCTGTGAATTGATAGTATTATTCGTATCGAAAATAGTTCTGTTGAAACGTACTTGAATTCATCATCACGATGAATAATATGAAGAACATCATAAACCGATTCTGAATGAATGATCTTCAGCCTGAGTTCATCATCACAATAAATAATTTGAAAAAAACATAAACCGGAAGATCAAATAAGTTGTTACTTATCTCTCGTTCCACCTTCTACGTGGCCCATCTTTCCCCGTGATCATTTCACTTTCATCATGGGAACCACCTTATTCATTAGCTTCCTTTCCATTATCTAGAGAATTCTCATCGGGACTTCCGTATATGTCAATTACGGGGTTAGTTCTAAAGTTTTCACTGCATAATCTTGTAAGTAGTACAATGGAAGAATACATGAATTCATTTCCCGATGAATAATATGAAAAACAATGAAATTGGAGGAATGATTTTCAGTCATAATTTGATTGTCGTAATAAAAAACACGAAGAATTATACATGAGAAATTCGAGAATGGTGAGAAAAAAACCCACGGAACATCAAACCTACAAGGGAATATCATTCAAGAGAACGTTTACAGGTTACTCAGACTTTCCAGCTTGTCTCCCCCTTTCTTCATCTCTTCTACTCCTTTTATAGAGGTTAGAAGGGAATATTTAATTACACAATATTATCATAATCTTCCTTTGTCCACCATCAAATTTATTAATACGATTTTTAATGCAAAAAGTCGTGCGGTCGTCTGAGATTTGTGGCAGTCATTGTTGACATTTTGTATATGCCAACCATATCGACCGTAAGAAGCCATCTTCCTTGTCGACCGGGTGCAACTATATGTCAATCGCCACCTGCAACCATCGACATTTGTGGTTATCGATCAGCTTATGAGACTACCGATCGGTCCTTACATCCTTCATGTCGGTCACTCGTTTTGGAAGATGCCGATCGGCAATTAATACATCCGACATGTCCAGTTCTGACCCATCGTCATAAATTCATGCATTAACACTTTCTCACGACGAATAATATGAAGAAAATCAAAAACTTGAAGAATGAGTTTCAATCTGATCTCAAGAAAATGGTCATATGGGAAGAAATATGCTATATAAGAAGATAAACATGAAATTAATTTCATATAATTAGAATTAATATTGTAATGTGAATGAGTAGTTTTATACATTTCTTGATAGCATAAGGAAACTGGAAACAAGTGGGAATGTGATTGATCTCGTATTTCAAGTAAATTTGAATGTGATTTTTAAATTGAGGCTCTATAAATTTTACTATTGACACGACAGTCATCTTCTGTAGAAGCTTGCTGTTATAGTATCAGCATGCAGTTGAGTTACATCACCGGTGTACATGTGTCGCCACTTCCATTTCTTTGAACCACCGCTTGAATTTCTATAAGGCCTTCTTCATCTATGGGCGTCCGGAAAGTTCACTTTATCATTGCACATCATCTTTTTCTTTCATGAACTTTAAAATAAATATTTTTATTCATAACTTCCCTTTCAATCCTACAACCTTATCCGAACACTTCAATTTTCAATTTTTATGTTTATATTATTTTAATAATAATGTTTCATGATGTTTCAACATTGTTGAAGCTAAATAACCCCTCGGGTATATCAGTAGGATCCATGATGTTGCAAAGAATAAGTTGTGATGAATTTTGGGGAAATAATGACACTCTTAAATACTAAGACATAATAGCGGTGGGTGAAAGGGTAGTTGTATGCACGTTTATGTTTGGTTGTTATAGACATGTGATGTATTGGTAGTTGAATGGATGAGTAGGTGACTAATAAATCACTTACATGGGTTTGATGTAGATTATGTACAAAAATTGTTGTTTCCATTTATTACATTGTATTTTCATAAACATAAGCAAGAACTAAAGGTAAAATAACTATGAATTCAATGTTCGAAATAGCATTCATCCAACTCCAGTTTTCATATTCTAAGCCATTAATATCATAAATATAATAATGAGAATGGTAGAAATGTTTGCAAGCTCCATAAGCTTCTCACCAATTTGGAATTCATCCTTGCAAACTGGACATCATGCATGTTCTTATTTCTTGGTCTAGAGACACATAAAAAACAAGTCCGGGGGAAAATAAGATTGAATTGAAGGCATGAGAATTGTAAAAGGTATAAAATTTTTCATTTTAATACTCATCTCAAATCAAATTTGCATTGTTCCTATTCTACACTTGCTTGGACAGATTCAATTATTACATTGTAGATTTTTAAACATAAGCATGAACTAAAGGTAAAACAACTATGAGTTCAAAGTCACATATCATCATCATTTCAAAGAACTTCTATAAAACAACTACTAGATACACAATATATCCAAAATAACATATAAGTTCTAGCAACACTAAAGTTGCATATCATCATCCCCTAAGTTGATGTTAGATTGGGATGTCGAGGAGTTCGGTTCAGGATCCATGATGAAACTACTTTACTAATACTTTATTGTAGAACTGCATTTGTGTCTCGTCGAACTTGCTAGTATCCACCTCAAGCAATTTTCTCATCTCACATTCCGATGACATCGCAATGTGATGGGCAAAGAGCTCATTTTGTCTATTTAACTTTGAAGTATGATCGGCTAACTTGTTTTCATACGATAATATGATTTCTTTATTCTCGCTTGATATTCCATTTGAGTTACTTTGTTCCGCTTGTTTTCTCTTTGCTTCATTTCTTACGATAGGACGTGCTTGAGCTTGAGGAGTAGACTCACTTTGAAAATGTACATTTGGGGTTGGAATTAAGGATCCAATCCCCCCTCCACCACCAATCTGCGTTGATCTTTCATTTCGTGATATCCCGCAATCAATAACCTATTTGAAAATAACATTTTAACATACTAGATATCAAATTAAATAGCAATTGCAAAACAAACTTGAAAACAATTGTACCGCCATCTACTTGGGTTGATCTCGTAATATCTTTCATGCTTTGATATAATAAGTAAACACCTTTTCAATCTCTGAATGATATGTTTCCAATGTCTTATCAATATAATCGTAATTGTTGAAACCACTAGGATGAGCACGAACAATCCTTTCATATTTTCCACAAAATAATTGTACATCTTTACTAAACATACGCCATTTCTTTCTCAATGTTTCAGAATCTCGAATCCTTACTATTTTCCCACCCAATGTAATAGTTTCACAATAATAAGTAGTCACAACCTTCCAAAATGAACTCATCTTTTGTGAATTTCTAATCCCCGGATCGACAGATGTGTTCAACCATGTCGAACACAATAGTTCGACTTCGTTTTCTGTCCATATTTGAGAAGTCATCATTTAATATGTAGTATCTCTTAAGAAGATTTTATTAAATTTGATAGCTGATTATATCAATATCAAAAGAATCACATATTTATTGTAAAAAATAAGTTATCCTGAAAGTGAATTAATGTCACCAAATACATTCATTAGACCATATAAACTTAAAGCAAACAACACAAATCAATATGATACAAAAAACGAACAAAAATAAGGTATTTGAGATGAATATAGAGAATGGATAAAAAAATTACAGCAACATATGTATGAATTTGTTTTACTTTATACTCACAGGTTAATAGAAATTACAAAATCTATGAAAGGAGAGTTATGTGTAAAACTTACATGAAACACACAAAAGCTTAAAGTAAAAGTCAAATGTATAAAAAAAGNCCTTAATAGTGGAAAGAATCTGTAGGCAATTCTTATCACACAAGCCCAACGTATTATCAAAGATATACTTAATGTTTTAAGGCTTCAGTACGAATCTTGGTCAACGGTTTTCATGAATTCAGATCTGGCTTGAAAACACTTATATAGACTTAAGTCTTTAAGATACCCAAAAGTTTTCTCAAAGGCGTAACCCAAAACAATATGTAATCTCACAGTAAGTGTTTGAATCCAAATGTTTAGGCTAGAAGCAAACAGTTTAAGCGTAAACTAAACAATGCAGAATGTAAATCTTTGCGGAAAGTAAACCTATCGTTTTCTTTAACCAAGTCTTATAGTTTCTCATATCTACGCGGATCTGCCTGAAACTCAGACTATTAGGCAAAGAACAGCAAGATTCTACAGAAACAGCGTGTTTGTCTTAAGCTCCAGTTAACAGTTTCTCAAATCGTCTAGGATCTGTCTGAAACTCAACTATAGGCTCAAGAACTTGAGAAAATCCACAGATTTTCTCAAGAACACTCAAGATAAAGCGATGTAAAGTTTTAAAAAACGTAAAGGTTTTCATAAACAAAAAACAGAGCTGAAACGTTAAAGCTACACAAGATCTAAGCACAAAAAAGCAATAATAACGATAAGCAGCAAGAATATTGCAAAGTAAACAGAGCGCTCAAAGAAAACTGGAGAGCAAAAGCGATAATTCAAAAATGCATAAACATAAAAGTGACGAAAATCTGAGGCGACCAACATATATATAGTACGGGTCACCGCTTTACTGTTACAACAGGCCCAACAGGCCAAACTCAATCGTCAATTGTAATTAGAAGGTGCAGCCCACGTGATTACATGAGTGCAGCCCATTAAGCATACATGGTCCATTAAGTATACGAAGCTCATTAAGCATATAAGGTCCATTAAGCATACAAGGCTAACGATATTACGAGATTACATGACTTCAACACATCCTAATGAAAAAGTGCTTGAATATCTATCGAAACACAAATCTCCTAACCACAATGTTAATTCACATTGTCATGCTTGTTGTATTTCAAAAATCCAAAGACTTCCATTTTCTTCAAGTTTCATTCAAACTTCTAAACCATTTGATTTACTCCATCTTGATGTGTGGGGACCATATAATCAACCGACTTTAAATGGGGAACATTATATTCTTACAATTGTAGATGATTACAGAGCCACATGGACTTTTCTCATGAGTCATAAGAGTAGTACAAATGAACTTCTTGCTAAATTCCTCAAAATTGTTGAAGTTCAGTTTTCTTCTGCTATCAAAATTGTTCGAACCGATAATGGATCTGAATTCCTTAATCATACATGTGAAACACTCTTTTCTTCTAATGGCATACATCATCAAACCACTTGTGTACATACCCCTCAACAAAATGGAGTTGTCGAGAGGAAACATAAACATCTTATTCAAACTGCTAGGGCATTGTTGTTTCATGCCCATATGCCCATTCGTTTATGGGGAGAAGCAATTCTTACCGCCACCTTCTTAATTAATGGTATGCCCACTCCAATCCTTAATTGGGAAAGTCCTTATCAACGAATTTATCATCGTTTACCACCATATGATCGGCTAAAAGTTTTCGGTTACTTAGGGAATATTTGTCATACTACTCCATATAAAGATAAGTTTGAGCCCAGAGGAAACAAATATGTTTTTCTAGGATATTCATCAACCAAAAAGGCTTATCGAATGTATAATATGGTCACACATACAACTCTATATTCTATTGATGTTAAATTCATTGAAGAAATATTTCCATTTCAAGATACAAACTTCACTGCTTATGCTCCACCTAAATCATCTTCATCCAATTCTAATACAATCTTACCTTACCCTACAAATGTTTCCTATCAATCACCTTATAATTCCCCACAATTGCATGATAACTCTAATCTTTCTCATGAAACTCCTATTTCAGCACAAGATTGTTCTCAACATGATTCATCAATACTCATCGAACCCAATAATGCTGATACCAACCTGGGGACATCGATTACAAATCTGGCCAATACTCCTACCCTTCGTTGCAGCCAACGGCATAGTCAACCATCCAAATGGTTTGATGATTATGTCTCTTCTGTCACACACAAACCATTAGCCCCCACGTTATATACACCTCACGGCTTTCCATATTATAAGTCTCCTCACTTCACACCATCGTATTCCGCCTTCCTTGCTCAGGTGGATGCTATCAATGAACCGCATAATTACGATGAAGCAAATAGAGTAAAACAATGGGTCGAGGCTATGAATGATGAACTTGAAGCATTACATAAAAACAACACTTGGGAACTAGTTGATCTCCCAATTGGGAAACAAGCTATTGGTTTCAAGTGGGTTTATAAAGTTAAATTACATGCTGATGGATCCATTGCGAAATATAAAGCACGCTTAGTTGCAAAGGGTTACAACCAAATTGAGGGTCTCGATTATACAGAAAATTTTTTGCCAGTGGCAAAACATGTTACTATTAGATTATTTTTTGCTTTGGCATGGTTCATTCATCAATTAGATGTCAACAATGTCTTCTTACATGGGTTCTTGGATGAGGAAGTCTATATGACACCACCAGAAGGATTGAAATTAGATAACGTACATCAGGTATGTAAATTACGTAAATATTTATATGGGTTAAAGCAGGCATCACGACAATGGAACGTTGAATTGACGAGGCAATTAACATCGTATGGTTTTGTTCAGTCGGTTCATGATCATTGTTTATTTACCAAGCGAAATGGAAGCATATTCATGGCTCTTCTTGTCTATGTTGATGACATTATAATTACAGGTACAGACATTGAAGAATTAACAAGGGTAAAGCAATTTCTACATGAAAAATTTACAATAAAAGACAAGGGACCAACACGGTATTTTCTTGGAGTTGAAATTGCTCACTCTAACAAGGGAATTTTTCTCAATCAAAGAAAAATTCTTGATATTGTGATATTGTGAAAGATGTTGGACTAGAAGGTAGTAAACCATCAAATATTCCTATATTTCCAGGAACTCACTTAAAACTTGATGATTCGGATTTGCTAGAGACACCTGAAAGATATAGAAGACTTATTGGAAGACTTTTATATTTGAGTTTTTGTAGATCAGACATCGGATATGCCACTCAACAGCTTAGTCAATTCATGCATCAGCCAGGGAAAGCACATTGGGAGGTTGCTTTAAATGTCGTCATATATTTGAAAGGGTGTCCAGACAAAGGCTTATTTTACGGTAGGGAATCAGACTTCAAACTTAGAGCATATTGTGATGCTGATTGGGGTTCCTGCAAAGATACAAGACGTTCTTTAACTGGATTCGGTATCCTCCTTGGAAGGTCGTTAATCCCATGGAAAACAAAAAAACAAGGGATTGTATCACGTTCAACGACAGAGGCGAAATATCGAAGTCTCAGGAGTACAGTATGTGAAGCTAAATTGATCTCTTATCTTCTACAAGATTTCAATATTAATCTGGAAACACCTATAGATGTTTACTGTGATAATAAAGCATCTATTCAAATGGTTCATAATCCTATGTTTCATGAAAGGACAAAACACTTGGAAGTTGATTGTCATTTGGTACGTGATCATCACAAATCAAGATTCATCAAGCTAACTCATGTAAGAACCAAAGACCAAGTAGCAGACTTATTCACTAAAGGCTTGGCAACTCCAGCATTGCGTGCTTGTTTGCGTAAGCTTGGATTTACTTCGATTGATGAGCTATCAACGTGCAGGGAGGGAGGATGTTGAAATTAAGCATGTTGAAATGGTCAACAAAGCAAATCACAATCAGATTTCAATGCCGCAAACATAGACTAAAAATTGCAACTCCTTGAACCGCTAAACAAGAAAAGATTATAGGAAAATCTAGATGAAGAAATCTTATACATAGCAAATCTTTTGTAATCTTTTGTTCTATAAAACTTAATGTAAAGAAACATATGTCATAAAACTTAATCTTCTACTATTTCTTGTATTGGTCTTGTATTATTTTCACATCGTTTCGTAGAATTATTGAGTTTTAATTATGTTGTATAGGCCTAATCCGATAAATATAAAAATATATTCCGACTTGTATTAAGATTTAATTATCGAATCAATATATCAAATTTCTAGTTTTTTCTCTCTAGGATTCTCTTTCTATCATTCTCAGCTGCCTCTACCCCGCAACCTTCCTTCATCTATTTCGTTCTCCATTTCTATCCCTCTGTTCTTCTCTTCCCCGACCTAAGATTGTGACCGTTAGTGAGGATGATCCCAATAAAATAATCGACAACAATGCCCGTTGGTTAGGACGCGCCGGCCAACTCAGTGTCGAAGGCACGGCAAATAAGCCCTAGTGCGGACGACGACAACGGCGGGCAAAACCTTGGTGAATGCCTTCTGCCAGTCCTCGAAGGTTTCAAGATTCTTCCGGTTCAATCTCCATGCGTAGATCTTCCTTCATACTCGTCTCCATCCCCACTAACGCCGCCTCCGATCCCAACCTCTCCATTCTCAGTTTCTAACACCGCCTCAAGTGACAAAAATCTCTCTATCCTCAGCCCAATCAAACTCCCTAAATATAGCCGTTGCAATTGGTCTTCATTGTAAAAGCTGCTCGCTTCTTCATCAAATTTTCGTTTCCTTTTTTTACTAGTTTGAATCTGTTTAATAAAAATGATTAAATGAAAAATAAATAAATTATAGTTTAAAAAAACAAAACTAAAAATAAATATTTTCATTGTTTGTCAATCCGACCCTACCCATTTTACCCTAGGGCCTGTTATTTAAATTCAAATAATAATTATAAATATCTTTAGATATTAATAAATTAATATTATTATTTGAAAATTTAAATATGTAATTTGATAAAATTTGGATCGTTTTGAAATAGAAATATTAAAAATGAGTATGACGAAATAAAAACAAATATTATCGAAACATTAATAATACAACACAACTATACAAATTAATAAATAATAATTAAACATCTAGATCATCCGAATCAAAAATATTAAAATTTAAATAGAATATTCAATGAGAAATTGAATAATATATCGATAAAATGATTGAGATTGAAAGATAAAATTAAATTTAGAAAGATGAGATGATATGGATGAAAGAGAAATAAAAAATGATGTGGACGAGTGAGAATTTTTAGAAGTAGAAATAGAATATGATGTGGATGTGAAAGAATGATGATGTGTAGAGAGATTTATACGACGGAAATGGTTTTTGGCACGGACAAAGTTACATGTAGTCTAATATAAGTTTTTGACTTTAATTATATTTATTATATACACATATGGTATGTCTCAAGTTATTAAATTTTAGCAAGTCAAATTATAATATGCCTATAACATAGACATAAATAACATAGACATAATTTAATTATATGATAATTTTATAAGTTTTCATGAGGAATTCTCAAATACAAATCAAACGAACATGTACTTAAACAATGATATGTCAAATCTTTTAATTGTTAATCGCATAAATATAGATACTTTTATCTTTGATAAAAAAGGATGATGGATCATGGAAGATTGGAAGTTTGATGGGAATTGGATCTTCACTCGCGTAGACGTGGCATCCTTGTCATGGAGGTTGATGGCCAGTATTGCCGACAAATCTTTTAACTGCCTTCTTCTTACCGGCATTCATCGTCTTCCCACAATCTCAATCTTTAAATAAATGACGATGGTTTGCTGTCGAAATATCAAGAGTTAGAATCAATTTTTTCTTGTTATTCAGAATCAGAACCCCATGTTCTTATGCTTTTTCTGGGAATGTGTATTTTTGCAGAATCAAATGCGTTGAACCAAGACCCTTCTTTTTTTTATTGGCGGGTTGTCTTCTATCCTCTCTTTGAAGCAAAGCTCAGTTGACTTTTCCTCTTTATTCTTTCTGTATTTTGTTTTATAGAGGGCTGGCTCACTGTTTTTTATTATCCATCGTTATTTCCAAGGAATGGGATTTCCAAAAAATAGTATTACCGGCTCTCTTGAGGAACATGAGCCTTGTTCAGATTGTGATTCTGGTGAAATAGAGTCACATTTTCAGTGCAAAATGAGATGGGGTTTTGGTTTTAGCTGCATTACTCCTTACCGTCAGCCGTTGAGCTCCGGCAATACACGGACGAGGATTAACGGCGGAAAAAAATTAGAACACAATAAGGCATGGCTACTAGCGGAGTCCGGCGACGAGGAGCCTCATTCTGTTCAATCTTCTTTTAGATTCAGTGTTGAACTTGAGAAAACTTCTCCTGTTTTAATAATGAATTTGGAAAACGGATTACTCAAGGAAACTCAAACTGAATCACTTGAAAGGCTTATTTCTCCTGTTTCATCGTTTCTTAATCGATTCAGCTACTCTGAAATTCTCTTCATGACAAGAAATTTCTCTAAAGGTACCTGGAAGTTGTATTGTTCTTGAATTTAGTTCACTGTCTGAATGATAATTTGACTAAACAGGTAGAATTCTGGGAACAGGAGCAATGAGTTCTGTGTTTAGAGGCAGATTAGGGTTTATGAGAACTTCATTAGCAATTAAGAGATTGAATAAAAACCATAAAGAATCATGTAAAACATTTTGCAGGGAACTGATGATTGCTAGCTCTTTGCATCATCCTCATATTGTTCCTTTAGTGGGATTTTGCATTGACTCTGAGGAAGGCTTGTTTTTGGTCTACAAATATGTTTCCGGTGGAAGCTTAGATCGGTTATTACACGGTACTTGTTCGGTTTTGATGTCACCCTTAACGAAAACTTTGTACTCAAAGGTGTGATCACAGGGAGGAATGGTAGTCGACTTTCATGGTCGATTCGATACAAAGTTGCGGTTGGAATAGCCGAAGCTATAAACTATCTGCATAACGGAACGGAAAGATGCGTTGTTCATCGAGATATTAAGCCCTCAAATATCCTTCTTTCGTCAAGAAAAACTCCCAAAGTAGTTCATTTATCTCATATGTTCATTGTTTGAATGTATTTTACCAAATTACGGCTTTTTAGGTATGCGACTTCGGGTTGGCTTCATGGACTCCAGCTCCATCAGTACCTTTTCTTTGCAAAATGGTGAAAGGAACATTTGGGTATTCAGACAAGCATAACTGTGTCTTGTTTCACTGCAAAACTTACGCTAAAGTCTCTGGTTTTTATTGGTTTTTGTAGGTATTTGGCTCCTGAATACTTTCAGTATGGGAAAGTTTCAGATAAAACTGATATTTATGCTTTTGGGGTTGTGCTTCTGGAACTGATAACAGGGAGAAAATCAATTGAAACCAGAAGAGGAATCGGAGAAGAGAATCTGGTTTCATGGGCGAAGCCATTTTTAGAACAGGGATTTGCTGAGAAGCTTCTAGATCCATACGCGGAATGTTCTTCGAAGAATTCGACGAAAATAGCTCGTCTGGTTCAAGCAGCATTTGCTTGCATAAACAGTGATGAGAATCTGAGGCCTGGAGCAGGAGAGATATTTGAAATACTAAGAGGAGATTGCAGCAGAAAGGAAGCTCAAGTTCCTTTATCCTGCAAAGAATCTGTAGTTGATAGTCAATCAGATTTAATGAAGAGCCACTTCGCCTTAGCATTCGAAGACGACGAACATTTATATGCCCGGTGACGACAAGACGAAGTACAGCTATTGTTATTGCATGAACTCAGACAAATGTTGATAATCAGAAAGAGATGAAACACAACTAGAACAAGATTATAAGCATATAAGCATCAACTAAGGTTACATATGTTACAGATACCACCACAAAATGATGAAGAAACAAGCAAAAACAGTTTGAAAATCGGAGTATTACGAGAAATCGGAGTTTGTGGATTCAGATGATTAGATCACTGCATAAAAGCAACAATGAAATCAAGAGAAGGAAGTGGTTATAGCCCTTTGGAACCAGGGATATTGATCCACTTTAACCGGAGTTCGATTTCTCCACATTCGACATTTCGTAATCGTAGAAACAAGTGTTGAATAACATGACCATTCTCCCAGATAATACAACTTTCTTCTGCTAAGCAGTTATCCCTGTTTGGATTCACTTTAGTTATTGTTGTTCCCGAGGGAATGTTGTCTAAGCGCACTTTAAGAGCTTCTACAAACTGGGTGATGTCGAATTCAGAATCCCCCATTTTATCATCTCTACTGAATGTATCTTTATCGTAAACTTCCTGCTCTCAATAAACATGCTTTCAGTCAAATTATACAAATCTAGAGAATCTGTTAGCAGCTAACTAACCAGTTTGATTGGAAGATTTGGATCATCAATTGTGAGAGTGAGTTCTTCGTTCCATTCAGGATTAAGATTTTTTCTCACCACTCTCGTCTTCAATTTCTGTTCAAAAACAAAACCCATTGACCAGATTGAATACAAAGAAGGATCTTAATTCGAATTCAAAAACCCACAATCTAGAAGAATCTGGAACGACAAAAAAGTTGGAATTAAAGACGAGGATCACCAACCTGTTTGCCCAACTTGACAACAACATAAGGATCACTGCTTGTTACATCCCTTTTCGCAAGATTTACACCTCTCAAGACAGTAAGTCTCAACAAACCCAACAAGTTCTCCATCCGATATTTCCCAGGTACCGAAAAAACTACTCCAATCTAAACCTGAACATTTCCGCTCTTTTTTATAGTACAATTTCCTGTTTTTTTCCAAATTTTCTTCAGAGAGCGGGTCAAATCGGGAATGAATAAACTGCGTATTTTGGAACTTCATAACGAAAAGTTTGAACTCTGAAGTAAAAGACAGTTGAGTTGAATTATGGAAGGCAGGTTGGAGCCTCCATTGTTGACGGGAACTAGTCAATTAAAGAAGATTCTAAGGAAATACAAAAATAACGTCTATTTTTGGAATAGATTGCGGGCCATATGATACAAATTAAAGCCCAAATAATCCAACAGCCCAGTTAATTCTACAAGCCCAATTAATCCCACAGCCCAACCCATCAAATATTTAAACTCTTAATAAAAAACATGACCCAATAGTAACTATAAATCCAATTTTAATTATATTTTCAATATCTCTAATTATATATTCTTCTTTTGCATATACCTTTTGTAACTTATGGCGACGGCGATTTGGAGATCTGGAATCCGCAGCGCCCTCCGTGGAGGCGCGTCTGCTACGCGAGGTTCTCCGGTAACTAGGAGATCCTTCTCTTCATCATCCTCTAGTCAAGAAGAAGCCGGTATGTATATATTTTGATTGAATCGAGTCAAAGCCTGCTCGTTTTTCATTATTTCTTTTCATATGGATTTCAAAATTGGGTTTTTTGTGATCCAATGTTTTTTTCCATGAACTTGATTTGTAATTCTTCAGGTTTATTTGTTTGTGAAGCGGCCCTTGATTTTGGGAGTCACCTCTGATTTATTTGTTTTATTTTTCTGTTATTGTGTAGCGGAGGCTGCGAAATGGGAGAAGATAACCTATGTTGGAATAGTGGCATGTACTTGCCTTGCTGTTTATAACTTATCTAAGGGTCACCCTCACCATGAAGAACCTCCTGTAAGATTCTGTCTCATAAGTTGATTTACGTATGTTTCAGTTAATTTGATTAAGGCTGGTATATCAGATTGTTTGCAATTTAAATTCAATATTACCAGTTACTTGTTGAACGGCCAATTCTAGATTTTCTTACATATTCATTTTATTCACAGGCGTACCCCTACCTGCATATCCGCAATAAGGAATTTCCATGGGGTAAGTTTCTTTATCTACTTATTTAATTGTTTGCTGTTTTCCTTTAGCTTTTCTTGCTTTCATGTAGCGTGTAAGTTTAGAAGTATGTGCGAAATTTGGCATGGTGCACCTTGTGCTTTTGTTGAGGAATTTATTGAATGGTCACTTTTTGGCTGAATATCCATTGTTAAAAGTTTGCTAGAAAATGTCCTTTGATGCTTCTTCTTCAGTGTGCAGCTTCTTCAGTTCTTTGTGGAAACATTGGATATATCAAATTTTGCGTTCATAATTTGTAAAAACTTGGCTTCCTTTTGGTGGGATTGAAGAAACAAAGTTATATACATGCTTAAAGATTTGGAGTAGAATCCTGTTGATCTCTATTGTTTTGGAAAACATACACGAAGACTCTGGGCTCATCACTTTTATCATCTTTTTCATTTAATTGCAGGTCCTGATGGCCTCTTTGAGGTAAAACGCCATCATTGATCCATCTATCGTGCAGTGGAATGACTTAAAGAATAACTGGCCTCCTCTTTAAAAAAAGTCCGTTAGAATCACCTAGATACATTCCTCTAGCATGTCATGTTGGTGATATATCAAACAATGACTATATTTGTGGAATGCACTGGGAAAACACATCTTATATTTCATGTTATCTCTCTTTGATGCACTTCCTGCTTAATAAAATGTCTTTGTCTTGGAGTATTTTTCAATATAGATGCAATTTCTGATGCATCTAAGGAACATGAACAGGCTATTATTCCATTGGCTTTTTTGAAAGCTGATGGAATAACAAGAAAGCGTGTGCATTTTTGTCTTCATCTACATTCTGCAATGCAGTTTTGTCTATATACTATTTCAGGGAAAGAAGCATGGAAACTCTAAAATTCAACTGATCCCAACCAGGTATTTATTTATTGTATTTCTTCAGGTTTATGTATAGAATCATGATGATTATTACAATGTTAAAAACTAGACAGGATTCGCACACCAATGATTTTTTAACCTGAGGGTTTGAAATTACATTGACTTTCTTCTTCTGCATTAATTTGTTTCACTTCTTTTAGATATTTGCTCTTCCCGTCTCAATATAGAGTTATCTTTTTCTAAAGAAGAATTTCATGTTATCAAGTCTAATCTTTTCGCATTCCTCTTCTTTCAGCAACCTCAACATTCATGAGGATTATGTATATTCGGTATTCGATCTCCGAACCGATTTTCAAAACTAAGGTGCGTGTGTATCTAGATATGGTATTATATATAGATGATTTAACTAAGTTAATATTGAGAAAATGACGTGTTTGATCATTAAAATTTCGTTAATTTGGCAAAATTTATCTCCAACTTTTGGTAAAGTTTGATTGTGGCAAAATAAGCTCTAAACATTTCAAAAATTTGATAAATTAAGTCATAGTGTGGTAAAATTAATTAATCCTTAAAATTTGATGATTAATTTAATTAATTAGGAAATTTGATTGAATTGTGTCAAAATATCAAAGTTGGGAGATTAATTTTATCTTCAAAATTAATAAATCTTAGAAATTAAAATTTTCAAATCCAATAAATTTTTTCTTAATATTAACTAGGACATTACATGTACGGATTAAAAGTTGAGTCGAGAGAATCAAAATACTCTGTACTAAAATCCCGGAACCAGAGCTCAATATGATTGCAATATTCATGTTTTGGGAAATAAAGCCTTGAAGGCTAATTTGTATGACTAATAAAAGCTTTTTGCTTGCAAAAAACCCAAAGGCCCGCCGTCGCCGTCGCCGCCGCATCATGGGTTGAAGATGAGGTCTCCACATTTGCATTTCCAGCTCATTGGCTTGTAATTTGAAGCATCATCGCCTCTAGCGTAAGCAATGACTGAAACGCCTGGAAAATTGTTTTTGATTTGTGGGTACGTCGGAACTTGAATAGCTTCACAGTGACCACATGATACGCATCGCCGATCGCAACGCGGCGGCCGTGATCCTATTCGCGATCTAAATATCACTCTTTCGTTTACTGTCTAACCGAAGGAAAAAAGATGAATCACTTTGAATGACAACAAGCGTAAGAACAAATCAGTAGTCACACCTTTGAATCGCCGCCGGCGTCTTGCAAAACTCTTCCTGTAGAACAACATTAGAAATCCCATTAAAAAAACAGAGATGAGAGACGAAGAGATTACGGAAAAAGAACCTTGAAGATGAACAAATCCCATCTCAGTAAGAAGAAGAAGCGAAATAGCAAGATTTCGAATTCTACAGTAGCAGATGAAACCCATTTCTTGAAAAGACGAGATCAAAGAAAAAGCTGTAAACTTTCTTCACAGATATATACAAATGTCACATTTGCCAAATATTTTCTCTGATGTGAAGTGATGGAACGAAGGTGATTAAAGACCCATCATTATGATTATACGCAAAGACAAAGATAAAGAGCAGCAAGTAAAAAAACATTATAGATTGTTGGAGATTGAGCCTTTTCTTGTTGAGGTTTTCGTAACTGCACAAGTGCAAAAGGAGGAAAACGAAATGTCGTGTGAGGATGATGACCACGTCACCTGAAAATACTCGTAATTAATGCCACCACCCAAACCCGTTTTAGAACCCGACCCACCACCACGAATTCCCTTCTTTCAACTTGTTTTATATTGGTTCACATTATTCATAGTTTTTAATTTTATTCATATTCATGTTGGTATTATTAAATTTCATGTTAATGTTATTATTTGTTATTGTGTTTGTGCTCATATTCGTATTCATTTTCATTTGTGTTATGATATGTTTGTTTTGTGTTCGGATGTTTTGTTGTTCAACAAATTGAATCATATATATCAACAAATTATTTGCACTTCTTTCGAGTATTTTTTTTTGAACGGGTAGTTTATCGGATAGATTTTAGGGTTACTCTTGCGACCATCAGGGTTTGAACCCTACAAACCTTCAAGGGTTTTAAGCCTCTTGACCGGATAGGCTACACAAGTTTGCATACTTCTTTCGAGTATACTTGGAAATCTTGATGGATTAATTTAAAAATTGATTAAAAAATATACTTTTAAAATCATATATTATAAAATATATATTATTGATATACATGTCTAAGAGTCGAGTATACTAGTAAACATTATTTAATTATTAAAATATCTTTTAAAAATTATAAATAAATATATTGTTGATATATCGAACCATATTTATAATGTGTTAAAATTAGGGGTGGGCACGGGTATGACTCAACGGGTTACGGGTCAAACCGTTGAACCCGTCAACCCGTACGGATTGGTCCAACGAGTTGAGAACTTTTTCTTGACTCGTCAACAGGTTGATCCAATGGGTTGAAAGTGTGGCCCAACCCGTCAACGAGTTGAAATAATCTAAACTCTAAAATTTAAAAACATTCAATTTTAATCCTAAAATTTTTTAAAAAATAAAAATTTACACACTTCAACCCATCAACCCGTACTAATCGACGGGTTGAAATTTGTGATCCAATCCATACAATAATATTTAATAGATTAATCCATAGTTTGATCCATTTATACATGTTGGACTCATTCCATGCCCACCCCTAATTAAAATTCGGGTAGATATCTTTGTGGGCTCAGGTTCATGTGACTAGGCTCAATATTCATACTAACAGAACAACATGGGCTAGGGCTTTAACTTAGTTATATGGGCTTTTGTATTCGAGTCAAATATAGGCCTGCATCGGGCCCATGTCATAGCCAGTCTCGTATCGCCCTGATTTGAAAGATCTGATTTACCCGATTTCTCTGTTGCAATGTCACACGTGCTACATAAACTAAACCTTGCTAACTCTGCTGACGTGGCACAACACAAATAATTCAGAGCTGGTCCCCCTTGTGACGAGGCGGCGACTGCTTCCCATAATCCGGCTTCGTGTCGCACGTGAACCTCTCCACGTGTAAATATTAATTTATTAGATCAAAATAACTAAATAAAAATATGACACATTTTCTTTTAAAAATAAAACATTGGCAGGTCAAAGAGTCATCTGTCATGTTCTAATTCCTAATTCTGTCGGAGAAGAATATTGTCATAATATTTTCCCTAATTTCCGGGTGAATTTAAATATTTGATAGCCCACGTGTCACACTTTTGGACATTTTACACAATAAAATCAATTGTCCGTGTCCCAATTTTTGGTAAATATTAAATGTAAAAGTAAGTTTTTTATATGATATTACTCTTTAGATGTTGAGATATATTGAGATATGATAATAGTGTATTTTTAAATATATACAATAAAAATACTAATATATTTTTATATAACAAAATAATAAATATAATTTTATTATAATTAAGGTTAAATTAATCACGATAATGTTACAAATGATTTTAGCAATTGTGATGTAATCGTGATTTTTAAGGATTAACGTATCGCAAATTTGTTTTTGTTTTTTATACGTTANATGTAATATAATTGAGCAAAAACTGACCGGATATGGGGTCCAAGGAACGGGAACGACTCCCGATGGAAACAGCATTGGTCCGTAACTTCCAGGAACATAAGAACCGGGAAGAATGGTAGGCCTAGCGAGAGGCCAGTTTCCTTGGATTACTCCATATTGTTGAGAATATTGAATAGATGGTGTCTGAACAGTGGGAAAAGTGGATTGTGCAGGCAAAGCAAGCGGTGCAGGACCCGAGTCTGGAACTGGAAAATGCATCCCTGAAGGGGGAGGATGATCAAATTTACAGCCAACACCGAATTTACATAGTCCTGTCTTCACGTAATAAGAGCATTCCCTTTCTCCCTGAAAAGTATGAATGGTAAGAAGCTGATAACCAGTCAATGAGTGAAAATGGTTTACGTAAAATGAATGATGTATGAGATGAACCGGTCGCATAGGATATCCGTATATGTTTAGGGCCATTGGGGCTGAAGAGCCAACTCCATGTTTTGGGTGGTGATATTTGCATGTAGCACCAAATTTACATGTTCCTGTCTTCATGTAATACTACAAATACACAGGGAGAATGCATGATTCAAACAAACGACACTTCAAATGGATAAAAAGAACCCAAGCAAGTAAAACAAAATGTCGAAGAATGAAAACAGCAGAAAAAACCATGACAAAGAAGCAAAGTTTGAATGAGTCCATGGCTAATGAGGAAGAATGCCAGAATATCACATATTTATCATGTACAAATGTGCAACGAAAATTTGTAAACCAGAAGATGCGAGATAATATGATTCCCATTTCTGAGCATTGCTGGCTGTGAATAAGTAACAAGCTCAACAACAAGAAAAAGGCCCATGTTAAAATCAGGCAACAAGCTAATTCATGAGAAATCATTAGCCGATTGTGAGTTCTCAAGATGCAGTACAGTTCTTTTTTGTAAGCTCCAATGGAATTTTCAATAAGAGCTAACCGCACTATGCAGAAGAAGACTAACATGAAGAATAGATAAACAAGGGGAAGGAAATTTATCAATACACTGAAGAAAAGAAGAATATCTTATCCCTTCACAAATGACAACATAAGACCTTTTTTTGGAGAAAGAAACCAGATTCACATTGTTTACTGGAATCAGCGAGTTAAAAAAACACATCAATGTGTGAATACAAGATTCCGTCAATGAAGATGATAAAATGGAAAAAGAATTACCTGACAGACAGTTTGACCGGCACGTTCCGGATACTCATCTCCAGATCTGAAAGCCCCCATTACCTACATAAACCAATTTAACAAGTGAAGCTAAAAAAGAGAGATGTTTAAAGAAAATTGGATGACCAGCTTTGAGTCCTATAGAGAGTCACTAGGAAACTCCTTTGAAGTTCAAGAAGATAAATTCATAACTGTCTATTTTCAAACATCAGAATAGCCCCCATTTCTACTAAGAGTTGCTTTGATAAACAATCCAATCTTTGGAGGACTAAAAATTTATCTTGGAGCATTTTTGTAACACAAACAGCTACTTAGGCACATAAGTTCTACTAGGTGATTCCTAATAAGAAAAGGACCCTTTTGTCGAGAAACTAACTGAATTCATGCATCCAGAAGTTTGCCGATAATATCCTCTTCTTTCATCTTAACAATAGAAAATTTCATTAGGATTTACAATGAAACCAATCATTCAGTAAATGCATACTCCCAAATCATGCTTCTCCCAAACGACATCAATTTCGTATCACCAACACCAATTTAGGCCACCAAGAAAGATTAAAATTTATAGATATAACGCAGATACTTTTGATGATCAAGAACAAATCAGTTAAATATGCAGTAAAAATTCTAAGTTTTACTGTTTAATCGACGAGCCCACAAATTAAGTGCCAAAACATAAAAAAGTATAAACGGATCAAAGATCATAGCATTTACCATGCTACGGTCAGGGGGGTGATTAAAGCGGCATCGATTTCCATACCCACAAAATCCAGTCTTCAAATAATAGATACAATCTGGCTCATCTGGCCTCTCCGGATACGACTGAGGACAACCCCCAAGACCCAATTGCCACATAGGCTCTACGATCACAAAACCAGAACTAACCATTAATCAACATTACGGAAAACTCGTGCTAACTTCCCGAAATTAAACCCAAATTCAGGCGAAATTCCTATGAAATTAAAAAATAACTCACCTTCAAGCCCAGTTTCACCACCTGGTGCTACCCATTCCTCCACCGGATCCACCGTACCCCCCTCCATTGCCTTTTCCTCACTGTACCTCTCCATGTCTACACACCACTCTTATTTTTCTCTCTCTCTCTCCCCTCTTTACAAATATCTACGCAGTACAGTTCAAATATATCACTGCGTAACTATACTAAACCTAAAATTATTTACAGAAATTGTTGTAGATATATGAAAAAGAAGAACACACAGAGCGTGATTTCCCGTCCCCGCGCGCGAGAGAGATGATCTAAGAAGGGGGATTCTTGTAGAAAGAGAAAAAGGAAGAAAGAAGAAAGAGAGAGATCGAGAGTTCCCTTCCAATGACAGGCTTCCTCCCACACGCACTTCACTTATATATATTCACATAAACACGCACTTAAGTGTGTATGCGTGCGCGCGTGTGGGGCGTGATATTTGTGTACTTTTTTGTTTATATTATTTAAATTAAACTACACATTTAAAATTTTTTAAATAATAACTTCTTTTTATTATTTTCATTATCTGCTATTCCGTTTTTCTCCCTCCTTTTAGTTTCTTCATCATAATTATTTTGTGTTCGTTATAATAATTAAGATTTACTAATTAGAGTTTATAATTTGGGAAAATATGTACAGTACCACTGTAGAGTATGCATAATAAAAAAGTAGCCTCACTTTTTAAAATATGCTATATTTAAATTAATGTCATATTATGGTATCGATTTATTGTTTACTCAATAGTAAACTCGAATATAAATAAAAATTATAATAATATATAATAAAACAAGTATTTTATCAATTGAAAGCTTCCAAAACAATATGAATTATCGTATTTTTATATATGACAATTGTGACAAATAAAATTAAAATATACCCCAAAATCTCACGCCCTAAGCCCTGAGGATTAGCAATGAGAGTTAGTTTTAATCCAAAACAGATAATATCGTACTAATTGGAAGTTGATTGACTCTATATAATCAGATAATGACATTTGGTATTAGAGTATGATGGCGTTATACATGATGTATGAAGCAAAACTCGAAAATGTTGAGCTTATTAAGGAGAAATACACTTAAAGAATGACAAGTCATCCTATTCAAATCCCAACGTTCCATGTAGATGGAAAACGATTATAATTAGAGAGTCTATGAAAAAATATATGATATTTTTTAACAAATCGAATGATAATGTCTATATCAATTTCTAAGTGGTTTTACATGTATATCAGTATTATAACATTTTTTTATTTTATAATTTAGAAAAAAAATATACTGAATATATCTCGAATAAAACATATCTATTTTTCTTCTAATATAATAAATTAGATCCAATGCCAATCATTCAAATCCTATATAGATGATATTTTATTAAAATAACAGCTAAAATAATGATGTTATGTGAGATGTTGTGATGTTAATAATTTAATTACCAATTAATATTATTTTTAAAAAATGAATAAATGGCATAGCAGTTCAGTTTTGCAGGTACTGTTTGTTTCCTCTGCTCCATGCAAATTAATTAATTGAAGTCAGAAATTGTAGGGGTAAGGGTAGTTTTGTAATTGGAGATTAACCGAATTATGTTTCGGGTTGAATGATGTAAAATGCCGGTGCAGACAGCAGGGACATAAAAGTCTTACAGCCATCCAATTATAATCCTACACGTGGAGACCAGAAAAACGTATTCTGTATGCGTTGCTTTGTTGAGGCCAACGGCCACGACATCACCTTGAATTTATTAGCGCGTGCAATCAATTATGAGAGAAACGTGCTAAAATTGGCATTTTTACCCAGTTCCATTTCACACTAAAACGATTTAGCGCGTGAATTTATGCACTATTCGGTAAAATATAATAACAAATTAATTATCTACAAAATCAATATCGAAATTTGATCAACAATTCAACATCCAAATGATTAATATTTTATCGATATTTAAATATAATAATGTTATATTAACAATGAGAAGAAAATTAGATTGATTTATAAGAAACATATTAGATTATAGTAAATTATTTTTTCAATTCTTTTAGTGTGTAATTTTTTTTCACTTCCCAATTGTTTTAAAATATGATTCGTTTATTAAAACGAAATTTTCAATATGTCAATGAACGAACAAGAAGTGTCGAATCGTTGTTGAAATATTATTAATATAATTTGTTTCTATTAAATTATTTATCATTAAATTAAAGTTTTAAGTTATTAAACTTTAAAACAAAAAAAATGATGTAGGTTTGCACAAAGTAATTCGGACGTACATTTACCCTTCTTTTAGGGTTGATTAAAAAAATAATTGATATTAACGAGTCGGACTCTTTAACAAATTTGAGTCCCCGAGTCCGAGTCCCTGAATCCCCGTGGCGCCGTCCATTTAACATAGCTGCAAATACACATTTTTGTAGTTGGTATTTTAGCAATACATACCTTCTTTTAGGCCGGAGACATTTGGATGTACGTTTCGTCTCTCTTTTCCTTAATTTGCTCTGAAACGTTTGCTTTCCCACTTGAGAATATATTATCTAGTCAATCTATAATTTTTGGATTTCGAAAACAAAATTTCGAAGAAATTCAAGAAAATTCATGAGTTCAATTGATTTTTGAATATACTAAATATATACATTATTATTTTCTTTCTATTTAAAATATAAATATGTAAACTCAATTAATAAAAATATGACCTAATCGTCAAATTTAAGTTGAAATGATTTTATTTCGGTATCGATCGGAATACTGAAGTACCTATTTCAATGAATTTTTGTGAAATTTAAAAGTTGTGAAATGCTATCGGAATTTTCTAAATAAATGATTTAATGTTTTAATATATTTATGTTATACAAAATCAAAGGTTCATATAAAGTGGATATTTAATAAAATAAATAAAGGCATATGAGCGAATGTAGAATTTAGAATTAAAGGTTGTGTCATATAGTGATAAAAGAAATAGTTTGAGGATTAATTTGCAATTTAATAGAAACCTAACTTCGAACAAAACGGGAAAAGTTTGGCGGTTACTGCCCCTACAGTGGGATACTGGGATTATGTTTTCTTTTTGTTTTTTGAAAAAAAAGAAACAAATATTGTTCCTCTTCCCTTCTCTGTTCCCACCTATTCTCTCTTGTGTCTCATTGCAGCGCACGAAAGCCTCAATCCCAAGCGGCGATTGTTCATAAATATTGATTCTTGCTCCCACTTTCGGAATGCTCTGAATTGAATTTGTTCAAGAGGTATGAAGAAGTTTTGCTTTTTATGTGGTTGACGAAGCAAAAGGAACTATATATTGGGTGATCTTGGTTTTGGATTTTTATATTTGGGGTTCCTAGACATTTAGGTTTTCTGGTTTTTACTGATTATTCTTGATCAAAGGCGGCTTTTTTCCCCCGACGTGGTGTTTTCCTTTTATTTATTTTTCATTTAGTTGTAAATCTGCGTTCTCATCCTTGTTTGCTTTGGTTTCGTTTGTGTACATTTTATTTTTTCATACTCAATTATCCTTGCATGAAATGGTTTGCTTTGAATTGGATCATGTCCTAAATTATTCATTTGGCTCAGTAATTAAATTTTAAATAATTGATCCAGGTACGATATGTCAGCGCTCAGCATACCTTTTTCTTAGAATAGCACTGGTAATGGGGCCTCCAAGAAAGTCTAGAAGTGTGAATAAGAGCTGCCCGCACAATGATGAAGCCTCCCCTAACAAGGATGAATATGGTACTAAAAGAAGCAGCAGTCGGGTGAGTTTCTAGCGTTCATGAATTACAGTGTGGGACAATTTTGCATTCATTTTCACGGTTTAAGAGAAGGGTATATGTGATGATTCTTAGACTCTTAGTCTGAGTTTTCGTTTTTGTTTCATCTAAATGCAGAAAAATAAGATTACTGGCATGCTTGGCCCTCGATGGACCATGGAAGAGCTAACTCGTTTTTATGACTCTTACCGCAAGAATGGTATAGATTGGAAAAAGGTTGGTAATGTTGTTTTTATCTCTACATATTTGAGTTTCATACTTTATAATTGCATTTTATCTCTATCATTACAGAGTTTCATAGAACATCTATTTAATTGTGGATTATTTGACCCAGGTGACCTAAAAAGATTGAGTGATGTTTCTTAGAATGTTTTGATTTTTTCCCATTGATGCAGGTGGCTTCTTCTGTGAGAAATCGTTCTCCTGAAATGGTTGAGGCCCTTTACTCGTTGAACAAAGTAACTTTTTAAA
Organism: Utricularia reniformis; assembly: GCA_009725065.1. NCBI lineage: Eukaryota > Viridiplantae > Streptophyta > Magnoliopsida > Lamiales > Lentibulariaceae > Utricularia > Utricularia reniformis. The sequence goes on from RWGZ01000499.1 coordinate 113,707, forward strand.
AAACTTACTTTCTACCATTTTGTCTCACTATACATGTCTTCTAGGAACAGTCAGTTTGGACCCTTTGTTGTCTTCTATATTTATTATTTGGCATCTAATATTTTTGAATGTCAGGCATATTTATCTCTTCCACACGGAACTGCTTCTGCAGCAGGATTGATAGCCATGATGACTGACCATTACAGCAATCTGGTATGAGCTATAGTAAGAGCATGCACTACATCCTGCAAGTGCGTAGTTTTCATGTTATTTTATGCATTTTATTATTGATGCCATCGAGTTCTATGCACCTTTTCTTCCCATTAACCTGATGCATTATAATTGTTTCATATTCAAAGAAAATGCATGACAGATTACTTGGATTTATTATCGTCTATGTGTCAAAATCTTAGTTATGTACATGATTCCAAATCAGTTTTTGTTTGACAGGCAGGAAGCGACAGTGACCAAGACAGCAATGGTCGCGTGGGATCATCTAGAAAGACTCAAAATCGTGCTCGTGGAAAAATTCCAGCTACTGCCTCGATAGCATTAGATGAGCAATATGTTTCACATTTACCAACCTCTGATTCAAATATTGGTTGCATGTCACTGTTAATGAGGAAGCGCTCAGGTGGAATTTCTTCTGAACTTATGAAGTTTATTTTGGCTTTAATTTTGGAGTTAAAATTGTTTTTTTAAATAAATTTTTCTGCTCTGATGAATACCCATCTTGCTTATTGCACAAAACTGATACATGTACATATTGCATATTGCATACAACTGTGTCTGGAGAACCTACTCATACTGTTGATAATATCATTTTCTGCAGGAGTTTCCATTGTTCCTCATCGCCTTTATTTATTTTTTCTAAATTTACCGTCCACTGTGTTAGTTGATCTGCTTTATCATGAATATTTCAATGATCTTACCATCAGGAACCAGACCTCGTCCTGTTGGGAAAAGGACACCGAGGTTTCCAGTGTCATTTTCATATGACACATATGTAGAAAATTATTCTTCTCCAAATAAGCTCTTGAGATCAGAAGATTATGCTGATGATGAAGAAATATTACTGGCACTAACTTTGACAGAGGCATCACAAAAGGCTGGTTCTCCTCAGTTTTCTGGAACACCGAATAAGGTAACTTAAAGTCTCATGTCATCTCCCTTTATGCATAATCTAAAATGGGCGATGATTTAAAAATTTTATTTTTCCTCATCAAATCCCTGTTATCACAGCATTCTGGTCTTGAAGGAAGCACAGAAGGCGATGGTGCAATAAGGAAAAAGGTAAACATTGAAAGGGGAAACAATGAAACTGATATGCATAATGAGAATCATCTGGATGACATCAAGGAAGAATTTAGTGGAACAGGGGAAGGTCATGCACTTCATGCATCAGGAACCAAGTTTGATGTTGATGTTAATGATTTCAAGGTTATTTCATCCACTCAAAACCAGAGAAAGAAGAGTACTAAGGCTCTTTTTAGAAAAGGTGTGATAAATTATAACTAATTTTTCTTTTCCTTTTTAAATTTGGAATAGGGACTGACACTCGATTCAAAGAATATTTACCTGCTAGGCTACTGCATTGAATTTCATTACAATATGACCATCTGAGATCTAATATGCCATTGTTATTCAGTTTCGGAACTTTAACTGTCATGATTTTTACTAACTAATATCATTTAAATTTTGTAGATGAAGGCCCCATCTTTCATGCTTTACAAACTCTCGCCGATTTGTCGCTGTTGATGCCTTCTGAGGGTGCGTTATATGTAGTTCTGCACCTGTTTGCTTTCTTCTTAAAAAATTTGAGTAGATTAAGTAGTTTGTTTTTCAATATATTGCATTAGATCTTCTCTGCTGCAAACATGGGTAGAAGTTTCAGTACATTATTATCCAATGTGTGATTGAATTTTTATAATATTGCAACTATCCAAGAGCATTCATTATAAACTAGGTTTTGTTGTTGAGAGGTTCCTATGTAAGTATCATAAATTTGTGTATCTAACAAATGACTCACTTTAGAGACTTCTTTCCTTTTTTCAGAGTTCACGTTGCCATTAAAAGATGAAAATCAAGATCATGCTGGCGAGTCTTCACCCCTCGAAGCTCCTCCATCAAATCGTCCTAGACAAATACGCAGATCCTCAAGTGTAAAAATGAAGTCATCTGATGTTTCTACACGTAAAGCATCGAAAACAAGGAAGCGTACAGGTTCTGATGATGGATCAGTTCTTGAGGATAACCCGAATTCTCGTAATTCAATCACTAAAACAACGAGAAAAAAGCAAAAGATGCAAGCATCCAAGGTGAGAAACCATTAGCTCTATTGCTAGTCATTACTTTCTGTTGAAACTTTCCTTTCCTGCTCTTAAAGTTAATCCATGCAGATGCAAACGAAAGATGCCGACACTGACATTAAGGTCACCAAAACTCCAGGGGTTGAGGTATTTTCGCATGATATTTTTCTTTTGATGAATTACTTGTGGAAATAAATGATCATCAAGTTGCAATATTTTCATCTTAATGTCATATGGATTGCGTACGATCATCTCCTTATCACTTTTCTCTCTTCAGGCTACGGATCCTGGGAAGATGGTCATATCTCAAAAGGGTTCACCAATTTTGATGAAAATGTCTGAAAATTCGTCCAATGCTGACGCATGGAAAGAAGTGAGTGACTCAGCACAATCCGTAGTACAGAATCTTGAAACTAACCAGAGTGCTTTGCCAACTAAAACGACGAGCAGGCGTAAGAGGATTACTAATAAACCAGAGGTTCTGAAAGATTTCAAAAGTCGCTTCAGTTCTCTCCCTGAAACACCACTAAATCTTAAGGTTCCCTTTCCTTTTATATTGTTCTTGTAATCTAGTCGCGCTTTGCTTTTCATATATGAGTTTCTAGTGTACTACTCTTATTTTGGGATCTCATTTTGTTGTTCAATCCAGCTACTTAGAAGATTTTGCATATTCGAATGGTTCTACAGTGCCGTTGATTTTCCGTGGTTTTCCAAAAGAGAGTTTGATGAATATCTGAATCATGTTGGATTAGAACATGTACCGAGATTAACTCGTACAGAATGGAGCTTCATAAGAAGGTAAATACAACAAATTTAGATGGCCAAAAGAATTAACTGCTGATTTTCATGTTGAAACAGCTCTCTGGGTAAACCAAGAAGATTATCCCAACACTTCCTGAAGCAAGAAAAAGAGAAGCTTAATCACTATCGGGATTCTGTTCGAAAGCATTACACCGAGCTCCGAGAAGGCACTCGAGAAGAACTATCAACTCACCTCGCCATGCCTTTATCTGTGGGACAATGTGTCACTGCCATTCATCCAAAAACAAGGGAGATTCATGATGGAAGCGTTCTTACGGTTGATCATTCGAAGTTTCATGTTCAATTTAACCGTAATGATCTCGGAGTTGCATTTGTCATGGTAATCATCTTCATAACCTTTCTATGTCAGCTTTCTATGTTTCTTTATTTGATTTCTTAATCTGTCAGGACATTGACTGCATGCCCTTGAACCCCGTTGAAAATATGCCGGGAATCCTTGCAAGACGAGCTGCTTTCGAAGATAGAAATCTTGAAAACTTCAATGAAGAGAAAACTAATGGACAGGCTAAAGAGTACATCAACACTTCTTTCTGTGACAATATTTCACATTCATTGCCATTTGCTAATCCGGCCTCTTTATCGAAAGAGACAAAGGAAGCTGATGCTCAAGCCATCGCTGAACTGACTCGTGCTCTTGATAAAAAGGTAGCTAGCATCGCTCGTGTTTCTATACGATTCATAGATTAGTAATCTTCCACATACAGGAAGCCATTGTTGCTGAGCTAAGACTTATGAATGATGATGTGTTGGAAAGTCAAAGAGATGGCAACAGCTCTTTGAAGGACGAAGAGACGTTTAAAAAGCAATATGCCGCAGTTTTGATGCAGTTGAATAAATCCAATGAAGAGGTAGCAATACAAGTGTGTTAAAAGTATAGAAAAGCCTGCATAGAATCTATGGTCAATTATATTCCGCAGGTTGCTTCGTCTTTGTGTTGTTTACGACAACACAACACATATCCAGCAGCTGATCAGTTCGGTACAGATGAAACCGGATCTCATGTGAATGACATCATGGATAGCTCAAGAACGAAGGCGAAAACAATGATCGACGCTGCGATACAGGTACTTGAAAGATTTTCCATCACTCAGCATTTATCATTATCAGCCAATATATGTTTACAGGCAATGTCATCCCTCAAGAGCACAAAAGATAACAGCATTGAGAAGATGGACGAATCAATAGATTATGTGAACGAGTGGCTTCGATCCTATGTATGTTCATCCTGTATGAATCTTTCCATTTCACTGATTGGAAACTTATGATTATTGTTACAGGCAACTGATGAGAAATCCATAAATCCACCAGAAGTCGTGGCGCAATATCCCTACGACCTGATCATGAAATGCATAGCAACTATGGTTATGTTTCAGGTGAAGTTATGCATTCACATTTCATCTCATGCTGCTTACTGAATCTTTCCAATGAATGCAGAGATGTACCGAACGGCAGTTTCCGCCATCGGATGTGGCTCGGATTCTAGATTATGCAGTGACAAGTTTACGGCCACGAAGTTCACAAAACCTGCCTGTTTACACTGATATACAAAAATGTTTTGGCATCATCAAGAACCAAATACTGGCACTTATACCAACATAAATCTTCATTCATTCATTTGGCTCATCAGAATGAACTGTGAAGGGCTAATACATGACATGGAAGAAGATCAAGATACTCGTACCTCTGCTGCCTGACTGAGCATCTTTCTTTACACATGTAACATGGATCAATGGCTACTACGATGTTCTATTGATACTTTTCAGCCCCTTCACTTCAGAATTTGAGTGATCTGCTTTTTTTATTTACAGGATGGAAAAAATAAGGGAAGCATCATAAACAAGTAAAAAAGAAGAAAAGATCATAGAGTCGTATGATCTTCTCAAACACTTTCCCCTCTCCTTATTCTCTTTTTACAAGTTCATCATCGTTACAAGAGGGCAGGCAATCCATTTACTTTCTCTCAAGACTTGTTTTTGTAACTTGGCAATGGCCACTCAAATCAGGTAGAGGAGAATATATTTTTTCAAATCCACTCATCTTTTTCCTCATTCTATCTGCAGAGTAAACTAGACACAGCCACCAGGCCAATCTAAACGTGTACATCAAGAATCATCTATTTTGTGGGGGTTCTGAGGTTCCACCATTTAGCTACCCAGTAGAAACCGAAACACATCTGTCAGTGAAACAATACCTTCTACACGTTTGCTCCCAGCTTCAACAACGACAAGGCGTCTCACGCCTGAAAATAAATTATGCTTCAGGGGTGCCACAGCATTATTCGTATGTGTGGAACAGATTGGATGCCACGAATAAGAAAAAAATGGGGACCTGGTTGGGTTAATCTCTCCAAGACCTTGTGAAGAGGATCAGACCTCAAGCACATATGGCATCTCTGATTATGGCATGCATAGGGTGATGTGGGATCATCTCTGTATTGCAATGCCTGTATTTAACAACAGAAAATTTATAAGATTGCAAGCTTAAAAGATTACTGTAACAGTTCATTTTTTCTTCAATTCAATGTGATCTTCAATATTCCAACTAATGGCTTGCATAAAGAGACAAATTATGTGTGTGCTTTAAAAGATTGATTAGCAACATGTCACTTCAAAAGAAGAACAATATACTCACTTGATGAATAGTAGTCTCTTCAAGATTAATGCGTGTATAAATCCTGTCCTTTGCCAGCGAAGTTATATCACTGAAAAGCCAAACGACATTCGGTGTGCATGAAATCATTCAAATAAAAAATTCACTAACCCAAGGCATTAACAGCAACACATGATAGTACTTGCCTTTGAGAATATACATCCATTAAGGAGTCGTTATCATCGACAATGGGTATTGAACTAACTTGGGCTGTTGTAAAATGAGACATGAAGAATAAGCATAAATGAGTTCATTTGCGTACATAATAATTGGGGACAAAATAAAATAAACGAAAAAAGTTAGTTAGCTCAAATTTCATTCATTTGATAAATGATGCTTATAAACCTTGAGTTAATAAATTCATGGCTGCGCTTAGCGAAGCACTCGATCTCATAATAGCCAGAGGCCGGTTATTTGGCTCTCCAATTTTGGGGACCCAAGAGCCTACAGGAACATCAGAAAGTGGGAACTGAAGCACTGGCAGTGAGCTTGGCGAATGCTTAAAAAATCTGCAAATACCTGTATAGCATTGTTATATTAGCATGTACCAAACACCAAAATATTTAATTCTTACATTTTAACACTCCAGAAAGTGAAGCTAAATGCAGCAGATGAGGGTTTGAGCCATCAGGTGATGAAGAGTGAAGAATTGGAATCTTGGCAAAACCACTTTGCAAAATCTTCAAAGCAACTTCCTTCAAACTGTCATCAGGCCCAGCCTGAAATCACCACCATGATGGCATAGGAATCGCTAAATTGCGTTCACAGATCATAAGCATGCTACCTCAAATTACACTTTAAGCAAATCTTAACAACGATAATATGCAGTCACGTGACTTACATGTGTAAGCCCTCTTGAAATGACTCTAGCCAGGCCATTAATTTGGCTGTTTATGTATGACTTTGCTTCCTTCCATGCAGATATTGTGTGTGTCTCAAGCTCCTCCCCAGTCAAATTGGATCCATGCCTTCTAAGCTGCCATAGACCGAGTGAAGCAACAAAATCAAATATCTAAACTTCTGAAGTAAATATACCAAAAACCGAAAGCAGAAAAGGCACATGTTAGTCTATACATGCAGGTGAAGAAAGAACATCTTTTAAGGGAAAATTGCCCTATTTCCATTTGAGGCAAACTAAAGGGTCAAAACCACTTAGTTGCTGTGACATTTGAAAAAAAATAGAATACAAAATTCATATATTTGCATTACCAAGAATCAGTTAAACAATCAGATAAAAAAATCTATCTAACATAATGGCAGGTGACTTTCTAACAAGTATGACAGGCATAAGAGTAGACTATACCTCTTTCATAATTAAAATAAAATCCTGAGCACTCAGAACTCCGACAAATTTTCCCTTCGAGAAATCCCATAAGGGCGCCATGGAGATTCCCTTGAAACAAAAAAGTGAGGGAAAAAATGAGGACACTGCAATCCCAAAGTACGATTTCCATGGGAATTAGTCATAGCTCAGACATAAATGTAATAATAAATCTTTACGTCAAAATCATGAAAAGGTGGAACCTGTCAATATTCCAAGATATTAAATACCAAAAAAATTAGTTGAATCAGGGTATGTGCACTTGGTACCTGTTCATGAAAAATATGAAAGGCTTGCTTTACAGGTAGTTCCACATCCAATGCAATAACCTGCAAACATAACCAAATTAATCAAAATAAAATCAATGTGATAAGAAAATATTAAAAATTAGATTGAAAATGATTACCTTTCCAGATTCAGGGAGCAACTCATAGGCCAAGTGTGATGACAAAAAGACAGCAACACGCTGTCTGGAGATCTCCAGATCTGATTTGGATATCATTGGAGAAATTTCAGGTGAGAGAGTATCTGAAACCCGAGCCTGAGATAAAAGTGAAAGGGAAACATATGAAAACATACTTCTCCTGCCTCAGTGGAAATAATATGCAAAAAATCGCTTGAAACTAAAGTGAATAAAAGTCACATTTTTCTCCAGACTATAATAGCTCATGCTCTCTATAAATTAATACTAGTAAATAAATTTTCCCAGAAGCAGTAATTGCACACCACACGCTGAAAGGTCTCCTTGTCCACATCCATACTAGAGACAGGACCAGATGGGGATACTTGTGGACTTAGCATTGCTGGACGATATTCTGATTCATGTGCTAAGAGGATAGTGTTCACTGTCCCAATATTGCTAGTTATGAAAGGCTGGTGCTCATCATGTTTCCATTCACCATCAACAACAAATTTATACTGCAGAAAAAATAGCCAAATATTGAGCAAATAAATTAAACCTATGATGAGCAAGAAAAAATTAACATAAAAAATATTGAGCCTATTCTCCTCCCAACTTTTTTCTCGAGTTCAACAGCAGATTATACTAATTATTTTTTACAAATAAATACACCTAATCCTTGGTACATTTTGATGCTCAAAAGCTGCATATATCATTGAAGAAGCGCAGAACACAAAATTCCCAGCCAAAAGAAAAATTACATAATATAGGAACTAATTGCATACCAATCCACTGAAAACAGTTTAGAAGGAATATGTAGGCAACAAAACATACGTTGTCTTTTCAAATGGAAACGGTAACAAGGGAAAAGAATACAAAGTACAAAATTTACAAAAAGTTTAAAAAGCCAACCTGGTGATAACCAAGAGGAAGATTGCAAATTGTCTGGAATACTGTAGGACAACCTTCAACGGGTGTCATCAGCCACTGCATCCACCTACCATGAATTAAACTTGCAGGATTTCAAAAAATCAACTAGAATCACAGAAAGTAGACAGAAAAAATAGCACGTATATATACCAACATCAAACCTCGCGAACACTCACCCCGTAAAGGAGCCACTGATATACACGGCCCTCCCACCATAAGGCCACACAAACCGGGTTGGAATCAACACCATTCCACTTTCAAGAGGATACATTCACTTCTCACAAACTCCAAATTCCCCCCAAAAAAAATTCCCACAAGAAAACCCAAGCATTTGCTAATTACAACAATTCAACACTAAAAAAAATTATCACCGAACAATTGCAACACCCTGAAAACCCATCATGCCGAAAACCAAAATTTCTATTTTGCGTACCCAATTCTACAAAACATCATTACCACTTTCCTATCTATCTAAAACATAACTGCTACACCGACAAAGCTGAAGAAAACGACAACAAGAAGCGCCAATACTAACAAACCTACAGGACGGAAATATACAAACCCAGCTGAAATCATACAACACGAAAACCCATAGTCTCCATGAATCATAAACACTCGAAAACAAAAAACAATGGATAGTACTTTTCAAAGAAGAAATTACTTTGCCCTAACCCTAAAACTTTTCCGATGTCAAGAATCATATTGGGGAAAAGTTCTCTATCCCACTTCCGTTCTCAAGTAAAATTCAGAGTATAAATCATTTGTGGGCCCCTCAATTCTTTTTTAATTATATTTTCTTGTAGATTCTTTTTCAGCTGCCCAGTCAGAAATCAATGTATTCCTTTTAGCGAAAAAGCCAACAATTACAATATAATTAAATAATTGGAAAGATAATGTCAAATTCAATTACTCATTTTTATTTTTAAAAAAAATCATGATTATTTAGCCAAACTTCAAGAGTCACACAAATTTAGAATTTTAATTTCAATACTTCATAAAAGTTATCATATGTTGTACAACATAGTGACATGAGTTAATATATATAAGGATAATATTACAATAGTGTACTAACTCGTATTGCTACAAGGACATCTTTATCAGTTCAACTTTTTAAAATTAAGTTATAATTTATAGAGAAATGTGATATATAAAAATCGTAAATTTTTAAATGTGTTTAGTAATCTTGTTGTATTATTATTTAAATCTTGTTGTATTATTATTTAAAATTAATACAAGGTTTTAGGATCGAATTTTTTCGACTAACACTCTAAAAAAATTAAATTTGTTATGATTAGGTTCAAAATCAGGACCATAGAAAAAACATTAATAAAATACTAATAGAATATAAAATTAATAAGAAAACTCAATGAACAACTGCTATCATGTCGATAGCACCCTTTATTTTATTGTTGATGAAAGTGACTGTTGAGCTTCTGCGTTTAAAACTCTCTTCTCCTCTACGCCACTTAACTCCATTATTTTGATTTAAATGTAATATATTATTATGACAATGTCAAATGCTTGCCAAATTAACGATAATAATCAGCTAAAATTCTATTGACGATTGAGTGCTAATAAATTGAACTGGACTTGGTAGGGTGCGCCTGGCCAATGACATAGTGCTAGACAAGGGCGACGCACGAAGGCTAAAGACAGCAAGCTGTCTTGTTAAGCCTTCCCCTGATATAAATTAATTTAATATCGTGTGAGCCATTGACCCACATATCAGATATTAAACTGATAAGAACAGATACTACACTTGATCTTAGCCAAAAGGCCGAGAAAGGTATGAATGCTAAAGGATTTCGGCTACGATATTTATAGCCATCAGTGATAGACTTTCTGGGTAGGTTTCCGATGTGGGATATTTTGCAGGAGGATTCCAGCTCCAGATTAAACGCAATTAATATGAAAGTGGCATACTTTTTAACAATCAGAAAAATGAGAAACTTAATTAATTGGATTTATAAAAAATTTAACTAATCAATAATCATTTTTTGGTTTTATTTTTTTCAATAGTCGATGACACTTTACTGATAAATAATATTGTATAATTTGTAATTATATTTTTAAAAAATGAGACCTAAAATATATTCAATAATTAGTTCAAAGCATTGGCAATAAATGAAGCAACGGTCGAAAGCCCATCGGCCCATTATTGAACTTGAAATTCAAATTTGAGTAGTTTTGCAATTATTTACTGAGATTTTCCCTTTCCTCGCAGGCTCACACACGCTCTACCTTAATCCTTTGTGCCTTCTCTCCGATCTTCGTTTCTTCCACATGGAAAATTCCGATTTGGCTTCCTCAGTTCCTCTCCCATCTCTCTACGAGGTATTAAATGCTGTTTATCTCTGCTGATTTGGGAACTCTTATCGTTTTTTTTGTTGTTCAGAAAAAGGAGAATCTGCCACCAGTTAGCCCTAAGATTGCGGTAATGTAATTTACTGCGATGGGTTGATATCAATTTGAGTTTTTGTTCATATAGAGGATGTGGGTTTGCAGGACTTGTCCGAATCGAGGGGGGAGTTAGTCGCAAGAATAACCAAACTGAAGCAGGTTTGTGTTTGTGAAAAAAGAAAAGATTCGTTCTTTTATTGCTTCATATTTATAGCCTCATTGGTTGTGCTTAAACTATTTTTAGGACTTGCAAAGCTGGAGGACGAAGCTGGATTCTCAAGTTCAGGTCTACCGTAATGTAAGCGATTAAATTTCATCCTCATATTACATTCTCCTTAGGTTCCTGCATTCTTTTCATTTGAGTAAAAAAATGGATACATTCATCAAATCTGATAAGTATTTCATTCCATTACATCTTTAAGCAACACTTTACGGAGAATGCTAGCTTCGAACTACGTTTTTTATGGACTGTGGATGCAAGCAAAATCACTGAATTGTTGTTATTTGGTGTAGGAACTCAATGATCTGAAAAAGTCATTGAACACTGAAGTGGACCAACTTCGAACTGTAGGTTCTCTTATATCGTCGATTATCGATAATTGAATTCACACAATATGTATGTTTTTGTGATGCAGGAGTTTCAAGACCTTAGAAATGCTCTCCAACAACAGCAAGAGGATGTTACAGCAAGCCTTAGAACCTTAGGGGTTTGTCCTGCTGCATAATATATAATAATTTCAGCAGCTTCTAAACTCGTTTTCTGAATTTTCATTTATAGCTTCAAGATGGAACAGGAGAAATCAAAGAAGCTGATGATCCCAAGAACATGGAGAAATGAAGCAGATGAGACATTGTTAAACTCTTTGAGTTACCGCAAATTGTCTGTATCATCTGCAAAAAATCCCACTCCATTATGTGTTGATCTAACATTATGTGCTACCAAACTTTACTTTCCAATTACCCAAATACTAAAATGGCACTGAATCAAATTGGAGTTTGTAAAGTGGCGATTTTTTTCATCAAAGTTTGTTAATTTTTTAGAGTTTGGTCAATTTATATGGAGAGTGTGTACGGATATAGTGTATAAGGAAAGAAAATCACATTGTACAAGATTTATTCAAATCTAGCAACTCTCTTTAAGGAAGAAACTTTGTAAATTACGATATACTTGGATTTGAGAATCAGGAAAATTGAAGCAAATCAAATGACCATAACCGCATTTTACGATTAACGGTGCTATATTCTTCATTAGCATCGAGAAACTACGTTTTAACTTGGAGAAAAGGAAATTACTTAGTTGAATTTGGAGAAAATTGCATAAACTTGGTTGTATCAACAAGGTTGTGGAGAAGTTGAGTATAAAAATATAAATATATTTTATTTATAATTATTTTAAATCATTTCAATGTTTAATATATTTTAAAATAAATTCGTTTATAAATGAATTAAAAATAAATTTAAATTTAAATTTAAGCACAAATGTGTAATTTTTTTGTTTAACTAACTTCATGATGCTTATAAATAATTGTGAGATGATTAATAATCTCAATTAAGTTATAAAATATCAATTAAAATGTTCTAATCTATAAAATGATAATTAATAATAATCTATTTTATCATGTGCAAATTTCACAATCATACTAAACCATATGGATTGTATGTCACTTGAAAAATAAAAAGAAATTTGAAAATATTTAAAAATAATTTATTTTATTGATTTTTATATTAAGGGAAATAAGAGTTGAATTTTAATTATATATATATATATATGAGTTGAGTGAATATGTTTTAAAATTCTCACTATGAAAAAGACAATTTATTAAAGTGGAAATAGAATATTTCATTGTCTGAAAATTGTTTTCAAAGGGAAGGTCGCTTCACTGCCATGTGCTTCCGTTTCTCACCATCNTTGAGAATCAGGAAAATTGAAGCAAATCAAATGACCATAACCGCATTTTACGATTAACGGTGCTATATTCTTCATTAGCATCGAGAAACTACGTTTTAACTTGGAGAAAATGAAATTACTTAGTTGAATTTGGAGAGAATTGCATAAACTTGGTTGTATCAACAAGGTTGTGGAGAAGTTGAGTATAAAAATATAAATATATTTTATTTATAATTATTTTAAATCATTTCAATGTTTAATATATTTTAAAATAAGTTCGTTTATAAATGAATTAAAAATAAATTTAAATTTAAATTTAAGCACAAAATGTGTAATTTTTTTGTTTAACTAACTTCATGATGCTTATAAATAATTGTGAGATGATTAATAATCTCAATTAAGTTATAAAATATCAATTAAAATGTTCTAATCTATAAAATGATAATTAATAATAATCTATTTTATCATGTGCAAATTTCACAATCATACTAAACCATATGGATTGTATGTCACTTGAAAAATAAAAAGAAATTTGAAAATATTTTAAAATAATTTATTTTATTGATTTTTATATTAAGGGAAATAAGAGTTGAATTTTAATTATATATATATATATGATGAGATCCCCGGAACTCGGTACCGCGGACAGGGTCAGGACCAAGCTTGGCCATGGAAGCTCAAACAACGTAAACCGAACTTTGAGGCCCAAATCCAGCCCACGTGAGTGAAGGGTCCATCTAGATCTTGTGGCTCGATCGATCGTTTATAGCGATCGGTCCCGATGTGTAGGGCTCAGCTTCTTGCGCGCGCCAGACCGATCGGTCCACATATTACAGGCGCTGTTTCGGGCCATTCTTACTCATCCCATGCAATGACAACTCTCGACAGCCTTGTCAGAAGCGTGGTCCGGTAAAGGCGTACGAGCCACCAGTGGACAGAGAGTAGCCGACTATTAGCGCCGAAAGGTCTAGCGCCATGCAGCTCTGTGAAGCCGTTTTCGGCGGCTGCTCCGCCTGACATTAGCCGACCTAGCCGCAAAGGACAGGTACAAAACGACACCCTACTGTACACAGTACAGTGGGAGTATAAAAAGGACACTTAGAGTGTGAAAAATGGATCTTCTTCCGTTTTCTCCTTGGAGCTTTCGTATAGAAAAGTCTCTTTCGATTTATTTTCGATTCTTCTTCTTCTCTTTTTTGTCTAAAGAACATGACTTGTATGATCATTATTGTGCTTATTGAACCGACTAAGGGCACTTCCTTCAGCCCTTAGTCAAGTGGTTTTTTCCTCGGTTTCGAGGTTTTCCACTCTAAAATCCTTGTGTCTTTTCACCTTTGATTCATAATCGTTCTCCATACATCAAACAAATAATAACCGAGTTCGTCTTGCAACGAACCGGTCGACTGTTGATACCCCGGTTTTCGAACCACAACAATATACATAGGAGTTGAGTGAATATGTTTTAAAATTCTCACTATGAAAAAGACAATTTATTAAAGTGGAAATAGAATATTTCATTGTCTGAAAATTGTTTTCAAAGGGAAGGTCGCTTCACTGCCATGTGCTTCCGTTTCTCACCATCAAACCTTAACCCACGCGTTTTTTTCTCTGCATTTCGCGAATTGCACGCCCCCGGTCGATCGCATTTGCTGTCCTGTCCAATATAGGATTCTAGCTTCGAGGAACCCGAATCGCCATGCTGGGTCGGGTCCTCAGCCGCCGACGGGAGTGGCAGCTGCGCCGTTTTCTTCATAGGGGTAAGCTTACGCTTTTCTGCTTGGTTCTTACTGTTGTATTTTTACGGGCGAATCTTGGTGCTGGAAGATTTGGTACGCCAGAGAAAGATCTTGATGAGATCCGGGAAACATTTTCTTATATCCGCCGTCGCGCTGAGCCTCGCCGTGTTTTGGAGGAGGTTTCGACGAATGGTAAGGTGGAGAAAAAAATGAGCGGTGGGGGTAATAGTTACGCTGACTTTGATGTGAGACAGATTTTCAAGGATGAGGATGATGGGGTTCAAGAATTCAAGAGAGATCCATCTCAACCGTACACTTTGGGTCCAAAGATCTCAGATTGGGATCAACAGAGGAATGAATGGCTGAATAAGAACCCTGAATTTCCCAATTTTATAGCTGACAATAAGCCTCGAGTTTTGTTAGTCACGGGTTCCGCACCAAAGCCATGCGAGAATCCAGTAGGTGATCATTACTTGTTAAAGTCAATCAAGAACAAGATTGATTATTGCAGGGTACATGGGATAGAGATTTTCTATAACATGGCTTTGCTAGATGCTGAAATGTCTGGTTTTTGGGCTAAACTTCCATTGATTCGAAAGCTTTTACTTTCACATCCAGAGGTGGAGTTCTTGTGGTGGATGGATAGTGATGCTATGTTTACTGATATGGCTTTTGAATTGCCATGGGATAGATACAAGGATCAAAATCTAGTTATGCACGGTTGGAACGAGATGGTTTACGATCAAAAGAATTGGATTGGTTTAAACACAGGAAGTTTCTTGCTGAGAAACTGTCAATGGTCGTTGGATCTTCTTGATACATTGGCTCCAATGGGACCAAAAGGAAAAGTTAGAGAAGAAGCAGGGAAGCTTCTGACTAAAGAGCTTAAGGGTAGGCCTGTGTTCGAAGCTGATGATCAAAGTGCAATGGTTTATATACTTGCAACACAGAAGGATAAATGGAGAGCACAAGTTTATCTTGAAAATGCTTACTATTTGCATGGATATTGGGGGATTTTAGTTGACCGATATGAGGAAATGATTGAAAATTATCACCCTGGCCTCGGTGATCATCGTTGGCCACTCGTTACTCACTTTGTCGGGTGTAAGCCTTGTGGTAAGTTCGGAGATTATCCAGTAGAAAGATGCTTGAAGCAGATGGATCGTGCGTTCAACTTTGGGGATAATCAGATTCTTCAAATGTATGGTTTTACGCACAAATCACTATCTAGTAGGAAAGTAATAAGGTTCAGAAACGATACAAGCAATCCTCTTCAAATTAAAGATGAACTTGGTTTGCTTCACCCTTCATTCAAAGCAGTCAATTTACACCAGTCTTCTCAAACCACGATTTGATCTCTTTGTATCCTTTTCTCATTCATTTGTTTCTGCTGAACAATTTTGTGATATAATACTCCCATTCTCGTATTTACATTGTAATCTGCAGCAAGAACAAAAACCGTTTCTTTTGGATGCAGATTGAGTTCAAGTATAAATGGCGCATGAGCAGTTCAAAATCCCATGTTTCTTAGATCATCTAATCTTTCTTGGGTCGTGGCAAAATTTTGTTCAATGTAAATTTCGCTATTGACACCATGGCCATAGCAGCGAGTTGAAGCTGGACAAAGTTGTTCATCTTGAGTGAAAATTGGCAGCTGGGGTTCTCATCCAAGGCCGTATATATGCTGATCATTGGAGACTTACCAAACGAGAATCGATACTGAAATCTGCAATCAAATACGAGATCACCTTTGTGCCTCACGGTTCTGCGCTTCACATTGTGATCATGCTCTCGGAAGTGCTCTTCACCTGTTCCTGGTTTCAGTGGCAGCTGGAGTTCCGAATCTGATATTCGGCTCGTCTCCTTGAGTGAGAGTTCGGAATAAGACAGGCCTTTGTTCGGTGACAATGGAGTCTTTGTTATGTAACAGTGGTCCAGAAGCTCTGATCTCCAGTGAGGTACCATTTCTCTATATCCCTCATCTTTCGAAAAATTGTTTTCAACTAAGCAAACAGGGACTGCAGTGCCATGGTGATTCGAACCATCGAGCTCATCACAAGAATGAATGATTAATTGTTGAATGATCTGCGATCTATGGGCGAAAAACGCCTCATGATGTCCCTCGGGAGATTCTGAGAACGCATGAGTCAAAACAACAACAGTTTTCTGCCATATTTCTGAACCAAGATATGAAGTGATTGACCTTATCAGGATCGAATCATCGAGGTAGTTCGTTGCCATGTCCAAACGATCAACATATAGGACAACATCTGGCTGCGATTTTGCAATCGCTTTCCGAATTGATGATAAGACTTTTCGATTAAAAGGTTGGTCCAGCACAGAGCTTCTAAGACCAGGAGTGTCAAAGATGCTCAGCTTCACTCCACTACTTAAGCCAGTGAGTTTTACAACATGATTAGTAGCAGGCTTAGAAGCATTCACAGCAGTCTTGTTTTCCCCGAAAATCGAATTTATCGTCGCACTTTTTCCAACTCCAGTTTTTCCAATAACTAGTATGGATAATGTAAACTTTCCATGTTCTTCAGGCTCTATAGATATTGGTGCCACGAGTAGCTTGTGACTCATTGCTTCAGCAATAATTCTAGTTTCGAGGATCATCGAACCAGAATCGGCGTAAGGGTCCTTTATCGATAAGGATCCTTCGATTTCTTCAAGAACTGAAGAGGTATCAGATTCGATTAACTCATCTAGAGGATCAACCTTCTTAGCAGAGGCGATCACAAACGGATCATCAAGCTCACAAATAGAGACATGATTTGTCCCACTGTCGTTGACATCAACGAAACTAAATGAAGAAGTTTCAAAAGAGATCAGTAACTCAGCTTCATTTACGGTTTCTTGGTCCAATACAGAGCAAGGATCCCTCAAAAGATCCTCAGATAACGCCATGAACTCATTCTCTGAGAGAAATTTACAACATTTGGCAGTAACTTTGTTGAAGTCATCAGTATTATGAATTGATTGTTCGCTTACACATTCCATAATCTCTTTTTCAGCATAGCTGCTACTACATAAATCTGCAACATCCGGTTCAGTGTGCTTATCCAGATCCTCATACTCCCGAAAGCCTTCGATTGTATCACTAATGGAATCTAGGTTCTGCTTCAATGCAGTTTCTTCGATGATCTTTGCTGTATCGAAGTCCATTCTTTCCATAGCTTCTTCAGTTTCAGATTCAATACTGTCTGCATCAATATCCCAAGTTCTGACTTTTGGAGCATAATTCAGTCTTAAGTGAGAGGGATCACTTTCTTCTTCATACTCATCACTCTCAAGGGAATCCTGATCGATATCCGAGGATATTCGAGCAATCGGAGCTTGGAATTCGTTACTTGAAGAAACTAGAACAACCCCAACAGAATTCAGCTCGTTCTCTGGAATCTCCTCATCTGCACCAGGTGCAAGAGGACGATGACCGGAGTCGTTCTCTACAAGTTCATCTCCAGACTCGCTACTTACATCATCAGTTCTTCCTCTGTCAACACTTTTTTCTGGTTTTCTGATACGAATTCTTACAAACTCATTTGCATTACTTTCTCCAGCAAATGCTTCATCTGGATTACTTTCTCCAACATTTTCACCAGGATCAACAATAGATGAGTGTACCTCAAGAAAACGAGTCTTTTCTACAACTTCCTCATCTGGGTCATTTTCAGACGCCGAGCCGGAGGTAGTTCCCGTACGAAGAAAGCCGTCCGANAAGAATGAATGATTAATTGTTGAATGATCTGCGATCTATGGGCGAAAAACGCCTCATGATGTCCCTCGGGAGATTCTGAGAACGCATGAGTCAAAACAATAACAGTTTTCTGCCATATTTCTGAACCAAGATATGAAGTGATTGACCTCATCAGGATCGAATCATCGAGGTAGTTCGTTGCCATGTCCACACGATCGACGTATAGGACAACATCTGGCTGCGATTTTGCAATCGCTTTCCGAATTGATGATAAGACTTTTCGATTAAAAGGTTGGTCCAGCACAGAGCTTCTAAGACCAGGAGTGTCAAAGATGCTCAGCTTCACTCCACTACTTAAGCCAGTGAGTTTTACAACATGATTAGTAGCAGGCTTAGAAGCATTGACAGCAGTTTTGTTTTCCCCGAAAATCGAATTTATCGTCGCACTTTTTCCAACTCCAGTTTTTCCAATAACTAGTATGGATAATGTAAACTTTCCATGTTCTTCAGGCTCTATAGATATTGGTGCCACGAGTAGCTTGTGACTCATTGCTTCAGCAATAATTCTAGTTTCGAGGATCATCGAACCAGAACCGGCATAAGGGTCCTTTATTGATAAGGATCCTTCAATTTCTTCAAGAACTGAAGAGGTAGCAGATTCAATTAACTCATCTAGAAGATCAACCTTCTTAGCAGAGGCGATCATAAACTGATCATCAAGCTCACAAAAAGAGACATTATTTTTCCCGCTGTCGTCGATGTCGACGAAACTAATTGAAGAAGTTTCAAAAGAGATCAGTAACTCAGTTTCATTTACGGTTTCTTGGTCCAATACAGAGCAAGGATCCCTCAAAAGATCCTCAGATAACGTCATGAACTCATTCTCTGAGAGAAATTTAGAACATTTGGCAGTAACTTTGTTGAAGTCATCAGTATTATGAATTGATTGTTCGCTTACACATTCCAGAATCTCTTTTTCAGCATAGCTAATACTACATAAATCTGCAACTTCCGGCTCAGGAATGAGATCAGTATGGTTATCCAGATCCTCATACTCCTGAAAACCTTCGATTATATCACCAATGGAATCTAGGTTATGCTCCAATGCAGTTTCTTTGACACCCAAAGAAACTGTACAATTTGCTGTATCGAAGTCCATTCTTTCCATAGCTTCAGTTTCAGATTCATTACTGTCTGCATCAATGTCACAAGTTCTGACTTTTGGAGCATAATTCAGTCTTAAGTGAGAGGGAGCCCTTTCTTCTTCATAGTCATCACTCTCAAGGGAATCCCGATCGATATCGGAGGATATTCGAGCAATCGGAGCTTGAAATTCGTTACTTGAAGAAACTAAAACAACCCCATCTGAATTCAGCTCGCTCTCTGGAATCTTCGTATCTGCACCAGGTGCAAGAGGACGATGACCGGAGTCGTTCTCTACAGGTTCATCTCCAGACTCGCTACTTCCATCATCACTTGTTCCTCTGTCAACTCTTTCTTCTGGTTTTCTGACACGAATTCTTACGAACTCATTTGCATTACTTTCTCCAGCAAATGCTTCATCTGGATTTCTTTCATTGGAAACATTTTCTCCAGGATCAACAATAGATGGGTGTACTTCAAGAAAACGAGTCTTTTCTACAACTTCCTCATCTGGGTCATTTTCAGACGCCGAGCCGGAGGTAGTTCCCGTACGAAGAAAGCCGTCCGATTCCAGATCACTACTAATGTAATATTCATTAGTCTTGCCATTTCGAGGGCTTATGGAAGAAGCAGAATATTCCCATTCTACGTCAGATACGTCATCAGTGACGGGCGCTCTAATTCGAAAAGATGAGGCGCGAAGAGGCACCTCTGAAACAGTATCCCCAGACTCCATGAAAGATTCAAACTTTAAACTATCATGTTTCTATACATCTGAAATTGAACGGTTCTTCACTGCTTGTAGGGTTAGGGCTTGTTCGCCTTTTCTCTTTTTCTTTGGTTGTGATTCCAGTTTCATCTCCTCGAAATCTGCAGCTTGGCGGTCGTTCCATCACGTGACGCACGTGCCGCCCTATCAACGAAACCAATCTGAAGTCCACAAGTTTCATAGCCCGTGAAAGTTTGTTACCGGAGTAGGGACTAGGGGAGAAGAAGATGACTTCCAGTCGAGAGAATTCTTCCGATTTTATTCGTTTGCAATAAATAGAGTAATCATTTTGCTCATTTTCTTGAATATTTTGTGGGAATTTTGGTTTTTCTAGACGTTTTAATTCCATTTTCCTCTCAATGAAGATGACCTTGTAGGGTATGGCGTAGACTGTAGATCCTTTATGGAAAAATGGCGGCTTTACATTTCGCAAGCGGCGGTTCCTTCCGCAACCAATTCACCGATAAAACTTGCAGAGATTGTATTACCTGCCTTTCCTCGTCATTCCATGCTAGACCCACGAGAAGGAGGAATTACCTACGCAAGAAAATCCTGAAGACTCTAAAGGAACCGGTTGTTCCCAAACATCCAGTTGTAGAACCGATAGATCATTTTAATTCTCCACCCGTTGATGAAATCGTCGAGTTTGACGCTATTGAAGAAATGGGTGAGTCTGAGAAATCTGAATCAGTGAGCGAAGCTTTGAGTGTCGATAAATCGATGGAGGGCGATGTTCCTTGGTTGAATCCCGGTTTAAGAACTGGAATGTTGAGCGAAGAAAATTCACTGTTGAAATATGGGGTTTGGTTAGTAGGTGCTTATGTGTTCCAGACAATGTTTGCTATTCTTTTCGTTCAAAGGAATCAAGAAAGTGTTAGGGATTCAGCTTATGATGTGAGAGTTAAGGGAGAAGGCCAGTCCACCATTGAAATTGCTGTGAAGAGAATGGGATTATCTGATTTGGAAATGGAGCAGAAGATCGAGGAAATTCGTGTAATGGCGAGGGAGGCGAGGGTGAAGGAAAGAATGGAGAGAGGGAGTTTTGATAGTGAAGATAGGGAAGAAGATAGTGTAAAATTTAACAGAAGTGTTATAGAAGAAGAGGTGAATAATCGTATGGTTATGTTAAGAAAGAAACTAGAAAATGCTCGTACTCATATTCCAGCTTCATGGGATACTGAGAGTTTTGTTCAGAAGTACAAGTCCAGTGGCCGTTCCATGGCGAACGCAATGGGATTTACCGGTTCTGAATACAGAAAAGTTCCTAAATCTCAAAAAAATGGCAATGATAGTGTTGCTGAGGGTAATGAAGAGAGGCTGCAAGAGGTGATTGACCCAGTGAACTCTGAAGAAGGCAAAACCATGATGCAATCCACGAAAAATTCAAGGAAAAAGGTGAAGAAAGAATCTGAACCTAGTAAAGGAGGAAAGGGGGATTATGCATTGAAATCTAAGGTGATAAATGGTAGTGGCTTAATACTTCTTTCTTTTAATGGCTTATGCTATATCATTTCGAGAATTCATTTTTATCTTCTTATCAAGAGATCATTGCATCAAATGCAGCATGTTTGTTATGTTTAACTTTGGTTCTTAATGAGTCACAAACTGTACAGGAATCGATGCGAGGCTAGACCCTGAAACCGTGTATTCTAGAACACGGGAATCTGCCGTTGATCCGAATGTTTTATTGGGACCTTTTGGTTTAAAAACAAGAGATTTCGGAGGATCGGAATCTGCAGCTCTTGGTACAAATAAGAGGGAGTTTTGGTGGTTGAAGCTTCCTTATGTTCTGGTAGCTATTGTGATGAGTAAAATTGCTGCCTTTTTCTTCTTAATTCTCTCATTCTTACTGTTTTCAGGTGATTCATATGCGTAAAGGACTCGATAATGAAGGTGTTGAAGAAGGACTGTACACATTGAAGTCTCTTGCTAATACAGAAGAAGATCAAATATCTCATATGGTTGCTTTTGAGGACCGGACAGAGGCAACAAATTACTGTTATCTGATGCAATCATTTTTCGAAGAGATGAATGAATTCAAAGTTGAAGTTGTTCCTTTACCTGTAAAAGTAAGGCTTAATTCTCATTCTATTCAAATGTCATACAAGTTTTAAAGTCTATTAAATTGAATCTTAGGAACTCAACGAGGCTGTGAAATCCGGTGCCGTTAACGTCCTTGTGGTTAAAAAAGGCACACTTGATCTTTATGCAGGTCAACCTCTAGCTAATGCTGAAATGGCCTTACGTGCTTTGAATCAACAAGCCTGAAAGTTTTTCACTGCAAGTAGCCATTTTGATGTTAATAAAGCAGCTTCTTGTTATAAATGCCTTGATTTCAATGTATCTAATCTGATGAGTCTGCTGAATCAGCGTGACAGTTTTTCGTATCGTAGATCAGATTGTGCACTCGAATAGTACGATCGAACGGGGCACTGTATTTTGAGGTCACAGAGTGCACCCTTTGAGACTGATCAAAATGAAATGCACCCTTATGCACCAGCCTCACAATGATCTTGCAGATTGCTTTGGTTCTTTTAACACAGAACCAACAATCATGGCTTGCTCAAAGCATTCAGATTTGTGAAGGGCGTCCAAAAGAAAAACAAGTGTTTTCGTATATAAATCACAGCATTCCGACCTTGTCTCTTCGAATAATCGATACGCATCAAGTGCTCTGTTAGCAGCGCTCAACCCTTCTATCATCGTGTTATAACACGCAGAATCAGGTTTACCACCAATCTCTTTGAACCTCACAAAGAGTTTATCAGCCTCATATATATTCCCAACCTTCGCAAGACCTGAAATCATGGTGATATATGTGATTAACTGAGGTTTCAAACCTTGTTTCTCCATCTCCTGCCAGAATATAAAAGCTTTACTGAATTTCCGAATACCGCATAGACCGTTTATGATGATTCCGTATGACGCAATGTTCGGAGTACAGTTCATAGTATCCCAACAGATAAGAGCTTCATCTATTTCACCTGCCTTAACTAATGCATCAAGCAAGCAATTCCATGTTCTAATATCGGGATTCAAATTCCTTTGCATCATCTCGTCTACGATTCGATAAGCTTCATCTACTCTACCTACCTTCCCAAATCCATCAACTAAACTAGTATAAACAAAAACATGCAACTCAATACCTTTAGATTTTGCTTCTTCGAAGAACATATAAGCTTCATCTAATCGGTTAATCCTCGCTAGCCCGTCTATAATCGGGCAATACGTGCAGACAGTTGGTTGATGTTCATTTTCTTTCATTTCCTCCAAAAGCTGGCATGCTCTGTCCACTTCACCAGAGTTGCAAAATCCATCTATAAGGGTGTTGTAAGCAATAACATCTAGAATGCATCCTTGTTCCTTCATATCATCAAATATTTCCTTTGTTTCCGAAGCAAAACCAGCTTTATTCAAACCATGAATTAGAATCGAATAGCTATTTGTATCCGGGATAAATCGTTTTTTAATCTCATCAAATAAAGCTCTACCTTTTTCGAGCTCACCGGCTTTGAAGAGACAATCGATATATACGTTAAGGAGTTTAAGATCAGGAGCCACACCTTTAAGCATCATTTCTTTGTAAATCTTCTGTCCATCCTCCTTTCTCCCACATTTAAAAAAATGCTTTATGAGAGATGTATAAGCAACTGCGTCCGGTTTGTCTGTAGAACCTAACATTAACTCATATAACGCATAGGCATCATCTACTCTCCCATGACGGCCTAAGCCATCGATCAACGAACAAAATGTATATCTAGTTGGAGTACACACTTCATGATTCAATCCCATGAAGATAGCCACGGCATCATCGAGCTTGTTTGCTTTACACAAACGGTCTATCATAATGTTAATTGTCCGAATACACGGAAACAAGCCAAGTGACTTCATTTCAGTTTGCATTTCCATGGCTGCATCGAATTTCCCGGCACAACAAAGCATGTCAACAATTATGTTACACGTAGTCAGGTTAGGCGTTGCATCTTTTTTCATTTCTTCAAAAATCTTCAAGGCTTCATCTATTTTTCCCTTATTACCAAGGCATGTAAGAAGGCTGTTATAGGAAACGACTCCAGGTGCACAACCCTTCATCCTTTGCCTCTCCAAAAGGTCATACGCTTCGACAAACCGTCCAGCCAGACCATAAGCCATGATCATGATGCTATAGGCATATGCGGATGGGATTTCCGAACTCGATTCCATCTGCTCAAATAACTCATTAGCTTCATCTGTTCTACCAGATTTGCATAGAACTCCAATCATGCTGCTATATGACACATTGTCAGGCATGAGACCATTAGATTTTATCTCATGAAAGAATTTCCACGCCATATCGACCTTGCCAACCTTGCCGAAGCAATCAATACAGACGTTATATAGAACAAGATCTGGCTCAATAGAATGACTCTTTAATTCATCCAACAATGAAAGAGCAGCATCAACATGGCCATCACGAGCAAATGCACGAATCATAGTTGTGAACAAATGGAGATTGACCTCATAACCTAACTCCTGCATTTGATGAAATAGGGAACGCATGAGATCAGACTTATGATCAGTGGCCAATGCACCTATGAGAGTCATGTATGCTGAAAATGCAGGGCGCAGTTTGAATTTTCTCATGGTTTGGATGAAATCACATGCCTCATTCAATCTTCGTGAATTTACACAGCAGCAAACCAATTCTACACAAGTAGTATTAGAACAAACATATCCAGCTACACTCATCTCCTCCAGAAGACGATCAAATTGATCAAATTTCATGCATCTAGCCATCAACAATAGAAGAGAATCATATGATCCACAAGAATTCACCTTTTCCGTTACCTTCTCTACCCATCTAAAATAATTAAAACCCAAATCTGCATCTTTCAACTGTCTTAAAACCTCAACAACCATATCAGCATGAAGTTTTGTATCACATAAAGAAAGGGCTTCTTCTACTGAAGGCCCCCAAGGAGCGGTCTCTAATATCCCACACACACTCTGAGTTACATTTTTTAAAAGTCCATACTTTCTTAAATTTTCACAATCCCCAGAATTTTTACGAGGAACTCTCCCCGTCCTTTTACTAAAAGGTTTGCCATCTTCCTTACTGCCAGTCCCATCACCAGAATATGAAGATCTCTTGCAGAAACCGCAAAGGAAAAAGTTTCTGGGATCGATAAATATAGAACCTACAAATATGTAGGAGCAGACATTGAGAACGGGGAATTAATAGAAATGAAGAGTGGTCAATCTACAGTCTACATGAAAAGCTCTTAATACCCACACAAAATACAGAAAAGAAGACACAATTTTAATTAAAAAACTACCTCTCCTTGCAACCAGCGCCCGCATAGAGGGTGGTTCAAGCGCAGCCGGCGGAATAAAAGCAAGAATTCGCCGAACATCTGGAGCTCTGTACTTAAGAAAAGACGGCAACCATTATTTTGAAATAAATAAAAAACTTCTCTTTAATAAACTATAACTTATAGCCCGATAGTCCGGGCCGGCCCGGTAATATTGGCACGTCGGCCCATTTCTCGATATTGGATTTTGGAATTTTAAGAGTGCCAGAATTTTTGAAATTATTATTAAAATTGAAAATAGAGACTAAATGACGTGGCCTTGTGTGATTGGTTTATTACGCATATGATACTTGCGTCTGACACGACGACCGACGAGTATCTTTGCTTGCAGGCCAATTTGTCAATCTTTCCCAGAGCGCGTGGGCTGAATTTTGGGTTCCGGATCTGGAGAATTGTCGATTGAATTCCGATATTTTCAAGGTATATGCTCATGCTCGATCGTGTTTTGCTGAATATAGGGGTTGATTTATGAGGCATATGAGTTTTATCCGCTGAATTTCATTGAGCCCTGATTAGGGTAGTACAGTTCTAGGATGCGGAAGAGCTTCGTTTTGTTGAAATTTGCTGTGTTAATTTGTCTGATCGATGATTTTTTATGGGCGTTGAATTTACGATACTGAGATTTAGGGTTTCGTTGTTTTCTTTTGGTTTTATTTAGGCCTTGGAAGGGAAATTCCGATGGAAAGTAACAAAGATGAGGCCTTGAGATGTATCGGTATTGCCAAGGAAGCGATTTCAGTGGGCAATAAAGAAAGAGCACTTAAATTTATTGGAATTGCGCGCCGTCTCAACGAGAATTTACCTCTAGAAGATCTGTTAGCTTCCTGTGAAAACCTTAATTCAAGATCTTCTACTGTTGAACGTGATGACGTGTCTGGTGTTTCTAAGGAGACTGGAAATATTGATCCTGTTTCAAATGGGGAGAGGAGTTACACTGAGGAGAATGTTGAGATGGTTAGAGAAATAAAGAGTAAGAGGGATTATTATGCGATATTGGGTTTAGAGAGAAATTGCTCTGTTGAAGAGGTCAGAAAGGCATACAGGAAACTATCACTTAAAGTTCATCCTGATAAGAACAAAGCACCGGGTTCCGAGGAAGCGTTCAAGAAAGTAAGCAAGGCTTTCAAGTGCTTGAGCGAGGAGGAATCGAAGCAGCAGTATGATCAAACTGGTTTAGTTGATGAGTTTGAACGTGATGAACAATATCAGGTTAGGAGAAGACGAAGGAGAACTGCTAATGACTTCTACAGTGATGATTTTGATCCAGATGAGATCTTCAGAGCGTTCTTTGGCGACCGGGATGTATTCAGAAATGCTCATGTTTATAGGACGAGAGCACGTAGTTCCGGAGATCATAATAGGGAAGGTTCAAATGATGGGGGACCAAATATCATGCTGCTGCTGCAGTTACTACCCTTTCTGTTCATTCTTCTACTTGCTTATCTTCCTTACTCTGAGCCCCAGTATTCTCTTCAGAGGAACCAAACTTATCAGTTCAAGAAAATGACGGAAAAGCATGGAGTGGAGTTCTTTGTCAAGTCTTCTGATTTTGATGAGAACTTTCCTATAGGAAGTCCCAATCGACATGAAATCGACAACAATGTTATCAAGGACTACAAACATACGCTCAGCCGTTATTGTCATGTCGAAATGCAACGGCGCCAGTGGAATAGGCATTTACAGACACCACATTGTGATCGGCTTGAAAGCTTTATGTCATGAAGGTTAGCCTAAGAAACTTAACTGCATTATGTGCATCTTCAACATCAAAATCTGATCTTTTTGCTGCAGTGCAGATATATATCTGCTGATCAACACACGTTCATAATGAGCAAATAATTCGCAGAAGCTCAAAAAGCTTGAGACTCTCTCCCAACTTGGTATCTCTTCATGTCTTTTGTATACATTTCAGGGTGATTATCTAATGCATCATGTGTTAGCAGCATATGAGATACAACTTAAATGGTGTGATAGAACCATTTTGTGTATATTCCATTCAACTTTTTTATGAGGAAAACAACTCCTTCAGCTTCATGTCTAAAAGTGAGCAATAGCTGCTTATGAATTCATAGAGTCAAAGGTCCTTGTCTTGAGTTTTGATACTGAATTACAGATGCAACTTCCAACTTACATTGAATCATTATAATCTTTCAAATCTTCCCTGTTATGTAATCTGAGTTTTGATACTGAATCTCTTTAACATGTCAAATGTCTCAATCATATTGCCAAAATGGGAAGCAGAGTTGTACAAAGAGACTTTTCAACAAAGTTTAAATGCAGCAGCAGCACATGTGCAAATTCCCTTAGGCATTAATCACCTAGTTTCCTGTCCTCCTTCATCAAAGAAGTATGGGACCTCCCACATGCTCAAAATTGACTAAATTTATTGATCCTTCTTTCCCAAGTTGCAGTAAACTAATGGGAATCAATGGATCAACAATCACATTTTATTGTTCAATCAAATCAAAGATTTTTCTATTAGGCTCTCCAATTATTCCCAAATTCATAGGATAATTCAACACCAAACTATCTTGAAGCAAATAGGAAACCAGAAGATACTCTGTTTCTCACTTTTTCATAACAAAGATGGAATTCATGCTAAGTTTGGAGAAGATAAAACATTGTTCTTGTTTGAATTGGAATCCCTTTTACCAGTAAACGCCCTCAGAGCCATTTTCCAGTTGCGATATTTGACTCCTGGAGTTGTCATCAAATTGTCCCCTGACACCAAATATGAAGATAAAGATGACGATGTCATCATAAAACCACTGAAAATCCCACATCTACCTCTTTCCTTAATGCAATCTTCACCATTACTCCTATTTCTGCAAAGTGACTGTGCACGGCGAAGAGTACAGTCACCGAATCCAGTTGATATTCTTTCAAAAAAGTCACCGGAAAAGCTCCCACTACCGCATCCAATTGATCTTGATCTACAAACCTTTCTGTTAACTTCATTTTCTTCAACAACTTCCGATTTCTTCTCCTTAGATCTTACTGTAAAACTCAAATCTTTCGATGTCTTATCAGTTTTCTTAACACTGGAATTGTTTGGAGTGTACAGAAATGACCAGAACCCTCGTATCCGATTGCTGTAATTTTCATCCAATAAATGCAAAGCTCTTCCTGGAGATGCTGTAGATTTACTTCTCCTATAAACAATACTAGATGCCATTTTCGCTTCCTTTTTCTTCTTCTTGCGTAACAAAACAAATGGAAGTCTCGACCAATCATGAGAATTTACAACTGAAGAAACATGAAGACGGCTTTGGCCTGGAACAGCAGCAGATCTAAACGAAGGAGATGAGGATGTAGAAGATGAAGAAGGGAAAATAGCAAAGGATGGCGAAGAAATTAGCTTCCCTAATTTCTCTTGAAGGCAAAAAGCGCAGATCCCACCAGGTGTACTGTGTTTATAACGATGAATTGCGCATTGTATGTTTCCTTCTGTCATTCCTTCATGCACTACCTCCATCACCATTTTCAAACTCCAAATCTTGAAAACTCAGATCACAATTCCAATAAAAAAACACACTTTTCACCTTGCACTATGCGTTTCTTATTAGCTACAAAAACCCCAAAACTTGGCATCGAAGCAGGAACAAGAACACAACAAACGAGAAAAAAAACACCTAATTGAAGTTCATTACTTCATTAAACTAAAAAACCTCCATTTTTCCTCGCAGACAGCTCTCCCCTATCTGTATTCTATATAGTATATACAACTACAGATTCAAGAAATTTTGTCCCGCTTACTCACCAAGACCAACACAGTTGTCATGTCAGAGAAAGACGGCAATCCAATTCATGAATATAATCCAAGTCAGATCGCTAGTCATTAACTAGCTTACCTTTTTCTCCCCCAATCACAATCACCATTTTCACTAAGCAATTAAACAATATGTAAATGTAAACTCACTGATTTGTCTGGTTACCCGATCAAGGTCAAAGCTTCCTTCAAACCAATTCGGCGACGAAGCATTATTGTATGCTCCAAAACGCAACTACATCTCACGACAAAATCGCTCGCCATCAAATTCAAGGTTAAGCAAAAATCCGTTTTCACAAATTAGGGCAATGAAATTACGCGGATTAACGTTAGTAAATCTAATACTAAATATAATTCATATAATAAAAATAAACTACCAAAAATGTATTTTTCTATCTTTTTGGCATTTGAAATATTTTAAAAATGGTAGTAGTGTATCAGATACCTTATAAAGAATTTTACTGGTATCTATTGAAATATTTTTTAATACGTATATAATTATTTCAAAAATATATTTATTTTTTTACATTATAATCATAATGTGTTTGAATCAATGTTTTCATAGCAGTCCGGTATGAAAACATTAGTTTGAATTAACAATATTACTAATATAATACATTGGTAATATAGTGTTTAAGTAGATTAAATTTTTATGTAAAACATTTGAATAAGTTATTTACTATAGTCCATATTATCTTTTATAATCCAATGCAAACTATGTTTCATATATGAGATAATTATTTATATTTTAACACATCCTCTGTCCAACTGTTTTACAAGTTGAGCTTCACAATTCAAATAGGTAGATTAACAATCAATTGATTTCATTAAGACGAGCTAACCTCGGTAATATCATTCAGAATTTTTCGAACCCGTTTCGATATCATGTTAAATTTATAGAGTAATCAATTTACGTGAAAGTATACGCAAATATAACGCATACATCATAAAAGGGGTTGAGGAAATGATATCTTTCTTATAAACGACTTCAATTTCCATTATGGGGCAATTGTTCATATTTGAGTATGGGTGGTGGGACTATTCGATATTTTAAATCGTTCAAATATAAAATATTTAAAAAAATATGTAAAATGAATAAAAATATTAATAAACTTTTATAAAATTAAAACAAACAACAGTACTAAAAGAAAGACAAATGCGCTGGAAAGGGCAACACAGGCGGAGGAATTACAAAATTGCCCCATGCTTCAATTAACGAGACAAAGAGTATCTACTTTACTGATGTAGTGGGACTAGGGGGTCATAGATGGAATATCGCACATAAACCGAACTCTTGCGTAATTAATTCTACAGTTTAGAAAGCAGACGACGTCGTTGAGGTAGCCGCCACATCGCAGTTAAGGTTGTACTCTCCGGTACAACTCTTTTTAGTCTCTTCTTCTTCGTCAATGAAAATCTGCCTGCATCTGCATTCCTCGCTACAAAACCCTTTGTCCCCGCTACACACAAAACCAACCCCCTTAACCCACAACATTCAGAGAAGAAGAAAAAGAAGAAGAAAGCTTACTTGTACATGTAAATGTCTTTCCCAGGCAAGAGATGTTGTCCGCAGAGAAAGCAACGTTCCAGAAACCCACATCTGTAAGAAGAACACAGAACTTTGTGTTGTTGTTGTCGTTTTAACAAGCTTCGTTTGCGGATTACTTGAAGAGTATTCTCTTTTTCAGAGAGATCCTTCATGTTGTCGAGTATTACACTGAGACCCTTCATCTCATCTTACTTTCTCCCACCGGTGACTGGGAAATAAGGAGGAACTCGCCGCCTAGTTCTAGAGAGCGATTTGATGTGGTGTATAACAGACATGAGAGAAAACGCGTACAAGTGGTCCAGGCGGTTCATATAATTACACTTACATTATTTTAATTTATTTTAACAACTCATATCATTTAAGGTATCCAATTTGTTAATCCCAATTTAATTAAATTCATCGGGATGGTTGGACGTGAGAGAAGAAGGTGATCTATACTAAATGATTTATTTAAATTTTTTATGATATGATTTTCTCGTTCTTATACGTTATATTTGAGCATATTTTCCACGTAAATTGACTCGATTATAGAAATTTAACACGATTAATAACCATAAATTAATATTATAGGGTAATGATTGTTACACGATCTGAATAGTTTGTGAACATTATATTCGAATAAAAATATAAATATTTTTCTAACATTATTTTTTGTTCGTTTATAATTTGAACGAACACAAATATTTTTGTGAACAAATTCGAACGGTGGCGAACAAATATATTATTTAAATTAATTTTTATAGATTATTATAATATTTAAGTTTAAAAATCTTTACACAACATTTTTATGTTATCAGTGATGTAATTTTCTTATTTATTTGGTTAAAAATAATTATTTGATTATTCATAATTACATTCATTTTTTGAAATTTTATTTATAAAACAACAAAATTTGATTTTTTCGGTGAAATTCACACAATAGTACAAACATGTTCGAACAGATCGTACGAAAATATTCGAACAATCTATTCGAAGGAACATGAACATTTACTTAATAATTTAAATAAGGTTTGAATATATTTTCACATTCGAATAAAATATGAATGAACATGAACACGTTCAAATATAAACGAATATCAATATAACGAGTTCAGTTTATTCGAATCGAATAACAACTTTAATTATGATACTACCTATACACATTCCTAACAGAAGATAATTATTCAAGTTAAAACATTTATAGTATTCATATTTTATTCAATAATTACATTATTTTATCGTTATATGGATAAATCAAATATTTAAACACTAATTAGTAGAATTGACAAAATTACAGTAATTTAATGTATCACTTTTTGAGGTATACTCGAAAAATAATCTCGATTAAATATTTTTTATATGTACATTATTATAGTTTTGTAAGTTATTTTTGTCGTGTTGTTATAAAAAGTAATAATAAATTGGGTTTTTTACAGTTGTTAAGTTTGCAGTTTGCAGGTCCATCTAGAAGTTGGCTGTCGGAAAAGAGCGCTACCCATCCCTCCATCTGTCATTTCAATAAATAATAAATAATAATTGGATCATAATTATATAGTTAAAATGTAGAAGATAATGGGTTTCTTTGGATTAAAATGTGGTATTTAGTGAACTATAATTCTTACATTAGATATGAGATAATGGTAAATTTATTAAAATTTTTGGTAAAATTACGATATGATATTTACAATTTATGTAAAAATAGTAATATACATATACAATAATGATATTTATATTTAATTATTACAAATAAAAATAAAGTTGTGATGAATTATTATTTTTAGTGATGAATGAACATAATCTTTTTTGTTTTTGTTTTGTATATGTTAAAAAAATATAAATTTATAATCGTACATTATCACATATAATGCGAAAGCATGTATTTTTTATCATATTTCGGAATAATGTGAATATTTATAATTTTTAAATACTAGATATTTTGAAAAGGGTTAAATTACTATTGTAATAAATTTAATGTTATTTTTAAAAAGGAAAGGGCCGTTTGATTTGGACGGTTGTGATATGTTGGGCCAAAAGGATGTTTCAGATTACGGGCCCATTTGAAGTCTGATTTGACAGAGGAGGACATGCTGTTACTGTTTGGTTCGTTCGATTGTGACAGTGAGATAGAGAGAGATTATGCGTATTCTCTCTCTCTCTCATTATTAAGGGATTTCCCCATTGTTGGAATCATGAAGGGTCTATGGATTTATGATACAGGATTTGAAGTACATTACTGTGCGAACACTCGCGAAGTGATTAAAATGTAATGGTTTTCTAGATTGCGGCAAGTTGAATCCGAATCAATTTTAATGGCGGAAGAAATTGAATTCGCTTACTATGATTGTAAATGTGACATAACGTGATGGGTTTTCTTTAAATTGAAAAATGTGATCTTATTGGATGGATTTTGGGTTTGTAGAAAATTTTGCGTCTGACCGGAAAAAAAGTGCATTGTTTTGTCGTTGTTCAAGTTCCCTGCTATGCTGTTGTCACATGCAGGGTTGTCTTAAAGATGGCTTTGGCTATATTGTAATAGTTTTCATAACCTTGCTTTGGACAAATTGAGTAATCAATTCAAATGACTTCCTTATATCTTTGATGATCTAAACTGTCTGATTCCAACAAAGAGCTGACGTTGTTCACGGGGAATATTTCTTCCGAGAGAATCAATCCACGAGGTAAATTACATTTTTCATAGTACATTAGTTGATTCCTTGGTCTGTCGATTTTTTGTTAATGAATTCGATCAGAGTTTCATCCAACAAAGTAATGTACATTACTTCATTGGTTGGTTAATTATTTAGTTTGATGTTTGATGAGATGAATAAACAAATGCTGGTGATGAAAGATTGCAGGGCAACGACAGCTCTTTTTAGTTTGCAGTTATGTGTAGATGCAAAATTTTAGTTGTTTGCTTTGTGAAAAAAGTGCAATGCACCTCTTAGATATTTTGTATACTTTCAACAAAATGATGATTCTGTATTGCAAACTTTTGTGCTGTACCGCATACGTACAAAATATTATGTGTTCTTATAGAGGAGGAAAACGGGGCATTCACAATGTATCACTGTGGTATTGGTCTTCTTATTTGTTTTCACTGAGTTGCATCTTAATTTTCGTAGGTTGTGTCATCTTCCCCACATTTCAAAGTTAATCCATCATCTTGATGTTGAATGTTTTCACCGACCAAACTTTTTGCTTTCAGAGACTCATATTGCCAATCTGTTTGCCATATGACTACTGAAATGGATAGTAGACAGGCTATTTGAGCTGCTAGAAGTCCGTAGCAAAGGCCCAAAAATCCCAGTTTCCAGAAGAAGGTTAAAGCTATGGCTACTGGTGTTCCAAGTACGTAGAACGAGCAGAAGTTTATCAAGGCACTGATAGTTGGCCTTGCACTTCCTCTTAGTACCCCACAAGCTGTGGTTTGCGGACAGTTTGCAAGCTCACAAAGTCCAATAACGGGTAGAACAGCCATTGTTAGTTCTAGGACTTCCTGCTGATTGGTGAACACTCTAGCCCACATTCCCCTGCCTAACGTAGTAAGCAGAAAGCCGAATACTGATGTGGAGAAAGCCAGTGGTATGGCTACTGAAGTTGCCAATCTTGCATTATCAGGTCTGCCTGCTCCAAGTTCATTTCCTACTCGAATAGAAATAGATGCACTGAGTGCAGAAGGCAAGGTATACATGAAGGATGTAGTCTGTATCACAATTGCTGAGGTTGAAAGTGCAACTTGGGGTTTCGTGAGGTAACCAGACATCAGAGTCATGAGTTCATACCACCACCATTCCAAGCACACTGCAAGGCAACTAGTGGATGCTAATCGCATCAGTAATCCCCATTCATCCCAAAATGAGATTCCTGAGCTGAGCTTATTTGAAGACTGTAACAATGGTTCTGATAAAGGTATTTTTTCATCGTTTCCATAGTTTATGTAGCATAGTAGAAAGAGCAGGAAGGTAATATCAGCAGTAAACGTAGATATTGCTATTCCCTGGATGCCAAAATGTTGATGGAAAGTGAAGAAGATGGTGATAGGAACGTGTAATAGTGTTGCTAGAAGAGTGCACCAGAGCAGGGGCCATGTTGTCCCTTTGCTTCTTACGTAGATTCGCAGGGGATGAAGGAGACTATTGGCAATAAGATCTGGAACTGCGAATCGGCAGTATAAGCTGGCAAGATGCACAACTTGTGGTTCTTGGTGGAGCAAAAGCATGAACGGCTCCAAGTAAATCCAAAGTACTCCAATGGGTATGGACACAAAAAGCAATAAAATAATCATTCTTTGGAGGCTGATGGACGCTTTACCATAGTTTTTTGACCCGAAAGCTTGTGTACATATTGGTTCCATCCCCATTGCCAAGCCAGAAAGCACAGAGTAACCTGTAATGTTTGTGAAACCAATGGCTAGTGCACCTCCTGCTAGCTCCAGTCTCCCTAGCCTGCCCATGCAAGCTACTGAGACCATATTCTTGAGGTAACCTAATATTCCCATGGCCAATACTGGAAATCCAATGTCTGCTATGTTCTTCACTTCCTCCATAATCTAGCAATCAAAATACAAAAGAGGTGGTTAAAGTAAGAAAGCTGAATTCTTCCCTTCTTCTGGAGATCTTCTTGTTCTTACCATGCTTGTAGACAGGTTGCTCTTGGTATGCTTCCTTTCTTCTGTGTTTTCCATTTTCTTTTCTTTTTTTGGATTGTTTTTTTGTTCTTCAGTAGACAAGCTTCAAGCACTGGAAGAGAGAACGATCTCAACAGAGATGGTAGGGTGCTCCTTCTTTTATCATTTGATGAAGCAGATGGATTAATTGTTAGATAAGACTTTAAAATGTCTTTCAGTAGTAGATTGTATCTTCAAAAACGGCTAAAAATTAGGGTTGGCACTTTGCCAAATATAAGAAAGCTTATCTCCATACTCCAGTGAGAGAATTTTTCAGAAAATAAGGATAAAACTTTGGTTCATCTCAACAGGCACACATTGTCTCTCTCATTTGGCACAATGTCGTGTACAATTTCTATTAGCGCTTTTTGTCATAAAACTTGTGTGATTTTTCAGAATCCCTGTGATCATTCATTTAACATTCCTTCTGTTAAGTTTTATGTGTATTCCATTTAGTAATTTGTCATTGTAAATGATCATATGAAGATGATGACATGATCGTATAATATCTCTGTTCCATCAAAGAATGATGCAAAGACTCTATTTTTAGTAATGAGAAGTGATTGGTTAGGTTGAAGTCACATTCAAGCTGTTGTTTTTAACTATACTGAAACCTTCCATCTTGTGCTTAGGTAACGAGAAAGTAAATTCCATCCGGGTAGGCAACCGTAGCACATACCTTGTCTACAAAAGTTTCTACAAGAAGCCTACATTTTGTAAGTATAACCTTTCTTTTTCTTCTTCATGAAAGTTGACACTTTTTTTCTCTCTATATCCATGTTTTGAATCAATGACAATAATCCCTTCTTATCCGCACATGTATTTTTGAGACGATATGGGATTTAAGGACTCAAATCTGGTGATGGTGGTAGAAATAGTTTTGTGGAACCATGCATGTGCAAATATGTTGTACCAAATGAGTGTGATATCCAGCTATGGCTGTTATGCCTACCTTTGTTAATTTTGTAGGGTAATGCGTTCTGAGATTGAACTTTCCTTGCAACATCAACAATTAATGATTTTGAAGCGAAAAAGTGCCAGATTCACCCCACAATTATCTGCTGCTAATGATTGAATTAGTGTCGTGAACCCCAACTGCTAGCAAATTATCATGTGAATTTTGTATCATTTTTATTTACAGATGAGCAAGCCTAGATGGAGATAGAACCCGTTTTGCATATTCATCTATGAGGTAACTGAAACGAGTTATATACAAGTGGTACTGTCCATATCTCATATAAATCAATTGGGAAGTAAAACTAAAAGGTTGGCTCCTTGTTTCCATAAGTTTGATTGTGTATGAGTAAACATGCCATTTTTAAACAAATCTTGAAGAATTTACAGGAAACTGGAAGTGGTTGGAATGTGAGAATCCATTGATGGGGTTTGGGTAATTTGTTTATAAAGTTTTGCATGTGATGGTGTTGCAGGAAGTTAGTTCTCCATGTGATGAGATATGAAAGAGAAGTTTACCAGTTAAGGCTCAACATTTCCACAAACTTGTGGGAAAAACTCACCACCAAAACGGACAACAACTCATCATGTGATTTGGCACCCAAGACAACAACGACGACGAAGAAGAAAGCTTTCCCGACAGGTTCACTCTCTCGATTATCAATTGCATTAAAGATGAGTTAATCCTTGTGATTTATATTTCACCTAGAGATCTAGAGTGAGTTCACTGGTTAGATATTTTCTCGTATGAATGTTGACCATGATTGCGTAAAGAATAAATCTTTCATGTTCCAAGGACCACAAACCTTTAGATGTTGTGATATTTTATATACATACTCTAAGTGGATAGCCTATCTGATTAGAATCACGACCATTCCACATCCTTTATTTCACCATCTTCTTCTTCTTGGCAGGTAAGAAAAGAATTGTATATAAGGACAAGGAGAGGTGTCCTCTCCACAACTTGGGAGCAACAAGAAAAAAGCATGTCAAGTGAGAAAGATGTGATGGTAATTGGCTTTGATTACATGGGATTGAAGCGACAGGTTGTGGTAAAGCAAGATTGTGGGTGTGTTTACAGGTATCAAGTTCATGTCCCTCTTCACCAGATTAAACCAGAAATGGAAAACAATTTTAAGGTGATGCAATATGGGTACACAAAGAGGATCAATCCTAAACCTCTCTAGTAGTTTTAACCTTCTTCACCAACTCAACACTCTTTTATCGTGTTTTCTTTTAGTTATGTAGCTCTGGATAAATGTGTAACCAGTGAAGTTTGTATATATTTATGTGAATTAATGAATGAATGAATCTGTGAATTTAATCTCAATATTAGTTTATGCATTCTGTTGAAAATATAGAGTCTGATCGAAATAACGACGGAGAGTGTGAACGAACGGGATTAATGGAAGGAAGTCACACATTTAAAAGACTTGATCAAACCATTGTGTGATAGAATTCACACTCTTATAAATCTAATCAACCCCACTTCTTTTAGCAATGTGAGACAAATTCAACACATTCCGATCATAATCATACAAATTTACATTTTTCGTATTCTTAAATCATTTATTCTCATATTCTACTATTTTTTTAACATAATGCAAAATTTCATTAAGTTGGGAATAATTATATTATTCCCATCAAATATGAACCATAGGTTCATTTTAATCTAGTCTATTTGGGGTTTGTGTAGTATATAATTTAATGGATTGGGTTGAAAATATCCGATCCAACCTATATTTATCCCAATAAAAGTTCTACCTATGTTGGAAAGTAAATATATCATATATATATATTTAAATAAAAGATATTTATTATATATATTACTTAGATATTTTAATTAGATAATTGTGAACTTATTTATATAATATCCAAATGAGTTTGTTCTTATTTATTTGTGGATATCTATCATATATATTCGATAGATATTTAAGTTAGTACGTTAGTCATGAGTTTCTCTATATATATGATTCATATATATCTACTATTCATATATGTTTGTTATTTTTAATCATTTGAATAAATAAAAAAATCGAAAGAAGATTTTCTCTTTCTAAAAAATTCGATTCATTGATTCAAGAAATCAAAACATATAAATGAGATATTCCCTTTTTTAGATTTATTCTTTTCCGCAAATTCTTCACCAAATATGTCAATTTATCAAAATAAAAAATAATAAAGTAAAAAGTGCATATGTTCTTTTATCCTTGATTTTTGTTAATTACTTTATTTTAAATAAAAAATAACTACATAAATATAAGATAACAATTATAGATAGAATATTCTTTTTTATATAAGTTAAAAATCTTGTTACAAAAAAATATAATTATGTAAATTAGTCCAAATAAAATTTACACACAATAAATTTACAACATTCTCGTTTCTAAAAATACAGAAGTTGTGGTTGCAGCGAATTTATTTTAGTAGAATTATAATTATTTTAATTTAGTATAGTTTTGATATTTTAATTTAAAAAGGAACAATAATAATTTGTGTAATGTGTATTTTATTCACGTTCGTTCAATTTTCAATTATGGTGTAAAAGAGACAGATTAGCGATTCATGAGTTGCAGACGCCGGGATTCACGTAGCCGTAAAAAGTTGGACGGACGTTCGTACAATTGGTGGAGATTTTCCCTTCCGGTCCACTTGACGCAAGATCGACATCTTGAATTCTCACATTCTCGCATGGCTGAGCTCTGCTGCACTTCAACGTAACCGCCTCCTTCGTGAAAGACGTTCCTCTCACATTTTTTACCGTAACGCCGCTGATCTTGATCAATGAAGGCTTCTGCAACCACAATTTTGTA
The DNA here is from genome assembly GCA_009725065.1 of Utricularia reniformis. Taxonomy (NCBI): domain Eukaryota; kingdom Viridiplantae; phylum Streptophyta; class Magnoliopsida; order Lamiales; family Lentibulariaceae; genus Utricularia; species Utricularia reniformis. The sequence goes on from RWGZ01000499.1 coordinate 152,834, forward strand.
ATGTAACCAATTTTCAAATTGATTTAGGTTTCAGATTTGACTTACTTCCAGTTTGCAGAGATTGTGAGGGCAATATTCCTGGTCGATGATGATTGGATTGCTCACATTGTTCATCTGTAGGTTCTCGAAGAACAAATCAGAGATCTGTAGCGTTGATGGAGAGGATGGCCATGTTTTCACTCGAACACCGTTTTGTGTGCCAGTGAAAGTGCAATTCTCTACGTGAATTCCTCTTACGTCCTTTTCAGCCAAGTACTTTCCAAGGCTTCCAATGCTCACCCCATGTCCAGGTCCGCACTTGACATTCTTGATGTAGATTTCACTGCTTTCATCTCCGATTGATATACAATCATNTAAATCAACTAAAGTTGGCCTTCTCTGGCAGCTCAAAGCATTTGAGAAATCAAGTGATCGATAATACTGTCCTTGAACACCAAAAATGCATTGTGATACATCTACAACAGAAGGATAAGCACCTCTCATTGCATATATGAACTCATCTTCCATCCAATCCCAGCTTAACTCCCAGTTATCTAATCTACCAAGAGGATTATGATTCTCAATTGTCACTTGAGCCCAGTAGTTGGATTCATATGTTCTTATCACATCATACATCAAGGTAAAATCACCATTTTGTCTTGTCATAAATTCGTTGCCTAATGTCATGTTTGATTGAAAGTTTGGATCTCTTGTACAGCATATCGTCAATGTACTGTTCCCTGAAGAAAACACACACTTGGTCTCAGCATGATGAAATGAATCTAAACAGACAGAAGAAAATCAGACCTTGCGTAACGGGTCGAGGGCAAATCCATCCATCGTTCAGCAAAGAGATATTGGCTGGTAAAGGAGTGGCCGGAGGAGCAACACCGAACTGAGTTCCGACCAAGTCAACAAGAACGCTCATCTGGGTCAAGTCTCCAGCCGTTTGAATACCCGTTCGTAGATCTGGATTTGGGTAACCAGCGAAAACAGCGCCGCCTCCGACGCTCGCAGGAATGGAAGTCCCATTGACGAGTACCGCGTTGGAGGCAGAAACCAAATACTCATTATGCTGAAAACCTACTGAAACACGCCACGAACGAAGCTCAACCAAATCGTTGTTCACTATAAACAACGAGGACTGGAAGCGATAAGGCTGGCGTGCTCGATTTGAACTAATATTCGGGGTCAAGACTCTCCCGCCTGTGTATCGGTAAGAAACAAATATTCCGTTGCAGGAATCAGACGCGGGTGGCGGCGCTTGGTTGTTCTGTGCCTGAGACCCTATTCCTGTTAAGACCAGAAAGCAGATTAATGAAGAAAACAGAGCCATATTCGGCGCAGGGAATTGAAACGAAAGTCCGAAGGGAAAAACACAGCTGGGATCAGCAAGACTTGCTATATATATACAAAACTCCGTCAGACGCGGAGTGGAGAAAAGTATGAACAAAAGGGAGGCAGCTAACACAAAACACGCTGAAAAAATCAAATTCCTTCAGTTTTACTCAATTGTTGATTAACCAACCTAAAATAATACCTTCATTTATTCATCAATTCTCAAACCTAAAACTTGTTAATAATCGACATTAATCATCTAACAATACCCACAAAAGATGAAGATCAATTATTTAATAAATAAAAACTTATTTCTCTTTTTATATTATTATATATTCAAGAAATTGTATTGTGACCGGTGAAGTGAAAGGGATACACAAAAAGGAATAAAATTTGAAATTCAAATCACATCCGACAACCCCATCAGATTGGGATTTTGAAATTTGAACATGGCAACGTTCATTTCGCATTGGGCTTGGGCCGAATTTTGGGTCTCTTTATACAATTGGGCCTATGGTCCATACTTAGAATTAGGTTATCAATTTTCTTATTTTTCTTAAGTGAAAACCCCGATTGAGCTTCCTTCTTCAATGGAATCAACAGACACTACAAAAAATACTCCAATTTGCTAAGCATACGATAATGCCATCAAGAGAAAAGCTGCTTGTTCTTCCTCACCAAGCTTTCTTCTTCGATTGATGTTTGATCTGGGTCTCTGTGAACCTAATTCTCTGCTTAAATCCCATGATAAGTTCTTAATTTCATCTCTAGAACTATCTTCACTGCTGATGTTGCTACTGTGACTGCTGCTGCTGGTGTTATTACTACTTTTGATAATCCAAGCTTTTGTTGGTTTCTTGTTTTTCTTCACTTCTTTTAGTCCACCCATTAAAGAAACCCTTTTCTTTTTTCTGCTCCTTATCCCACATGCGTTGCAAAGAGACTGCACAGGGGAAAAAGGCGATTTGATCATATTTCACACTTAGCAAAAGCCATTAGCAGAAATTGTGCATACTCTAGATCACAAAATGTACATCAATGTGTATGTGAAGGTGCAGGGCAAACCTTTGGGCCAGCAGGACCGCCTCGCCAAAGTGGGGTTTTTGAGGTTCCGCAGTCAACACAAGCCTTTACATTGGAGCCGTCGGATGAAACCCTATCAGGGGTTAGAGATCGGCCGCTGATTTCTGCGCATTCTGAACCCTGCAATACATTTGTGTTAGGAATCGAAGATTGTGTAGTTCAACACTTCATCATATAAACTGATCAACTCAGCTCTGTCACTAAAAGGAAAAAAATGGTAAAAATGAAAGCTTAATATGAATGATTACTTTGTCACTCGGATCCATCGTTTAGAACAACCTATTCGAAGATCCGAAGCAACCCTTTTATGATCGTCTTCAAATACCCAACTCCTAGCCCAAACAACGACGAACCCTGATTAAAAGATCAAAACAAGAACTTGGAAAAATGAGGAAGAGGTTGACGTTCAACTCTAAATCCCGTATCACGAAAACCAATAACAAGAAAGATTTCAGAGATCAAAGCCTTTTAAGGATTGAACTGGTAAAGAACTCAAAAGAAGCAGATAAGTACTCCTCAGCAAGATTTGTGTACCATTTAGTTGAAAGGGCTGGGGGGTTGAAGGAAGTGATCGACAGAGGGGGCGAGTTGTAAAATTATTACACAGAAGGTTTCTTTTATAAATACTTTTATTACAGCGGTTTACGAAAAGACTAAAAAGGGCATGATCTGAAACTTTTTGGGTACAGCCGCCAAATAAAAGCGCCATTGTAAATTTTCGATTTCGCTTCTGGGTATTATCGGGATTTTATTTCATACATTTTCGCGTTTGCCGCCTTACAAATTAGGGTTTTTGTCTATCTATGTCGTTATTTTAAAAAACAAAAAAAGAATAATATAATGACGCTATTAATTGATATAATCTAGAACAATATTTTTCAAATAATTTAGAATAATATATGCAAACATATTGGGAACAAGCAAAAAAACTATTGAACTCATAAAATTGGATCGAAATTAAGATGAAAACCATGAACAAGATTAAAGAAAAGAAACCATATTTAAAACTTGTTATAACTATTGTGTAATAACATTAATCACCTTATCAACTTAATCAATTCCATTAATGTAGAACAAGTCCAAAAATAAGTTTGAAATTAACCGACCGACACCGATTTCATGTTGAACTAGATTAAGGTGTTGAGATCACACATTTAAGACACTTGATCAAACCATTGTACGATGCCATTATATACTCTTATAAATATAATCAATTACACTCCTATGACCAATGTAGAACAAATTGAATAGAAACTAGACAAATCAAACTTCACTAAAATGATCAGGTAGCAAAAAGACGGGATAACCTTTTATTATTTCTGATACATGCACCAGCACCAGCACCAGCACTAGCAGCATCTATCGACACAGAAGACAGTGGGATCGATCATCTTCTTAAAACTATACGGGCGGGGTTACTGTTGACCTTCTTCATATATATCCAGCGTTTGCCTTTCAAAATGTTTTCTCACATAAGGGATTTATACAATTATGCTTAAACATGTACCTGTGACAAAGATAAACATCATGTAATACGTGCTTCACTTAATAACAATTTTTACAGCTCAGCCTGCTTCTTTCTTTATGTCAAACTTGACAGTCACAAGTAAATAATCCACCAGCAGGTCCATTCCAATATCACATATGACTCGTTGAAGAAAAATTAAAATGATTCTTCTACCTGTATTTGATCTTTGTTTCCAGCAGTGATGTTTGAGATCCTTCAACAAGCTTCCTTCTTGATGCTCTTCTTATGATGGTGACTAAGCATACTCCATTATCAATAATATGCTGCAATACATAATTATGTAGTCGAGAGAATTAGGAACAACATTATTCTGATGCAGTAGATAAACGAAGTAAAATTTGTAAATTTAGAGTGTTCAAAACTCGGATACCCCACTTTTTTATGATTTAAAAGCATTTGAATGGAAAAATCAGTCATGTTAAAAAGTAAAAAGCTTAACACCTGAGTTTGCATGTCATCGCCAGTCACAATATTTCCTGCAGTATGAAGTGCAGGAATGAGCACTAAACATTACTCGTTACTACTAAAGAAATCAACAAGCGCATAGATATACATATATAATGCAATTAAGAGTAATTTTGGGACTGTGTTGTTGCTTCTAGCTTCAAGTTATAGTAAGTACGCTTTCCAACTGATATTCAAAAGGAATAAAGAAAAACAAATCTTATGAGACACACTAATACTATACCAAAACAACTTCATATTGACAAACCAAAGATAATCGCATTTTGTGATAAATTTCAAAAATCAAAATACATAGACAACATAGTCTTAATGAAACAACTTTAAGAGAAGTATTTCAGTAGAGCAATGAACAATTTGCACCATCAATTAAATGATAAAACTTGGAATCATCTATAAGCATACAAAATTCGATGTTAATCATACACGGAAATTAACAGCACCCACCGAGAAATGATTGGACCTTTTCCGTCCATTGCAGCAAAAACTTTGGTTCACATCATAGATACCTTAAAGTAAACATTTTTTAACAACCTTTTTATCGAGCGCACAAGGGTAAATGGCGCGGATAACCATACTCGAGCGGTTGTTCTTCTTCTTAAGCAAACTCTCCTCCCACTTGCTTTTCCGTATCTGCGTCGACAGCTACCTTGTAACGACTCCGCCTTAATACCACTCCTCAAAGACATCTTTCCGGTTGAAATCCTACACAAAAACAGGCCAAAATTGAAAATTGAGCACGAGAGTTTGTACTTCGTAGTGAATTTCACTTCCCCCCCACCACACTACATAAATTACATTTTCACCTAAAATTTCCTTCTTTTATCTTAAACGTCACCTTTTGCATTTTCACCCTGATTTCCTCATTTTTTCCCAAAACGTCCCTTAAATCTTATATTTTTTCATCCAAGTGCAAGGGGGCATGATACTTTCACATTCCAAACGATTACAAATAATTTGTGATGTTTGGAAACCCAGTCCACCATCCGGTACGGTGCACGTATCGTAGTTGTATTCTATTTTTACCAAACATCATTAATAACTGCGTTCGTGTGACCGCAGAAAACAGCGGTGAGTTCACAGCTAGGTTAACCCAACGGCCACCAGAATGCATCTATCAAATGTCAATTTTACCATTGATAAATTATAGTTTATTTTTTAAAAAAAATAATTTTGATCAATAACTTCTTATATTCTATCAATTACGTGTTCAAACTATATGTTGTGGTTCGAAAATCGGGGGTATCAACAGTCGACCGGTTCGTTGCAAGACGAACTCGGTTATAATTTATTTGATTTGTGGAGAACGATTATAAACCAAAGGTGAAAGGACACGGCAATTTTAGAGTAGAAAACCTCAAATATGAGGAAAAAACCACTTGACTAGGGCTAAAGGAAATACCCTTAGTCGGTTCAATAAGCAAATTAATGATCACAAAGGTCATGTTTGTTTTTTAGACAACAAAGAGGAAGAGAAGTATCGAAAATAAAACGACAGAGAGTTCTCTATGCGAAAGCTCCAAGGAAATTGGAAGATCCTTTTTCTCACGTTCTAAGTGTCATTTTTATACTCCCACTGTGTTGTATACAATAGGGTGTCGTTTTGTGTCTGTCCTTTGCGGCTAGGTCGGCTAATGTCAGGCGGAACAGCCGCCGGGAACGGCTTCACAGAGCTGCATGGCGCTAGACCTTTCGGCGCTACTAGCCGGCTATTCCCTGGCTATTGGAGGCTCGTACGACTTCGCCGGACCACGCTTCTGACAAGGCTGTAGAGGATTGTCGTTGCATGGGAGGAGTATAGATGGCCCGAAGCAGCGCCTGTAAGATGTGGACCGATCGGCCTTAGCGCATGCGAGAAGCTGGGATCTACATATCGGGACCGATCGCTAGGAACGGTCGATCGGGCCACGTGGTTTGGATGGGTCATTAACTCATGTGGGCTGGATCTGGGCCTCCAAGTTCGACTTACGTTGTATGGGCTCTTCTGATCAAACTTGGCCTTGATCATGTTCGAGGCACCGGGTTCTGGAGATCTCATCACTATAAAAATATAAAAATATAGTTTTGAAATAACGAATTTATCATAAAATAATATGAAATATAATTTTTAAGTTATAAACAATTATTTAAAAATAAGGGTAAAAAAATCATTTTACTACATCACGATATAATAAGTTAATAGTTAAAAAAAAGCGTAGCTGTGACTCAAGGTGAATCACTCAAAATATGATTTGATAGATGTGATATCGAAGATAAGGTTATTTTAGTGATCCCGTTGGGATTCCAATGTTGGTAAATAAAAACGATTATCATGTGGACCATTTCTTTTCTAGTTATTATTATTTTATTGCGTGCTAAATCTAAGTGTGAAGATGACCAATCTAAGTCTCCACTTACATGATATACAACCCTGTTTGGTGTATCTCATGAGTTTCCATTCTTAATAACTACAAACTAAATTTAAAAAGCATTCACAAAACGTAGCCACGGACCTCGTACGTTGACATCATTATATGATCTAAATAGCCTATTTCTTCATTCATAACATCACTAACACATAAACGATATGAGTTGGGCACTAGAGAGGAGTAGTAGTGAGTGATAGAGGTGTAAGTTGGATGATTAAATATGAGACAAAGCCAATAGAGTTGGTACCTTGCTTTCTCTGTAGGGTTTAGTTTAGCTCTGGGTCGTCAAATCTCAAAGAAATGAAACCCTAAAACAGATTAGGGTTGTAGAGCATAATTCAATTATTTCTACAAGGGAACAACATCAAACAAAAAAATCTTCAATCTTGTGCTGCAAAGACAACACAGGCTACTGTACAATAGAATCTACCCTATTTATTGTCTCAGGTCAGGAGTGTACTCGTTATTGGACATTTGCAAGACAACAACTCGTGGGTCGATAACATTCACTAAACTGGATAAAGGGGAAGAAACTCGTACCTTGTTTTTATTATCTAATCATCGCTACTACCATATCCTCAACCTATGCTCCACTTGCTCCTTCCTTTATTGACTTGTTTTCTAGTCACGAGTTGAACAGTTCCAGCCTTTGACAACTATACATGCAAAAATATTCAACCAAACCAAGCAATAAAACCTTGAATTTAATCATCATTATCCAAACTTCAAGACAGGTTAACAGGGATAAGAATGAATGCAACAGATACAGTTGCTTTAGGGTGATGTTAAATACTTTTACATCAAAATTCTTGTATTATGTTGTTAAACACTAAATCTAGAGCAGTTTCTATGCAAAATCAAGATGTGGAAATTGGTAAATGTAAAAGGAAAAGAAATATCTATCAAACACAAATCCCTTGTTTTTTCTAAACTGGCCATAAACAGAGATTAAGATGCCATACAGTTTCATTTGGTTGAACAGAGAAGCAATTAAATGACCGAATCTCACTTTGGATCTTCTTTTACAAGTAAAAATGCGACAACTCTCTGAACTTACCAAGAGGTGGAAGTACAACTTCGGCAAAATGTGAGTGATTGCTTTTTCATGTGGGTCTCATGTTCCCTGTCTTATGCTGCTCTTGCCATAGTTCTTCATTTCCTCTTTTCTCTATAATACCACAAATTCATGATAATATCCTGCAATCTACCAGGTTAGTTTGTACTGTTAAAACTAGAAAAAAACAATGGAGGAGGAGAATTCATCACCTGGAAGATATGCACGTGAACATTCTTCTCCACATCATTCATCTTCATCATCATCTGTAGTTATGCTATTTGGTTTTCCAGTCATAAACGGCGAGAAAGTCCCTATTGTCAAAAAGAATGATGAAGCAGGAACTAAGAAGTTTGAGTGCCAACATTGCAACAGAAAATTTGGTAACTCACAAGCATTAGGTGGCCATCAAAATGCACACAAGAAGGAGCGCCAGAGAGCAAAAAAAGCACATTTCATGCCTGACCACTGGCATCTAGGATCCACCATCAATATCTCCAGTGTACCAGGGGTCAAACCCAATGCTGATATAGCCTTCAGTTCAAGGCTTTCCACACAAACTGATCATACTTCTGTATATGTTCCACAGGTTCTGTCAGGAGTGCCCTTGGCGTACCCAGCCGGGATTCTTGCTCCCCCTTCCCGGCAGATCAACCACGGTGGCTGGAGTGCATTACATAAATCTGGAGGAATTAATGATGTTAGTGACACAGTGGATGTCGATCTCCATTTGTGATGATATGTCATGGTCCTCATTCAAAGTCAAATTATTCACGTGTCATCCCTTGGAAATTCCCAGAATCAATGTCAAATATTTGAATCAATGCTTTATATTTATCCTCTGATCAAACAAATAAAAAACCAGGTATGATCAGACAAGTTTAAGCTTTTCATCTAATTGTCCGCTACAAAGCATGTAGAATTCAGGGTAAAATGAAAGTCACAATCCGGAGAACTTTCCAGTGGATAAAACAAAGATAATTCAATGCCCTAGCGAAAAATACAAAGATAATTCCTCACCTTAATTTCAAATCCACCCCATTCATCAATTTTTCCGCAAAGCAATATGAAAAGAGAATTGTTCCCTTCCTTCGCCTTGTTGCTCTGCAATGTGAACAGAAAGATCAAAATTGTGACAAAAAACCGTACTGTTCATGGTTTTGCAAATAATTCGACACCTATGTTGTAAATTGGCAGAACTATGTGGTTTGAATGGGAGGAAATCAAGGAAAATTATGCGTTTCCCCATATTTTTCTCAATTTACAGCTAACCAAGCGAGCTCATCATCAGTTCTTAGAGAAAAGCAAAATGGCCTTCTTCAGTTCATTGTACGGCGGAACGAATATTCACTGTACTTGTCTACAGTCTCTTTGGTCACGTGTGTAATGACTACATGTGGTTTTGGGCCCATCTGAACTAGGCCCTTGGCTCAATTAACATTTGTGACTAATTTGAAAGCCCAATTACAACTTAATAGTGGGCTGAAATCTCAATCGAAATGCATTTTTTTGTGATTTCTTGTCATTTAGTCCTAATTTCAAATCGTGTAGAAATCTACTCGTTTTTATGACATGATTTTTGTGTTATTATTTATGTTTTCAAAAAGAACTAGACAATAGACATAAATATTGTTCATCCTTTGCATTTTAAAATGAAAAAATAAAAATAACTGCTTCCCACGTACACCAGTCACAGAGTATCGAAACCCGCAAGGTGGACCCACTAGGAATTTTTGAAATAATAGAGCCGTTACCTAATGTCTGAACCTTTTGCTGTGAAATCGCATTTATTACCTTTTTGGTAACCATATTGTTCTTTGAGCCAGCCCATGATTCCGGTCACCTCTGTCTAACGGCTATTTTACGAAATTTTCCAGTGTTCTTCCTCACTATCACTTTCTTCTCACCTTTTCGCTCCCCTTTTACGATATCTTTTATTCTGGACAACAACAACATTAAGGTACTCAGTGTTGCTGCTTTACAACATTTGGAAGCTTAATCTTAGCAGATTCGTTATACGAAGTGAGTTTAGTGATTCTTTCATCGTTCTGCAATCTTTTTAGACTCCCAATATGATCAAAATAATGGGTTATTTGCGGCTGCAGGGTGTTAAAGTTGTTGATTCTCGTTGAGCATTCGAGTAAACTAAAATGGCTTCCGAATGATTGCACATTCAGAGGATCCAAGTATTGTGTTGCCTCTGTTATTAACTATCTTTCTGCATTTTGGGAATTGAAGTTTGATTATTTTTGGTTCAACCTAAAGTATGGATACTGATAAGCAAGCTCACAAGGGTAGTGGCTTCCTACAGTTACTTGATTGGTCTGGAAAATCTCGAAAAAAGTTGTTCTCAAGCAAGTCAAATAGATCAGGTACACTACAATTCATAAAAAATCAGTGGTTTTGTATATCTAGTTATGCTAACAAGTGTCTCTTAATCCCTAGACAAATCTAAACACAAAGGATTTGATGGAGATTACTCAGTTCATAGTGTAAGTAATAACATAAGATATCTCTTGCTTCTGCAGTTTGTTGATTAGATCATTTACTTTGATGTACACAGATTGATGAAGTTGAGAGCTGTGCTTATAGTTGTGCTTCTTCAATTACTGATGAAGATTTAAATGGAAGCAAAGCTCCTAGTGTTGTTGCTAGATTAATGGGACTTGATTCATTGCCAAAATCAATTTCTTTTGATCAACAAGGTGCTGGAGTTGAACCAAAGTTTACCAAGGTAATTGAGAAGTTTAAGACTGAAGTGTTGCCTCCTAAATCAGCAAAAGCAATTCCCATAACTCAACAGAAGCTTATGTCTCCAATAAAGAAGAAGAATTTTATTCAAACTAGAGATGCAGCACAAATAATTGAAGCAGCTGCTAATATGATTGAGCAAATGTCACAGTCTAGTTCTGGAGTAAAGCTTTCTTATGTTGGAGCTCCTTTGAAAGTTAATGCTAAAAAAACCAAGGAAAATCCTGTAGGTGGAAAATCAGTTTCACTTGCTTTACAGGCAAAGAGAAATGTTCTTAAAAGAGAAAGGCAGAACATGAACATGAACATGAACAATGAGAGTCCATTGAGATGTCAAAATGAGGTGACTGATGTTCAGAAGAAGAGTTTAGTTAAGAGATCTTCGGTGCAAAGTTCTTCTACTGCACTTCGACCGAATAATCAGAAGCAAAATGCTGTGGTTCGCAGAGTGAGCTTACAACGTGTAGAAGATGAAAGCACAGCGAGGAAGGATGCTAATCGACGTGTTTGCAGCTCCAACAAGAGAAAATTAGAGCTCAAGGAAGAAAGGAAGCTTGAATTGGGATTGAGTAAGCGAATCATCACTCCAAATCGAAGTTCTGAAGGGAAAAAATCTGCTCAAAGAATGAGTAAAAGTAAAAGTTGTGGTATTCAGTTAAACTCTTCTGAGGAGGATATAAAAGCTAGTAGTGGTGAAGTGAGTAGGATGATGGGAGCAGATGTTGTTTCTTTTACATTCACTTCTCCGTTATCACGCTCCGTATCCTGGTCCGAGACCCCATCTGAATCCAAGATCAACAAGACATTGCTTGAATCATATAGTTCAGGTACACTAAAGTCCTCCTTGGAACATAATGCTGAAGGTACTTCACTATCAAGTTCCGATCGGACTCTGAAAGAGTTGAATCGCAATGTAGATCTTCCTCGAAAAAATAGAGCGAAAATCGCAGAATCAGGGGAACCAAGATCTAGTAGTCTACACTCTTTAAGGGAGCTAAATATATTCACAACTAGTCCAAAATTCAAGGTACTGTACATATTCTGTGTTATTTAATGATCGAAAACTCTTACTCATGATGTTTCTTGTAGGTGGAAAATCTGCTCCCAAATCCAGTTTCTGTTCTTGAGTTTCCGTCCTACACAGAGAGCTACAACTCGGCATACACAATCGACAACAATAGTACAGGAGGTAAGATAAATCACATGTACATATAATGATGAAAAATTGAACTAACACTTAAAACAAATTCCAGATTCAGCTTCGTCAACTTTCCATGGTACAATGGTGAAAAGCTGGGAGTTAGATTATCTTAAGGAGATCCTTTGTGATATAGAGCTAATGTTTAAGGAGGATTATGCACTAGGAAGGAGTTGTGAGGTCATCAATCCACATCTTTTCTATCAAATAGAGTGCAAGAGACTGTGCTCGAATACAGGAGGACTTATTCCTAGAATCACACGACGTCTATGGTTCGACTGTGTGAGTGAATGCACAGGTTTAAGGTGCAGACAATATGTAGGAGGAGGATGGAAATTGTGGGATAAAGGAGTTAAGATGGTTCAGAAGAATGAAGAACTAGCTGAAGATGTATACAAAGAAGTTTCGGGTTGGAATGACATTGCCATTGGAGAGGACGCCTTAGTCGATGTACTTATCGAAAAAGACATGAACAGCAAGCATGGGAATGAGGGAAGATGGATCAACAATGAAGTTGATAAATTTGAACTGGGGATGCAGATTGAGTCATTCATTCTTGATTCTCTCATAGATGAAGAAGTTTCAAATATGTCATCATTGGTTCTTTAACCAAGATCATGAAACATTATAAATCAAATTATTTGAGATGTCTAATCATCAGTACTTCAACAGTTAGAGTTAAACATGTAATTGACTCATTGAATAAAAACTATCTACAAGAAAAGAAACTGAGATATTATCTGCAGCTAATTTGTTCTACAAAATTTTGTACCTGAAATCATAATGATGCTAGTGTCTTTGCAAACCAGTCAGATAGCCGTTTCAATTTCATGGATTGTTCTGCATTTTTACCAAAGTATGATTCAGCATTAGATATGACAACTTCCACGTCGTGTTTTATAGCATCTACGGATCTGTAGTATTTATTCTCCAATCTCGTCTTGATAACTTCGACAGTCAATGGAACTGGAAATCTGTGGATACAAAAATAAATGAGCATCCATAATATATTATAACATGAAAGGAAAGGATTGCAATTGCATGCATGCCTGTTGATAAAATTTGTTTTCTGTGTGACATCTTTTAATTTGCCAACCCCGTAATGGTCCTGTATGAGGAAAAAAGCTTATTTATAAATAAACATTTGATGGTATCCTTGTATAAAATGGGAGAGAAGTGTTTTTACCCGGGGTTTTTGGGCGGATTGCTCCAGCTTGTTTAGAGCAGCAAGAAGCTTGTCTCTGATATCATCCTCTATACGAGGCTGCTCCCAGCGAGTGTCCAAATCATGAAGCTCCCAGGGACTGTGGTCATGTGGTTTTGTGGGATCACTTTTGTATTTTACAACATACCTTTCCCATGGACTATCTGGGAATTCAAGAGATTTGGGCTGCTTCACTTGTATAATTCGACCTTCCCACCAATTACCACCCTCTTCTCCTTCATTCCTCCACCACACTTTGCATTTATCTCGAGCAGACCAGTTTCTTGCTATGGATGCATCATACCAGTTTTTTTCAACAAGGAAGTCGGGTAAAATAGTAACGTCGGGAAGAGTAAACATGAATACTTTTCCAACAACATCAGAAGCAGGATCTGTGAATTTTAGGGTCATTTTGCAGCAGCTTTCTCCTGATCCTGCAAGGTTCGAATATTCCAGGTTTTCTACTCGACAAATTTCAACGGTTCTGATGTTCCCGTCAAGAGTTTCCCATGGACCAGAATTCCTAGAATTTGTGCAATTTAAGTACTCTTGATGACCCTGGATAATACAAAGCCAGTGGAGTCAATTATAAAAATATATGGACTTGTAAAATAGAAAATGGGAATTCCACACCATTTTAGTTTCACCCAGATGATAAAAAAAGCAAAAGAGCTAGTTCATGCACTCACCTGTCTCAAATACACTGCTTCATCACCATATTGAGGAATATATCTTGATCCTTCCTGGGAAGATAACATCAACCAGGAACTTTTAACTGTTTGTGTTGATTTCTTCAGTGGACTAAGATCACGGATATAGTTAGTTCCCTTCTTGCTTCTAGTTGATCTTGATCGGGTCGAATTCTTGGATCCTGATTCCCAATCTTCAAATAAATTGTCGTCCTTGGTAAGGTCAGTCTTGCCCGTATCAACTTCTGGAGATTCCATACAATTGAAATTACTAGCTATATTGCTCAAATCATGGGTATTTGATCTGATTCTAATAGACCTGGCCTTCCGTATCCCTTCCAGAGGAATCTCATCTTCTTTGCCAATTTCACTTTTGGCAATATTCGAAGTGCTCGCTTCCATAGAAGCACTTCCAACTTCAGGGTTACATCTTTTTGAAGGTCTCAACCTTCGATAAACTGCTGTGAACATCTTTCCATTTGCATCAGAATTTTCGGGGTCCTCCCGAACAAAACTCTGCAAAACTCCGTTAGCTTGATCCAATGAAGTGGTAAAACCGTTACTGCAATTGTTATCTGTGCATGAATCCACAACATCACAAGCATTTTGCGAAGGCAAATTCTCCAAATCATGTTTTTCACAGATGATGCCACTTCCTGGAGCATTGTCAGCCGGACTCTCCCAATTTGGATTGCTGGAATCAAATTGATCTCTTGAAATGTTAAAAGGCTTGATCCGTAGCTTCGTTCGAATTTCCTTATCATTTTCTTTCTGAATAGGTAACACTGCCATTCTATTGGAATCATCTCGGGCTGTCTTTGAGGATTCTTCATCATCATCATCATCATCATCCTTGCTACATGATCCTGTGCTTTTTTCCACACCTCTCTCTAATTTTGTAGGCATCGAGGTGTCAAATGAGTCTTCTTTGAAGTTGATTTTCCCAAAACTTGCTTCAACTTTATGGATTTCTAATTGCCCTATCCCATCATGGTCTTGAAGCGCTGAATGGCCATTAACTATTTTTTCCGTCTGTGGATCCTGATTAGGAACTGGACTTGACAGAACAGCTGGTGATGGTTTTCCCATCTTCAGCTTCTTAGAGCTTCTAGCCTTTACCCCACCCCATGTACTTGAACCATCTCCAGATCTTCCAAGAAAGACTAAATGACGCTTAATCAGAGTAGAGTGCTCAAGGTTGCTTCTATCCTGGTCTTCACGATCATTGTTACAATATTCCTGATGATCAAAAGTCTCATTTGATCTATTTGACTTCTGAGGTACAACTCCACATGAAGGTCCTGCTACAGAAGATCCACCCTCATCATGCCAGGAACCTGCGATCTGCTTGCTTAAATCGCGGTTCGGCAGTTTTAAAATCAATCTCCTCTTGGTTGGAGTATTTGAATGAGGTCTGGGAACTGCATGAACCTGTTCCAAAACCCCAGAGCAATCATAGGCTATTTCCTTGCCTTTGGAATTCTCACAAGATTCCTTTTGCGAAGATACATCTGATTCTTCACTAGCAAAGCTTGACTCCGGAAGAGTGGATCCACTTTCAAAAGAAGTGGCATCAGAGACATCCAAATCTTCATTGGTAGATGTCCCTGTAATTCTAGAAAACAGATGAAGTGCATTTCGTGCAGCAGCTCTCCGAGGCCTTGACTTTGACGATGAATTCTTCCTTGAGGCTTTCTCCCCATTTTGCAGTTTTCTACTACGGTTGCTCCGAATTAGACTGTCATGATCACCATCCATATTCTTCCTCTTGACACGCCTTCCAGAAGATGTCATGATCTCAACCTAATACAGAGTTGTTTACAGTTAGCCAAAAGAGTGAGTAGTCAGAAACGAACAAAGCACGGTAAGAAGTGCATGTAATTACCTCTACCTTCTGTTTCCCTCTCTTTGATCTACGATGACTATCTCTGTGAGACCCCTCAACTTCAATGTCCCCTGAGCTGAACTCTGGCTCACCCAAATCAGAATTCAAACTAACTTGATCACCTCCAGAAGAGCACTCTTCTGTTAAATGATACTCAGAATCATTGTCATCATTATACATCTCAGCCTCGGGTTCCCAATCCACCACATCAACAAACTCAGGCATAGGATTGAGGAGTGTATCCAGGTCCACTATTGGAAGCATTTGGTAGGCTGGATCAAGACTAAAATCTACTCCAACAGCAAATCTCAGAGATGAAGGGCGCCATTCAAATCCTAGAGCTCCCAGCCGTCGTTTCTGATACATGCTTTGAAATGGTTCTGGATAGGGTATCATCCCTAAAAATCACAATATAATACGACAAATCATGCATAAAAAACATTAATAACATCACAAAGACATTTTTTATTTTTTCTCAATTCAAGAAAAGCTCATAAAAAATACCAGAATCACAAAGAAGATCCTGCATGTTTCTTTGATGAGGAGCAAGTTGTGTTTCCTATATAGATCAAAAGAATCTTAATAAAGATTATATAACTTTCTCAAGTAGAATAATTCAACAACAGTTCATAATCCATTCAGAATGCTTTCATGAGCCATTCAGGAAAGGCCAGTCACTGAAATAGAACAATAAGGTGGTAAGTGAAAAATCCAACCTGGTCAAGGACATTTCCATGTGCATCATGAATAAGTGGGCGATAGTCCCCTAAAAAGAACTGTAGACGAGAGATTTATATCAGCAAGTGCACAGAAATTTCCAGGCCCATCATGGGTTGGAAAATTGGCAAAATAAGCAGAAGTAGAACCTGATCAAATTTAGCATCTTTCTGAGATTCTCCTTGCCCAGTATTGATTATGTATAGCTGACCAACATCATCAGAAAGAATAATAGATGTTCCATCTCTGGAAGAAAACCCGTAGTGTGTAAATTTTTGCATACATCAGACATTACAACAGTAGTCAGCATTGCATAATATGTAAACTAGTATTTAAAGGAAAAGATATCTTACAATCATTCCTCGATATTCTAAATTCTTATTAATAAAGTTTTTTTATTCAGCAATCTCAAAGAAAAAAGGTTTATATTGCAAATCCATACAAAATATAAAATATACATTACTGAAAATTTGTAGGCCAAATATACATAAAATATAAAAAGGTTTATATGGAAATAAGAAAATCCATACAAAATATACAGTCACCACAATTTGTAGGCCATTACTGAATGCTATGAAGTCACCGCAAAAATATTTAGTATATTACTGATAATGAGCTCATAGTTGCTCCATATAATTCAAGCACCAATCAAGAGAATGCATTTCAGTAGAATTAAGCAGAAGAATAAAATATCATCGGGAAGAAACTGGAGAATGCAGGATTTAAGCCAAATGAGAAAACAAAAGAAATAAAATAAAAGCAAAGAACTCACGGAGAAAACTTGCCATCAACCAACTTGAACGGACCAATTTCATATGTATTAATTGGTGCACCTTCCCATATCTGCAAATACACAGAAAAGTAGCCGAGTGAAATTCTGTAAAGAAAGAATCTCTTCCCCCAAGTCATAAATTGCATCATTATCTGAACTCACATCCCAAACGATTGTTTTCCCATCATATCCTGCACTCATTGCAATTCGAGGGTTGAATGGATGCACATCCAGGACATAAGTCTAAACACACCAACATCAAACGGTCAAATTAGATAATAATCTCAAAGGGACAAACCTGATACTCTGCTATTAAACACATATCAACTGATAAAAGCTTTATGGTGCAAAGTCTTACTGAATTAGTATGACCAGTCAGAGAATGAACTAAGCTACCGTCAACAGCATTCCATACACATATCCGGCAATCTGCAGACAAATGAAAACTTTGAGCAAGTATAGTATATAACTCAAATTTTCATGGAGTTGCATTAATTTACAAAAAACCAAATGGAATAAATTTTTCCAAAGCCCAGAAAAACAAAAACAAATATAAAATATAAAGGAATCTCTTACCCTAATTTTATATAAATTGGTTTCATTAGGCATAGCTTTCAATTAAAAGGTATAAATGGGTGAAGGAGCTCAAACAGTAGCACTACAAGCATAAGGGGACGCCATAAAAGTTCAAATAATTTCAACAGACAGTGAAGTTTCAGAAATAATAAATAGATCCGAGAATCAGTACACTAATCAAAGCATCATAGCAGTGGAATACAAAACCTAAAAACGGTAGAAAAATAAGAATTTTCCCAATACAAATACTGCAATTGAGTTGTATTAAAAATAAGCAATAAGTACAGATATGCAGCTTACCCATAATAGCAGCCAGAACAAAGCGGTTGTCCAGGCTCCACGCAATCATATTTACACCACGAGGGGTGGGAAGGATTCTTTGACGTGGACCACCTCTAGGAGGTCGGGGTGGCATTGGAGGCGGTGGAACCTTTAAGTGATAGGCACGAATCCAGCGGCCAGTTTTTCCCTATGACATAGTTCCAATAGATATCTGATTATTATATCCCATGAAGCAGAATGCATGTGATTAGCAACCAAAAAACGATCATTGCTGTGACTAAAGAATAATTAACTCACATGTGATCTACGTGATCTTGGAATCCAAATAATTGCACTGCCATCTCGAGAGCACGTGACAATATTATCATAGTTTGACCTGAAGAACCAACCAGCAAACATGTAACATTCAGCATGTTCATGTGATAAACATCCAGCAAAGCGTACGATAGGATTACAGAACTTGAACACACCACGAATTTCTGAATCTTTGTACATTTTCCTCCTTTGATGCATCAGATGCAGAGGCTCGGGCAGCCACAGAACAGCCACTGGTTTTAGTGCACAAAGTACATAAGACACTAAACTGATGAAAGCTACTAAGAATATTAGCTCGTACAGACCTGAACTGTACATAATTTACATCATTTTCATGGCCAGCCAAAACATCTATCTCATGATTAGGTTTCCCAGGATCCTCTATATTGGGTTTGCAGGCATTCCAGACCTGAGAAGGCCATAAATTACGAAACAGAAAGATATCACTATGCATATGTACAGTAAAAATGTAGTAGCTTACAAGAATCAGTTTCTTGAAAGTGAGCGCTAATTGCTCAAAATAAATTATAATAGGGAATCATTCTGGAAGACGGGCCAAAAAATAAAAGGACATGTTCAAATCAATTTAAACGGGACTCAGGGAACATACTCTTGCAAGAGTGTCCGAGCTGCCAGTTACAAAAACTGTCCCACTGGAACTGAAAGCACAACAGAAAATCTGATGGGTTTGCTGAGCATTGCTAGCTGAGGTAACGTTGCTTCTTCCTAAAGAATTTGAAGGGTATAAAAGAAAACCCATAAAAATTGGCAAGGAAAACTCAAGTCTTAGAAGCACAGCCAACCAGATACAGAATCAGGAGGTTTTGGTACATATATTCGTGGGTTGAAAAGGGGATTTCTAGCATCCCAAATACGGCAAGTTCCATCATCAGATGATCTGTAGCAGAAAATAAATCTCATCAAAACAGAACAATACAAAAAACAAGAACTCGTAGAAGGTTGGAATTTTAGAAAAAGAAAAAAAAATTGGACTGAAGAATCTTTTCAAGAAAAAAAAAGAAAATTCATGTTCCAGTCAATGTACCTAACCTAAGCCATGAGAAGCACTCAGCATTATATGAACAAAATCAAGGTCATTCTTACATAGCAATGTTTTAACAACATTATGTTCATTATGCACTCGTTATTTAACAAATGATGCCAACGGCTATGACGGCTAAGTATTTCAAGCACAAAGACCACCAATTTACGAAGTGCCACCAAACAATGGAAACTGAATCAGGATACTTACGATAAAAGCTGATACAATGCCCCAGGTCGAGGACTAAATGTGATAGCTGTGACAGCTCCTGTATGTCCCCTCAATACAGAAATAGGTAGCCCATCAGGCATATGCCACTGTTGTTGGAAAAAAGTTTAACCAACTGATTTTGAAAAGTCATGGATAATTGGAAAAGTATCATTGTAAGTTAGGGAGTATACGTACAACTCGGATCGTACAGTCATTTGAAGCAGATGCCACTAGAGCATTGTTAAAGCTGACTGCAAGGTCCGTGATGTCACCCTTGCAAATTCAGCCAGATAAACTAAGCAAATGATGGAAAACTGACACTTCCAATATATTCAAACAAAAATATTACTCACTTCATGTCCTCGACAGCTGACCAAGCAATATGATGTTTCCATAGACCAAATTTTAACAAGACGATCATCAGAACCAGTAATAACATATCTTCCGGATCGATCAAAGATCGCTGTCATTATTCAATGATTTAGAATGAAGTCCAATATCCGATGAAATGAAATATAAATCAATAGATTCAATAGAGCAAGATATAGAGAACGTGCACTACTACTCAATTATGTGAATTTTGAGGCTTCTCAATTATACTGAAAAATGAAAAAATGTTCAGTTAGGCTACTGTTGACAGATTTTACGAGAATATCCAGGGCCAGAGTGTTGCATGAAAAATATCTAGTAGAAGAAAAGAACAAAAAAGAGAACCTCAACCAACACCAAATTAATAAGGCAGCCTGCTTCTAATAGCATGATTATTTCAGTCTTTATTACAAACATTAAATTCTACTAAATAAAAAGATTCCATCAGGACTTCTATTGCATGCTTTCCCAGTCTTATAGCTAAAGCAGATAGAAAAAAAATATCATAAAAACTAACCACAATATACAGCATTACGATGCCCACGGACACGCTTAATATGTTGCATCTTCTGCACCATAGTAGAAGGTTTGGCAATTACATAACAAGCTGCATGAATAGAAGGTGCACGATGATGCCTTGGAAAGCCACCACCTATTTCCCTTAAGCACAAACCACGAACTTGATCAGCAAGCCTGTGAGGCCAGCGCATGTAGATTGGGGGATGTACGTCTTTGTTTCCCTTAGAATCATTATGACCTTGAACAAAGGAATACCACCAGAACCAAACACCAACAGGTGTCAATTTAGTAGAAAATAACGTAGAATTGCAGCACATAGGATTATGGGAAGAAAATGACTGCATTTCATCATTTTGTTGACAAAACATTTTACCATCTACAGAATCTTGTTAGGTGAAAAAAAGAACAATAATGATGATGACAATATTGATGTTACAGTAAAGGATATTTAGAGGCTATTACTTGAAATAAGAGAAAATGATCCTGTTCCGATGAGAGTAGGAACAGTAGCTGCGTTATACATATTTCCTGAGACCATATATCCAGAAGGAGAAGCGGCATCTAGGATCAACTGCTTCAAAAGCTTTACCAAATGATCTTTACCAACATGGAGATGCCTAAAACAAGGGTATTGGATTTACAAAAAGCATAAACATCAACAAACAACAAGATGAGAAACTTCACATAATTAAATCATGGCAACATATTCTAATACAAACACCAATTCTTTTTGTACTCGAGCAAATAAAAGGATGTGTTTCAAGCTGCAGGTATAAAGAGAAATAAAACAGTAAAATAGCCCTAATTTCCCCAAAATATGGGTACGTAATGAAGAAATAATTTTTAGTGCATTATAGCTCATACAAGACAGCCATAACTTACCAAACACTCGACGAATAAGCTAAAATAGAATTACCTCTCCACCAAATCAGAATAGTTTAGGGGAAATGATTTTCCATCATCAGTTTCATCTCCAATAGGTTGGCCACTGCGTGAGTACCATGCATGGTATCTCCTGGGTAAAAGTCGGAGCTCCAAGAGTTCATTCCAGAGTTGGCCACAAGTCCTCTGGAATGGACCAGCGGACAGGAAGTGAAAAATCAGGAAGTAAACCTCTCTAAGGTCCAGGTCCACATCAGCTTCAGTACGATTTTTTGGTGGCTCTGCTGTACTGAATTTTCCATTCTCCTTTTTTGAGAAATTCAAAGATTGAACACTGACTGGAGTTGCATTAGAAACAGGAACGCATTTCCTGAGAGCCATGCAGCCTGAATATAGAAAAATATGACATACCACTTAGTCCTCCAAATGAATATTACTTCCACTGATCAAGAATCTTGTCCTTAAAAATTGTTGCAAACTAACTCAACGAGTATATCAACACCAAAGGATGAAATAAACAAATTATGAGGCTAAAAAAATTACATCAGCACAAATTTGGCAAAATAAACCATTAGGGAATCATATTCCCAAAATATTAAACTCTCTAACTGGGTCAACGCAGATAAATACACGATCTTCGAAACAACCATCATAGAAAGAACAATACCTTCCCAGTTCTCGTGCAAAAACAATCACAAAACCTCAGATTCCAAAACCCTGACATCTCCCATGCGCATCACGCTGTAGCATTCGAGAAAAAAACCCTAGTTTTTTTGTTGTATCCACTTCACACTGCCAAATCAAGAACAAGATTAACAATAATTTTACATGAAGTACAGACAATTAAAGGTATAAACCACGTGGTAACAAAGCCTACAATAAATTCCACAAAATGGGAAGATTTAACACGAAGTCTTCCTGAGATTATAATCCCATATTAAGGTATAACTCAGCGCGGATACAAAGGAACAGTATAGAGATATGGGAATGGCGATCAAATTCAAGAAAACATTTTGGAAAATATTCAAATATCCTATTGCGTAAAAAATCACCAAACGGGAATCAATCACTAACGAAAAACGAAAAGAAATGTTCATGTAGCGTGAATAAAGATCCAGAAATTGGCATACAAGACTACAGTTCTTCGGTAGAGATGAGGATAGTTGGAAAGAAACGAAACGCAAACAGAGCGATTTCCGGCTTATATATCTTTCAGGATTACCGTGTTAGAAACATACCTTCACCTCCCAGGGTACGGTGTCCGACACGGCGACACGTACAAACTTGGAAATTATTCCATACTTACTGTTATATAGCTAATAACAAGTTTAACAATAATAATAATAGGAATATTGTTATTTTTGTATATGGAAAATAAATATTTAGAATTTAGACCCAGACAATTTTTTATCGAGCGATTGAACTGAAATAATTCGATTTATTTTGAAAATTTGATGCGTTGTTAAAAAAATGGATTTAAATTTTTCGATTCTAGAATTAATTAACCTAATCTTTATAGGTTAGAACTTAGGCTCCCTAAATATTCCCTATGTATTGGCTAATGACTTGTCATTTTTATTTATTAATACATAATTGTTAATCGGAAAATGGCGGTCTTAATCTCTAAATTTTGTTAATTTTGGCAAATTTGATCTATAAATTATTTTTTCGTGTATACAATCCCAAAACTTCAATTAATTGATAATATTCATCCTCATAGTTTTGTAAAATTTAGCAAATTCAATCCTCAAAATTCATAATTAGTCCCCAAAGTTTAAAAAATGTAAAACTAGTCCCCAAATTTGGGGAATTTGGCGAAATTGGTATCTAAATTATTTAACGATCGTTAGAATTGACGTTTTTCAAAACGTTGAGGACCACTGTTGCAAAATTATTTAACGGCCGTAATTGTCATTTTTCAAAACTTTGAGAATCTCTAACATCGTTAGGGACTTTTTTTGTCTAAACTCTGGAATTACGAGGATCAAATACGCCATTGTTTTTGTTTGGGAACTAACATTACCGAAATTAAAGAGTTTGAGGACTAATATTGTCAATTTTGATAAATAATGGGGACTAGTTTTGCCAAACCATACAAAAATTTGGGATATGTTTTGACATTCTAAAACTTTGGGATTCAAAATTACCAAATTTTCAAAACTATGAAAACTAAATTTGTCATAACCCCTAAACTTGGAGCTCATATCTAAGCATAGTCCAATGTTAATATAATACATAATTGTTAATACTTATTATTGTTAGATAAAATGTTAATTTAAATAAATGAGGAGATATAAAATAAAATTTGTGTCATTTTATTGAATATTGGAAAAATACAGTGATCGAACAAGGAAGGGAAGTTCGGAGCCCAAAGTGAATGATCTTCAGTCATGGGTCTTCACCACTGTGACAGGGCACAAAGCATGACTCACAACAAAGCTGCTCACGCTCCCCATGATCGCCCTACAATGGAGAAAAGCCAGCTTTTAAACATCATCCAATATAAGAAACAACCAAAGCAAGTGATGGAATATCATCTTTTAAACCGTTTGATCTTGCCGAGGCCTCTATTCCCAATAACGATGCAGTCAAGAGGAGTAGCGTCGATTGACTCGCACAGCTTCTCTCTTGGATCTCCCCAGAAGATCTTCATTATCACAGTGATCTATTTCCAGATCTCATTTAATCGTTCTTGCTTTGGGTTCATATGAATATCGAGAATTGTGTTTAAGTAACATACCTCTTTGTTCCTCGCTGCTGTCGATACAATATCCAGCGTTTCCGGATCAGGATTCACTTCGTACTTCTTCATAACATGAGGGTTTGTGAATTCGCTCAGAGGAATCAAAGCTTCCAAATATCAGACAGTAGAATCAGATCAAACCCAAAACTAAACACCAAAGAGGAAAAGAAAAGCTTACGGGAACCGGTGGCTTCCCAGAGCTGTTTCTCGCCGGACTCATAGCCGTCATAGGGGAGGACAGTGACGAGAATCAGATAATCGCCGTCATGGATAAGATTGTCCACCGCCCATTCAAGAGCTTTTCTGCTGCACGGAGAGAAGTCAACTGCTACGCCCACTCTCCGGGGATCTCCCATCTCTTCTTCAATTGTCATTCTGCCTGTCTCCTCTTTATCTAAAGTAAACACGTCAATGACGACGGCTTGTTTTGCACCGTTTGATTTGAAATTTCGATCTTAATCGCATGGTCACGGATGCACTTGTCCACTACACAATATTTTTTGTCCACACATTCTCTCTCCATTGACAAAGGAACACCAATTCAGACATGCCCAAATCCATGTATAGGCAGAGTAATCTGTAAAAGGTTTAATTTTTAAGCAAATACTCTGTAAACGAAGAAGCATGGCACCTTCTAGAATTAGTTCTTACTTCACGAACTTGGGATTCATAACTTCAGTTGACAGAAGGGTGGCATGCTTTACTGCACGGGCTTTACAGTATTTACAGGCGGATAACTTTGAGTGTAGTGCAGTCAATGCAACCTCTCCTCCAGCGGTTAAAGAACTTAAAAGATTTAATTCTTCGTTCTTCTTTTCACATTCATTCATTTACCGACAGTTAACAACATTAACATTTGTCATGTTATACCGCCACCATGTGAAGATCATCCCTTTACAGTATGCATCCATAATTAGTACAGAAAACTTACACATTGAGGGAACTCAACCGAATCTGACTGACTTGAGTTGCGAAGTTGGCATTCAATGAACCTGATCACATTCTCTACAAAAGTTGCTTAAATTTTGAGAAGAAAGAATTCGGTTTCATCATCTTCTTACCCTCGTGAACTCTGCAACAAAGGAAATCGAGTTTTGTGTTGATGGGTGAATTACAGCTTAACAGATTCATTCTTTTGATTGTGGTGTTAGGTGAGGCATGGAGTCTTTGTTTCGCTGCTGAACATGGAAAAGCAAATTTCGTATTTGGAGATTCATTAGTTGATGCTGGTAACAACAATTACCTGATAACTCTTTCTAAAGCAAATTACGTTCCAAATGGGATTGATTTTGGTAAACCAACTGGTCGATATACAAACGGAAGAACAATCATTGATATTATAGGTAATTTCTGAATTGTGTTTTGTGTGCGTGTTTAATGTAAAAGGTCTCTGAGTTTTGAACTGAACAAAAACAGCACAAGGGATCGGGATCAAGGACTTTACTCCACCATACTTAGCAACTAATACCGCCGGGAAAACACTTATCCGGGGAGTGAATTACGCTTCAGGCGGAGGAGGAATCCTCAACAAAACTGGCTATATTTTTGTAAGTTTCTTACAGTAGCTCAATTTAGAGTTAAGTAACGTGAATAATACTGATTTGTAGGGTGGGAGGATTAACATGGATGCTCAGTTAGATAACTTCGTTAACACAAAGAAGGAGATTATATCGATAATTGGAGAAAAATCAACTGAAAAACTGCTGAAAACTTCATTGTTTTCAATCACAATGGGATCAAATGACTTCATCAATAATTACTTAACACCAGTCCTTTCAGCAGCTGAACAGTTCCTCGTCACCCCAGAATCATTTGTTGGATCAATGATTTCAAAATACAGAATCCAACTCACAGTAAGTAAATTATCTATACTTTCTGGTCTGCGATGTAATCACAGTAATGTAAAACAATTTTCAGCGGCTTTACCATCTGGGTGCGAGAAGAATCGTAGTGTCTAACGTTGGTCCAATAGGGTGCATCCCATTTGAAAGAGACACGAACCCATTAGCCGGCGATGAATGTGTCGTCTTCCCAAATAAAATTGCCCATATGTTCAATTCTCAACTCAGGAATCTCGTTCATGAACTTAATGCCGATCTTAAAGGTTCAACCTTTGTATATGCAGACGTTTACCGTATCTTTGAGGATATCATAAACAACTATTCTGCATTCGGTAATGATTCCGATTCCTGTACCCAGGGCTGTTTATTTTCTTACAGAGATTTGTGTACAGGTTTTGAGAATGGAAATTCAGCTTGTTGCCGTGCTGCGGGTAGATTTGGAGGACTAATTCCGTGTGCCGCTGTGTCAACTGTTTGTAAAGACAGATCGAAGTTTGTCTTCTGGGATCCGTTTCATCCGACAGAGGCGGCGAACTTGATAATCGCGCGACGGCTGCTGGACGGCGATTCTAAGGACATTTGGCCCGTCAACATTCGGCGATTACTCAGTTGATTCACATTCACCCCAATTAATTCCTCAAATGTCTAATGAAACTAGGTGTAAGGACATTCATTTTTTTAAAAACCCATGTTTTCATAACATTTGTATCCAACTTATGATATATATTATAATTTTAAATTTTATAATTTAATATATTTTGTCTTACCTATTCAATTAATTACGATCATATTATATACTCTACAATCCATTTATTCTAATAGATCTTTCACCATATCGAAATGTCAAGCATTTGGACAAAAAAACAGAGTTCTTCTAATTTCTTATAGGCGATTTAAATAGGGGTGTGTGTGGATCGAGTAACCGATTCGATCATCAATTTTTTTTATCCGATCTGATAGATATAGATCGGAAAATTGATGATCCATAACTGATTCGCAACTGTGGATTGATTTGCGGGTATCATAATCTTTATTGTTTATGGTTGATAATGAAAATTGTCAATAACTACCAATAATGTTATTTATTTACAAAACATTACATTTATAACCAAAAAACGTATGTTCGAAATTTTCAAGTTTTCATAAATTGAAATTTGAATTCAGTAATAGTGTTTAATTAAAACCAAAGGGTGTACACAATGAATAACTTTTCTTCAAATTACACTAAATCTACAAAAAAAAATATAATTCACTTATATGTTCTTAATGACAACATTGAAAATATCCCGACAATGTGAATATCGCGAACTTCCTTTTCTCCTTGATGAACCAAAAATATATCACCGAGCAATATTCCACAATCTTCAAGCATCCGAAATAGAGGTTCAGATCTCTGAACTCATACTTGGTCACCCTATGCTATGGAGGGGCACACTGAGGATTGTTAGCTTCAATGAAGAAGCTCATGACATCTGTAAAGCGAAAGAAATATAAAAAATCAATTATTTCTGTAAAAAAATATAAAAATATTAATATTATCAAACAATACAAGTACTATACCAAATGATATATATATATATATATATATATTTCCAAATCCTCTAATTATTTTAAATATACATAAACACAAATTGATTCATATATAATATAATAAATATCAGATATTAGTTTTCAAAAACCATATTTGACCCGAAATCACATCCAATCCAACCCGATTAAGTGGGTGTTCTAGATGCATTTTAAAAATGAATTTCTATAAATTAATGCATTCTAATTATAATTACAGAACACTCATTATTTTGTATTTTCATTATAATGTAAATGCATAGAATGCATTCTTATTTTTACTCATAAATGAAAAATGACAAAAAATTGTCATTTTGGATTACAAAATGCATTATTTAGTATGTAATGACAATATTATTATTTAAAAACACATTATTTTTCAAATGATTTTTTTTAATTTTCATTTTTCCCGGGGTCAATTACTTTTTAGCTATGTTTTAAAATTGGGTTGGTTCCATCGGTTCACCAGATTCAAATCGGAACAAATATAAATCACAATCCAGTTTAGACCCTACAATTTTAATTTGACAAAATTTCATTCGATTACATACCAGTATGACCAATACATTCTACGGATTGGCGATACCGTATATTAATTATTATGTATTTTAAGAATAACAACAATTTAATCTTAAAACTAAAAGAATTATCGAATCAACTATACATCATGAAAGTTAATCTAAGATATGTATGTCTCTTTATCATGTAAACATTTAAAGGACAACATTGTCTTTTAGTATCTATAATACATTCATATTTTCATTTTCTTAAAAACATCCATTTCATTATACAACTCATTATATACACCGCAGAACACAACACATATTTTCATTTTGAAAATACATTCTCATAATTCATTATCTAAATACATTCTCATTCTCATATTCATAATGTGTGCAGAACATACCCTAAATATTTACAGTTCAGATACCCGCAAAATCGATTCGGTTCGATTACTTCGGATATTCGGACCATCGGATTTTCATTTACACCTTATATTAATTTCTTTAACAAAAAAATAATGTTTTAAATTTAAATACTATGATGTGTATCGAGGTCAGGGTGATCCGGCAGCCGACTTGTTCTTTGCGACACCACTAAAAATAAAAAGACAAGAAGCTTGGATCAACACATACTCAAAACGCACATGACTGATGACACTGGGACCTAAACCACGTGCCCTAAACCCCAACACCTAAAGTGACGCAATTTTGCTTTACAATCGTATGCTTTTTTGTATAATAATAAAAACATATTATAAAGTAATCATTAATATTATGTTATTTGTTATCTTTATAACAAACAAGCCCAATATAGATGCAAATAAATATCAATCGAATTAAAAAATAATGATATACTCATTACAATTTATGGTATTAAATTAATTAAATTTATTAACATTGACCTATGCGGCACTGACTCGTCCGACCGACTCGGTGCGACTCGACTCGACACGACACGACACGACTCGACAAGAGTATAAGAGTCGTATTTTCGACTCGGTTATTATTTGTAAATAAAATAATATTAAATAATGTTAAAATTTGTTGAAAGTTACATAAACTATATTTTTTAAACTACAAATAGTTTATCAAATTATTATATAAGATAATTCAACTTTATAAAAAATGAATATAGTTGTTCTATTTCATGTCTCCCCAAAAGCAACCATATTTCGGTACATTATCGCTTATACGATTAATTCACAAGTAGATAGATTATATAACAAAATCATTAATGCATATAAGTCATTTTCTAACAAATAAAAAATATAATTAATGAAGAAATCAAAACGACGTCGTTTTTTGTTAAGTGTCAAGAGTCGTAGCGAGTCGGACGCAGTTCGACACGGGTACGTGAGGAAAATTGGAGAGTCGGTGCAGCAGAGACATTGACCACTAATCATTTGATTTTATGTGATTAATATATTAACGATTTAATTAATTAATATATAATTATTTCCGATTTACACATGGGACGTGTAAATCACGTGCTTAGAGCCGCATGACGATCCTATGGTCCCACCGCTCATGTGATGAGTTTTGCGCTTCCTGATCCCTTTTAAAGTCGTCTTCCACCACCATCTTCTTTACCAGTGCCGCGAATCTCCGCTTCTCATCGGTATGTGAATATGGATGATGTTTTTTCATACGATTCTCTACTTTAATCGACGGTGAAGGCTTTGGTTTGACTTCTTAAGACGATGAGCGCGGTTCATCGATTCTGGATTTGTGTTCTTTACTTGTTGTTTTATTTTATGTTTGGTTTTGTGTATGGATTTATGTATTTTTGATTCGATTGTTATGTGGTTTGATAGTCTTGGATCGTAATTCTTGGCCGTTATTTGATATTCTCTTGTTTTCTGGCATCGTCTTTGAATCCGGATTTCACAGCTCTGATTGAGATGACGTCGTCGCTGTTATCGCCAAATCCGTTGGTTAATTCCGATAGATCATCGTCTACAAGGAAGAGGAGGNCGATACCGTATATTAATTATTATGTATTTTAAGAATAACAATAATTTAATCTTAAAACTAAAAGAATTATCGAATCAACTATACATCATGAAAGTTAATCTAAGATATGTATGTCTCTTTATCATGTAAACATTTAAAAGATAAAAATGTCTTTTAGTATATATAATACATTCATATTTCCATTTTCTTAAGAACATTCATTTCATTATACAACTCATTATATACACGGCAGAACACAACACATATTCTCATTTTGAAAGTACATTCTCATAATTCATCATCTAAATACATTCTCATACTCATAATGCGTGCATAACATACCCTAAATATTTGCAGTTCAGATACCCGCAAAATCGATTCGGTTCGATTACTTCGGATATTCGGACCATCGGATTTTCATTTACACCTTATATTAATTTCTTTAACAAAAAAAATAATGTTATAAATTTAAATACTATGATGTGTATCGAGGTCGGGGTGATCCGGCAGCCGACTTGTTCTTTGCGACACCACTAAAAATAAAAAGACAAGAAGCTTGGATCAACACATACTCAAAACGCACATGACTGATGACACTGGGACCTAAACCACGTGCCCTAAACCCCAACACCTAAATTGACGCAATTTTACTTTACAATCGTATGTTTTTTTGTATAATAATAAAAACATATTATAAAGTAATCATTAATATTATGTTATTTGTTATCTTTAGAGTAAATAAATATCAATCGAATTAAAAAATAATGATATACTCATTACAATTTATGGTATTAAATTAATTAAATATAAAAAGGACAAATAATTAAATTTGAGAAAATGACGACTTGTGTCCCCAAAGTTTGGATAATTTGGCAATTTTGATCCCCAAAGTTTCGAGTGGCAAAAACAGTCCCCAAAGTTTTGATGATTTGACAATTTTGGTCCCCAAAGTTGCGTATTTTCGCAAAATACGTCCCAAAAATTTGTGAATTTTGGTAAAACCGACCCCCAAATTAATTTTCGTTCGGGGACCTAATTTGCCACAAATTACAACTTTGGGGACCAATTATGCCACACGCACATAACTTTGGAGACTGGTTTTGTCAAAATTCGCAAACTTTGGGGACCGATTTTACGTACATGAAACTTTGGTGGTTGATTTTGCCAAAATTGGAAAATTTGGGGACCAAAATTGCCAAAAATTTCAAACTTTGGGACCAAAACTGCATTCCGCCAAATTAAATTTATTAACATTGACACTAATCATTTGATTTCATGTGATTAATATATTAACGATTTAATTAATTAATATATAATTATTTCCGATTTACACATGGGACGTGTAAATCACGTGCTTAGAGCCGCATGACGATCCTATGGTCCCACCGCTCATGTGATGAGTTTTGCGCTTCCTGATCCCTTTTAAAGTCGTCTTCCACCACCATCTTCTTTACCAGTGCCGCGAATCTCCGCTTCTCATCGGTATGTGAATATGGATGATGCTTTTTCATACGATTTTCTACTTTAATCGACGGTGAAGGCTTTGGTTTGACTTCTTAAGACGATGAGCGCGGTTCATCGATTCTGGATTTGTGTTCTTTACTTGTTGTTTTATTTTATGTTTGGTTTTGTGTATGGATTTATGTATTTTTGATTCGATTGTTATGTGGTTTGATAGTCTTGGATCGTAATTCTTGGCCGTTATTTGATATTCTCTTGTTTTCTGGCATCGTCTTTGAATCCGGATTTCACAGCTCTGATTGAGATGACGTCGTCGCTGTTATCGCCAAATCCGTTGGTTAATTCCGACAGATCATCGTCTACAAGGAAGAGGAGGAAGAAGAATGAGGAGGAAATAGAAAATCAATCAGAAAATCTCCATACCGTCTCCAAAATTCAGTGGAAATCCGAAACTCAGCAGCAAATCTATTCATCTAAACTGTCTCAGGCGCTTCAACGACTCCGGATGAGTAGCGGGGGAGAACAGAAGCCGCCTCATAAGCGAGTACGCGATGCCGCATACAGAGTCTTGGCCATGGCGGCGAAAGGCCGTTCGCGGTGGAGCCGAGCCATTCTCAGCAATCGGCTCAGAGTGAAATTCATGAAGAAAAATAGCATCGTGAAACGACATCGGAAATTGATGACTGCAATCACTACTGGGAACAACCGGTTGCAGAATAAATGTAAGATTAGCTTGAAATCCAAGGGTGTACCAGATCTCCAGAGAAAAGCTCGGTTTCTGAGCAAGTTAATTCCCGGTTGCCGGAAACAGCCCTTACTGGTAGTTCTGGAGGAGGTAATAGATTATATACCCGCGTTGGAAATGCAGGTACCTACCTACCTACATTATTATTATCTATGAGCAATGCAGAATCATATCACCAGACTACTATATATACTCTTATCATAATTCGTAGGTTCGGGTCATGAATGAGTTAGCACAGCGACTATCAGTTTCAACAACTGGATTTTCTTCAATGGCTTCCAGTGATGGGTTTGGTTTGTACAATCTGGTTCAAGCGGAGTGATAAGCTTTTTCCATTGCTTTCATTTAATGGCGTGAAGTTCAGATCTACTCAATCTCCAGTAAGATGTTTATGTGAATTACATCCTATCATTTGATTTGATTTGTGCATGGGATAATGATGCTTTTATGGAATTGATGGTATAAATAGCAACTATGGATGCTATGTTAATTTTAAAAGATTGCAAAGCATATCTCCATATGTTTTGAAAAAAATATTTTCTAAGTTTAGTTGTATAGCATAACTAGTCCCATCCCATGTTTGGAGAATAAAACTTGCAAATTAGGGAGTGTTATTTTTGTTATTTTGTAGTGTGTGTGTTGATGTATGTGAAATGATGAAGGTGTGTGTTGGGGAATTGAAGGATGTTTTGAAGTGGGAGGACAATGTATGAATTATTGTGTCAGGAGTGGAATTCTCTGTTTCCTTTTTCTCTCAGTTAATATATTTATAGTGAACAAAAAAAGGTTATTGACTGGAGATGAAAGCGACTAGTGTTGGTGATGAAATGGGTTTGGATATATTGTTGTTACATAATAGATTGGGGGAAAGGAAAGGAAAGGATTGGTTTGAGTAATTAAGGTGCCAAGTGTAATGGTCCAAATTTAAATAATATAGAATGACTAATTTGGTTTGGTTTGGTTGGTGATCGGATCCACATGATAAATACACACCGAAAATGGTGGCTTTTTGTCCTTTAAAAAGGCACAGGTGCACATGCCCAAACTCATGACAAATGGAAGGACTGGATAGACATGTGTCTTAGTATAAATGATTAAACTATTGACCATCCGAATGTAAAGTAATTCATATTAGCAAATGATTTAAAACACACACAAACCATTATACTTCAAAATGATAGTTTTGATTTGCATGGGACAAATGAGATGTATTCTTGAAGACTATTCTTTTTATTTGAGAAAATGACCCATAAGTTTCCAAACCACTAAAATTAATCATCATAATTTGTAATAACATATTTAATCTACGAATTTTAAATTTTTGAAAAATTTGATCTTCAAGTTGTAATAATTCGCAAATTAGATCTTCAAAGTGTCAAACTCAACCATCTTAAATTTGATTTTGGTTTTTTAAAACTTATAAAATATGAAAATCAATTTTATGAATTGCACAAAATTGCACATTTTGGCTGTGAATTGTGATTGTTTTATTTATCTTTGAAGGGAATGGGCGTTGGATGTTAGCTAGTATTAATATTATTCAAACGAACGACTTTGGTCCACCGCCGTCTGTTAAGTGCTACCTCAACAAGTCTACCAGGATGAAATAATACTTCAATCGCATCTAAAGAGATACTACAAATTAGATACCTAAAGCCATCCCGCAGTAACAAGTTTCATAGCTCAACTTATCATAATCATCGAAACCCATAAATTTAACTGACCTGAGAAGCGAAGACACAGCAGTTTCATAATCAACTCATGAAATTTTGATATTCTCATAACTATAACGAGAATCATAAATATGAAGATGTTAACTGAGCCTTTTTTGATGAATTCTATGTTCAACAAGACTGACTACAAAGAAATCACTTACGGAGTGAATCCATATCTCACAATTATACAACCCAACCAAACGCCACACAAAATGGGAGATCCCAAAGCACCAAAATTTCCAAGGATGGCATGTCTCACCTGCCATTGACGACAAATTGCTGTGTTCAAGTATATGCTACCAAACATCTGCACTAGAGAACATTATGGACGTTCAAATAACTAAATCAGGTATCTTCACACACCAACAAATGATATTAGAAGCTCTCAAGGCAACACAAGATGATAAGGACTAAGTCCACCTTTCAAGAGAAAAATGTTTGCATATTCCCTCCAAATTAAGCAAGTTCTGACACTTTACCCACTGCTACGGTTCTCCCTGGGAAACACAAATCATTATGATCTCATTTAAAATCACACAAGAAAGAGATGTGTATTGAAATATTAAGGATTGCCCTCCTTATCCAACCTTCGGTACGTAAAGTGAATCTCCCAAGTTGTGCGAAATCAGAGAATCTCTCCACGCATATCATGTTATTCAACTGAGAAGCAAAATGTTGAACCAAGATTAGACCACTTTGAAAATAGCATCTGATGCTTATCTATGAAACTTCTCAACTCCTCCTAATCAACTACTTGTATAAACATCATTCATACAGGAAATTTAGTGAAATGATAAGATTCACACAGAAGGCTTTTTTGAAATCTCACCTGAACACGGCATACGACATAAGCCCCTTGCTTAACAAATAGAGGCTTCCTTTTCATTGGAATTTTAGTCTTGAGATCAATCTGCTTCATCAAGTCAACGATCTCACATTCTTCTACAACCGAATGAATATGCAGAACAGCCTTGTAGCCAGCACAAAAAATCGCCTGATGGCACATTCAATTTGAGGGGATTTAAATGAGTTGGCAATCTTGGCCATCATATACATCTAAGGGAGGATGCTTAAATCAAACCACTACACTATCCCTAAAGGAGTGAGTGGGAAAACATACATTGTCGACCAACTCAAGGATTTGCAAGTGAGCAACGAACTGTGATACCACAGGTATTGGGTTTGCTGCATTTAGTAAAATCGATCATTTCAGATTAAACAAAAATAAGACAAAGCGACAAGGTAATGCATAAATGAAGAATAGGCAATCTGGAAAGTCGAAAATAAATACCAAAAATCTTGAATTGCAGGCATGATACGGTTGCAATAGCTAAAAAATATTTATAAACGAAGTACTACAGATGACTAGCCAACATTCTCATAAGAATGGATGATCACTTAAGACCTTATATATATATCAAATGAAAGGAACAGAATATGAAAACTTATGAAGAAAATCAAACAGACAAAAAAGAATACCAATGCTGCTGAGAACAAAGCCAGTTACAATGTCTTCTTCCTCGATACCAGCTACCCTAACCCTTAAGTTCTCACCAGGCCCAGCTCGCCTAACTCTGTCTTCATCACAAAATAATGCAGTAACTTTCACTTGGACCTGAAAGACAGAAGCATTGATGTTCCATATTGAGAAAATAACAATGGCAATGTAGTAAATCACCTTATTGGGCATGATCATCAGATTATCACCTTCGCAAATAGTTCCAGATTCCAATTTTCCCATAACAACCGTCCCCATATCCTTGAATTTGTCTATTATAGGCATTCTTCAGAAAAATGCAAAGCTTCAGCGAGAATTGAAAAAGTAGACCTATGTAACTCTTAGGAGACTAACTTCAGAAACAACATAAAAATGTGGAAAAAAGGGTACGAAAAAGCAATTTTTAATAGGATGTAATTCATTATAAAATATCAGAAAAACATGAAGATCGTTGAAAACTTGATGTCTACCTTATAGGACCATTTGGATCCCGCATCGGAACTTCAATGGCATCAAGCACTTCAAAAAGGCATTTTCCATCCCACCAAGGGCATATGCTCTTATCAACTCGGGTTTTCATATTTGTCCCAAGAAGACCGGATATTGGAAGGAAATATACATCTGACATAATTGCAATTTCCCCCAAAAATCAAACAAATAAATAAGAGAGAACAGATTGCTAATGAAGTGGAATTGAACATTAATAACAATAACAGAACTGCAAAGTTCACATAAGAGTGAAAATTAAGTGCAACGAACCTTTCTTAACATTATAGCCAGAGGACTTTAAAAAGGACTCCATTTTAAGTTTGATTTCATCAAATCTGCAAAGAATACCAAAACTTGGCTACCAGATGAGGCGCAAAAATAGGACTACAAGCCTAGCCAAAATACCTTTCTTTTGACCACTTCACTGTGGGCTCATCCATTTTATTAACAACAACTATCAACTTGGATACTCCTAAAGTTTTCGCAAGTTGGACATGCTCCCTAGTCTGGCCACCTTTCTCATAACCAGTTTCAAATTCACCCTTACGAGCCGAAATAACCTAATGTACAATAATACTTAGTCTAGGTAAACTAACATTCGTATGCA
Organism: Utricularia reniformis; assembly: GCA_009725065.1. NCBI lineage: Eukaryota > Viridiplantae > Streptophyta > Magnoliopsida > Lamiales > Lentibulariaceae > Utricularia > Utricularia reniformis. Next base: position 189,218 of record RWGZ01000499.1, read on the forward strand.
TAATGGTAGTTGCAATTCAACATCTGAACATTACTAACAAGTACTCCAATATCTGCCTGAGAAGCTCCACTGATCATGTTGGGCACATAACTTTTGTGGCCCTAATTAACAAAAGAAAACATGCTTTATCATGGAGGATATGATGCTGCCAGGAAAAATGAACTTAAAAAACCAAAGGTTCATTAGATATTATCGAATTGACAGAAGCAGCATAACTAGAACAATCAATCAATTTGCATCCTTATCAAGGCATACATTTTTTTTGTTAAATGAATATATGCATGTAAATATATCCATCAAAACTGCTAAAACTAGCAAATCAGGCACAAAAAAGAAGCAGTGATACAAAATATTACGGGAAATCAAATAAAAACAACATGTAAACTCAAAGAAAAACTAAAAAGTGAGTTTATTGTGCACCCAGTATGGTAAACCAAATACAAGTGGAGAGGATGTAAATACAAAATAAAATAGGGTAACGATCACACAGATGGGGTACAGCATCAAGATAGAAGATAGACAAGAAAAACGAGCGCAAGCATGACTACAAAATAATGAACAATGAGACTACCGGAGCATCCAATATTGTAAATCTGGTAGTTTCTGTTTCAAAGTGAGCTCTTCCAACTTCCACTGTTATCCCCTAATATTTAGAAAAATGCGCACGTTACTGGTCAGAAAAAGATAAATCCATTAATAGGAAATTTTATAATAAAGGGCACAATTATAAAATACAGAAAATAGCCATTAGTTTTAGTGGGATTCAGATAATACCTTAACCCTCTCTTCTTCATTTGTATCCATGATGTATGCCATATACCTATGTCAAAATCAAATATAATATACATCATTATCAATCTTGTTCAGCAATACTTTCATGAAGACAAATGTTGAGTATACATTGAATGCATTTTATAATAAACTGCAATATCATCAAAAGGTTAAAAAATTAAGTAACAATCAATTGTATGAACATCTCACCAACTCTCCCTGCTTTTGTCTTTAGCTTCCTTTTCATACTTTTGTATAGTACGGTCATCAACTTGACCGCTCAAAAATAATGTCTGGCCACCAATTGTAGACTTTCCAGAGTCTGCAGATCATATTAAACCCACAAAAGTCATACTTTACTGACTGATACTAAATTTAAAAATGTGGCTGTAAATGAAAACATAATATGAAATACAATCATGGAATTACTTACATGGGATATGAAAAAATTCCCATTATAAAATCATTTTGTACATATTTACATGCGACAATGATTGCACCATACCAACATGACCGATAAACACAACATTCAAGTGTCTCTTCCTGCAGCTTTCCTCCTCCACAACGGGAACATCATTAGGATGAGAGTTTTCTTTCTTATCCTCTGAAATAATTTAAAGAGTTATTAAAAAACATACGTAAATGTACCTGGTGGCATAGGTTTTCTCATCACTAAAAAACAGCTGTACTCCTACCTACCTCTATCAGCATAGTGTTGAATTGAAACAGCAGTACTTGTTGCTTCTGAGTTATCAACTGAAGTATGATCTATCCACAAAAAATTCCAAAAAAAGACTTAACGGATTTTCAAAGGAATACCATTTAAATTTCAAAACAGGGAGAACCTTTATATGCTTCATCATGATTCTTATGTGCTGCAGGTATCACCTCATCAGTGGTCACCATCACAATATCATCTGTTAAAATCACCAAATGTCAATTATGTAGCCAGAAGGGAATTAAAATTCCATGATCACAAACAAACGAACCACCATCAGTATTCTCCTGATTCACATCCAAGCCTTGCCTTCCGTCTTCTGCATTGTCCATTGCAGCATCTTCTAAATACATTAATAAATACTTAAAACCAATAACAATATTATAAAATGTTGGCAAATTGATAAAAAATAAGAAACATCACGCCCACTATAAATACATCACTTCTTCTGAACCGAACAAGAAAAATAACAATAAATAAAGAAAGCCAGCATCTTTATCATCAAACGCCCACACAAACACTTGCTATACTAGAGACTTGCCGCAAGAATTGAGAGACAAGGCCTTAATGTCCTCCACAAAATCTGTAAAAAATCAGAAATTAAAAATCCGAAGTATATTTTTTGAATATTTAAAATCAAGAATCCAGACCTTGCGTTTGAATATTACGGCCCAGTTCCGACATGATGTGCAATACAATGATGTGAAGTAATTCCTACAAATCAGAAGGCGGCTTAGAGAAACAGGAGCAAAAGAAAATCAACGCCTGGGGATACCAACTTAGGAAAATGGAAGTTCTGATTATTGCGGGGAGGCAAACACATCCAAAATGGCATTTCTATTTTCTATGGACATTAGGGTTCTATCACTGCAAGTGCAGGCCACCAACTCGACATATCCTTTTGGGCCCAAATTATTATTAGGCCACAATTTTTAGACCCGTCATGACAAATATTTGGGCCGTTTTACCATTGGGCCAATAGTTTTAGACTTCATTAACATTATACAAAAGTATGTTACACTTTCTATAATTTGACAAATAAGTTCTCTAAATTTAATATATATGATAAAATTTATGCTTAACTTTTTAATGATTTTGTAAACTTTAAAGATAAATTTAATATTAAATGTAAATTTCATTTTTGGAAGATTAATACTAAGTAAGTGTATTTAATTTTATTTTATTATAAACAAGGATAATTACGAATTTTGAAATTTTAAAAATAAAAAATTCTAAAAACACCTTAAACAAGAAGTTACCCGAGAAAGAAAGTTTGTGGAGTGCGGAACGTGGCATAAGCGAACACGGCCACGTTAATTTGCGAGATGCCACGCGTCATCACCAAAATCTCTTACAGCCAACTCTTCATTTCCAGTATTCCCATAAAGCGCGCCCTTTGGCACCTTCAAGAATGCAAACTGAACTTAAACAGGAGTTTTGATGCCTCATTTGTTGTTGTTACTCTTCTTCATTGCATTTGCTGCAGTTGTTCTGGTTCTGGTATCGCTAAGACATTGAGAACGATGAAGGTGCGTGTTTTCCTATGTTTATGCATCATAATTCCTCTTGTTTTCGCGCACGGAGATGAATCAGAGACACAATCCGGCGACAATTTGGTCGAAGATGCTAAGAAGAATTCAGAATCTTGGTCGGAATGGGCTAAAGAGAAAATCTCTGAAAACCTTGGCTTCGCGTCTGAGGCTAAAGATAAAGCATCGGACTCTGCTCAAGGTAATAGTTAATACTACGATCAATCCTGATTTCAAATTGCTTACGCGGATTAGGATTTACGTTACCTCCTGTATTTTGCAGAAGCCGGTAAATTCGCTTCCGATAAGGTAGGGGAGGTGAAGGACGCGGCAGCGAGGAAAAGCGGCGAGGTGAAAGAGAAGGCTGAGGATGCTGGACAAGCAGTTGAAGGGAAAGTAGGGGATGCGAAAGAAGAACTTGAAGATAAATCAAGGAAAGTTGCGGAGGTGGCAAAGAACACAGCAAAGAAAAGCAGCGAAGCGAAAGAGAAGGTAGAAGATGCCGGAAAAGAAGCTAAAGGAAAAGCAGAGGGTGTGAAAGAAGTAGTTGAAGAAAAAACAAGGCAAGCTGCGGAGGCGACGAAGGCGGCGGCTGCTGAGGGGAAGCGGCGGACTGAGGAAAAAGTGGAAGAAAATTTGAAATGGGCAAAAGAGAAAGCTAAAGACGGGTACGAAGCTGCTAAGGAAAAAGCAGCAGGGACATACGAGTCAGCTAAGGAAGCCATGAAACAAAACGAGGAGCTCTGAATTAATGCTGATGTACAAAAACTTCTGTTCCTTTGAATAAAAATCACTACTTTTGACATTCAAGAGCTTCTGTACATGGAAGAAGACCTTAACCTCTGAAAAACTCTTACAAACTCCATGAACTGTGAAAAATCCAAGGCTGTTGAGTCATCTGAGGGGTTTTGGCAGATGACGAAGTCAAATCCTGATAAGCTTTTAGACAGTGATTCAAGTTTGGTAATTGAAAGTTTCTGAATACTCTCCATCTGAACCAACTTCCCAGTTTGCCCGCTATTTTCCCACCATTTCTTCATCACTCTGCGGTTAACTTCATTTGGCTCAATAGAAACCAAACCCTTCAAACGAACACCAAGTCTATGTAGAGAAATTTCAGCACCACCCATTCCCGTGAAGAAAGATAGCAAACTAACTCCTTCTGGGAACAACCGTTTCAAAACAGAGATATGGTAACCCAATGCATCTGTTTGAAAAGAAAGTTTTAATGACTTAACTCTTTCTGATGAAGTGAAACCAGAGACTTGGCTGTGATGAAGTGGATAACCCATAATACGTTCTAGATGCTCTGGATCTAAAGGTGAAAGCTTGTAATTCCCAGCCCAGATTAGATTCTTGGACTCAATGTGCTGAAGAAGCAATCTTTTCTGATCAGGTAATGGATGTCCTTCACATTCAGCTAACAGTTTCCCAAGTTTGTCACATAAATGAGATACTCCACTTGGGTTGCAATCAGTAAGGGTAATGTGAGTACTCGTATCCCAAGAAGGCTTCCATTTTCTTACTGAAGGTATAGCTTCTTCTAAACTCATTGGCCCTTTTGGGAATATGGGGAATCTGTCTTCTGTAGGGAGGTTATGAATATAGCCTTCAATCCTGGATAAAGATGAGTAGGGTCGAGTGTCAATACACTCAGGCTGAATAGAGTATAAGAACTGAGATACTTTGGTCCAAGTGATCTGTGGTAAACCAGTTGTGCTTCCAAATAAGAAATAAGGTCGTTTAGCTACTAAACTGGTGAGATTCCTTGCAGGCTTTGGTAAAAGGATTGGTTTTCGATCTGCTTCGATGTAAGAATCAATCTGCCTCCAAAAGATTTGCTTACTTGATAAACCAAAGTTCTTCTGATCTTCTAAGGCTATAGTTTCGTTAATGTAGGAGTCCTCTAGAAGTTCTGTTTTTGGTTTTTTCGCGTTCGGTTCGTCGAAAATACAGTATTCTGTTGCCATCTTGCCTTTGAATTTTTCAACAGATTCAGAATTCCCAGTAACTGGTTCATATCCTTCTGTTTTCACACAATACTCAAATGGCTGACCGGAAAAGTGATGTGCCATTGGTACATTTGGGGAAGTGGAAGACTGGAACAACAACAGTGGGAACTAAGAGTTATTTTTACAGCAAAATGTGGTTAAAATACATGTAAACAGTAAGAATAAATGGGGTTACCTTCTCGACCTTGACCACAGTTTCAGGTGCTACAATTGAGTTAGTAAGCTCCAGCAGAGAAGCTTCTGAACCTGAAATACAGGCACCAGAGAAAGAATATTAAAACAACAGGTTTGTGCAAAGCAGCAAAAACTGCATACCGCAAATCTCAAAAGCAGTGGAAATTTGGCTTTCGGAAAATCCCATATCAAGCAATTGTAGTGTGTTATCCATGATGCTGAACAATGCCTCGCTGCTCAAATCCTGAAGAGAGATGAACATCGACAATGTATGTATACACAGTCTAAAGCCGAATAAGCAAGTAAAAGATAAATCTTCCCTCTTTAAAAGTATTGATAATGCAACACTATTTATCTTCATATGAAGAGAAAGTCACCGTTTCATTACAATAGAAATGCAGTACCTTTTCACTTTCTTCATTTCCAGGCTTACTATTTGGCTCTTTCTTGTACTTTTGAGCCATCCTTGCGGCAAAGATAAAGTCCATCAGTTGGCTTGTAGAAGCATGTTTTCCTGCAATTTGGTGCTAGATTATTTGTTAGTCAACAGCAAGATAAAATCTACTGATTGCTATGAAGAATGTGATACAGAACCATCTAACTATCACAAATCTCATGAAGAAAAAACTCTTATGAATCTAAGAAAATTTATCTTCTGACAGTATATAGAAAGATGAGCTTCATTGAAAAAAGAAGGATGCTTCATTTACCTAGTCTTTCCATAGCAGCCCCCACTTCATCTAAAGAAAAATCCATTCGTAACATTGATAAAATCTTATCATCCATGTCTCCACTAGGAACAGAAGGTTCCTGCAAAAATTGACACTGCATATATTAAAACCTTAAGTTGATGAGATCTTTAGTTATATTAATAGAATAAGGTCCAAGTATCATTAAAGAAATACCTCTTTCACAGACGGTTTCTCACCGTGGTAAGATTTCTTCTTTCCAAGCAGGCTATCAAGTGATTCTGAGGACTTTCCCTTATGAAGAAACTGACGTATGAAAAATCAAAACTTAACAAACTTGTAAAAGATAAGTATTCCAGTGCAGCAATGAGCAAATGTACTTAAATAAAGCGCACAATTTGAAATATAATTAAGAAACGAGTTGGGGGCTATCAGTATGCCTAACGTGCATCAAGGACACAGAACATGTGAAACACATGGGAATGCAAGGAAGCCAGGGTTACGTAGGAAGAGTTCATCAAGTGATGGACATGCAGCCTAACATTTCGACCACCGGAATCATGTTGTCGATGGTATACAAAGAGATCGCTTAAAAGAAACGAGCATAGAGACTCATACTATGGATGATTTGGTATAGAAGGAATCAAATGGTTTTCATCAAATATAAAATCTCAATACATCAAGTGGTGATAAAAATCCAAACATCAGTGTATCATTGGATCAAAGAACGAGGCAAAATACAGACTCAAGATAGCTGAATAAATCAGGACCCCTTTTGAGATTGTAGAAAATGCACTTGTATAAATATCATATAATACTGCATTTTTATTTTTACCTTAAGAATACCTTATCATGAGGTATAAGTAAATGAAAATCATTTCCATTAAAAAACAACTAAGGAAAAAAACGGTATTTGCAGAAAAAAAAGAATTAAAACCAGCCTGAGTATTTTTTACAGGCAGATAAAACATCTTGAATGAAAGAGAAGTACCTCCATTGAATCAGGAATTGCAGTGAAACCAATTGTTCTTCCGATAGGTAAAGCATCATCACACAGTTCTTCCTTCATTTTTTGCTCGTTCTGATAAATTAGAGTTGGGGCATTAATGCTTGATTTATGCCGATTTTTCCATCGATATTGCAGAATTCATGATCTTTGCCAAAGACAACTGATACAATACTAAATATTTGGACCCAATGTACCATACAACAATTAATCTATCCCAGAGAGAAGCTATCACGGCTTAGGATGTTAGGACAGAGAGATCATGACAAAGATGGATTTCACAATCCAAAAAGGAGCTCATAAATAGAGGATAACCTAAAGTCATCCGGTTGCAAATTTCTAGGAGAGTAAAATACAAGGACTGGAAAACTTACAGAATACTCAAGCAAAGCTTCCAATAGCATATCTGCATTACCTTCACCTGTGATGAAAGTCGAAGAGCTGTAAGTGTTCATATTGAAACTAATTTCCGGAGCCCTTGCCAGCTTTGAGAGCATTTCAAAAATAAAATAATAAATATGATGGTAGCAGAATTTTCAGAAGGAACCATGAATGCCCCTACAGAATACATGTGGACAGACCTTTTTCCTCAATCACTTTATCGATAAGACTTTGTTTGAATCCCATCCCAGCAAAGACTGATCTCCAGTTGCTTCCAGATGAACACGGAACATCTTCCTGAATACGCAGGATTCATAAAAAAATGAAGCACCACAAAATGCAGATAACAAATCTGCTTTAAAACCGAGATAAGCCATACCTCTGCGAGCTTTAAGCATGTAAACTGTGGTGGAACATCACACTTTAAGCCATCATCATCTATCGGGACACACTTAACAGAATTTTCAACAACAGAAGTATCCTCATCATCCGATATTTCCACCACCTCACACTATAAACCCACATTATTTCATAAAACATTTACGATAAAATACTGAATGCCATTTTCCCACAAAACTACTAAAATATTTTTACATCGTTAACACCTACCATATTAGCGATATTTTCAGTTCCCAACAGGCTATGTGGACCTCGTTTGCTAACTTGTCCTGCATGAAACGAAAAAAATTCAGTTTAAAAATGCGAATTTTCATCAACTCTAGGGTTAATTTGGGGTAAAAAACGGAAATTGATACTGCGAATTCAGTACAAACGAAACTTTGATTCTTGAACGTAAAAATAAGAATGAAATAAAAGAAAAAAATAAAGAAGGACGAAAAGTGACAAGCCGGGTAAATTGCAAATGTAATCACTTTGATAAATCTATAATCGCCGCTGTCGACGTCTGGGCTAGCGTTCTACTCCTGATTTGTATATCAAACCATACTGCTTCTGTATTACATTAGCCGTTGGAACCCTAGAAATGAGTTTATAGACGGCCACCTGTGGCTTCTTCCTCAACGGTCAAATCGACACATACAGAGCGTATTCTGAACTTCGCATTTTTAAAAATCCTCAATTTCACCCGCGTGTCCAATATAATCTTATTAATCTTAAAAAAACTATTTTATAATTTTATTTCATATTTAGTTTAATCTCATATTATTATTATTATATTAAATTTTATTTTACAATTTTAGATAGCATATTGAGCACTTTATGCAATTTAATTACTTTCTATAATTTTTAAAAAGAAATACGACTAATAAATCGTATAATATATTCTAAAATATAATATAATATATTCTACACAATTAAAATTAAATATTTTACAATGAAGATAAAACCGGAAATATTATATAATTCAGATTATTAGAAGCTTCTTGTCCAAATGAAGTTGAATTACGAATTGAAGGCAGCGCAATCCGTCCGTACCTGTCCCTGTTTCCCAGTTAAAACTCCATTTCTACCAAGCTTCCGCATAGCAATAACAAAAGCTCGTGCAAAATCATCAGAGTTTTGGGCAAATCTCATAACTGTTGGATTTGAAGCAGGGTTGGAGAAGAGAGCATCGTCTGATTTGAACATACCCATTCTCTGTATCAGATTCTTGTAGTACATATTGTCGAATATCTGTGGAGTAATAGGATCCATTTGTACTGCAATCCGAGGGTCTATTTTCTGTGGGCACTGCTGCATTAGTTGACGAGCGTAGGTCTGGTTTAATGATGGGTCAATTTGTGATGAGTATAACCGATCGGCGAAACGGTTACAGTGAGAAAACCCTAGTGTGTGTGCGCCGGAGAGGGCGATCATGTCTGTTTGAGATAGGTTGTTCTTGGCGAAGAGTTTGTTCAGTTGGTGTAGATTGAAATTGGGTTGCGGTAAATTTCTTGTTACTCGAGAAGCTTTTGAGATCATCCCGTCTCGCCGCCCTAATTCCACGTCCCATCTTGGACCTCCGGTCTGAAAAAAACAAGCAAATTCGATGGGAAAGTGCCGTTTTTTTCATTTGGATTGTTACTTACAAGGGAAACGACGTCTCTGGCGGCAATGGCTAAAATGTCAGCACATGAAACAACGCCGGGACACTGTGATTCCACTGCAAGTTTTGCTTTGATGACAGTATCGAAGCCGTCGCCGGCGAGGGAAAGGTTGTCCGGGGAGTCTCTTTCAGCGTCATTATTATGGGAGAAAATGAGAACAGACGCATCACATCCCTGAAAATGGAAGATCAGAGCAACTTATAATAATGGATTTGAAGATTGAAGATACAAACCGTGACGAAGCAGTCATGGAAGAAGAGACGAAGAGTGCCTGGAACAGTGATGAACGTTTGACTCAACTTCAAGGCAACAACCTGATGAACGATGTTCTCAACATTTGGACAAGTAGAGCTGTAGAAATTCTCCTTGAGCACTTCTCCTTGTCCTAATCCTACAACAAAGAAAAATAACAACGTAAAGAGCAACCTTCTGGAGAATACCTTCATTATCATCATCCCTCCCCTCCTCAGCGACTGTGTAAAATCATATAAACTTGTTCGGGTGTGCTTAAAGTCACGCCACTACTGTAAATGCAATTTTTTTCCTAAAAAAAACAGACACATGCTCAAAACCAGTAGTTCTGGAAAGATCAAAATGGAGAAAGATTCTACAACAGCTCATATCTAGACTGAGAGTAATGTGATAGGCTTCAACAACTCTCAATGATTAAACAGACTGGGTTACATATATGTATAAAATATTAATCTAGAGTTCATAAAAGTGGCTAATTGATAATTCCACGTTCTGGTAACAACCCCCATCTGCCTTCTAGAAAAAAACAAGTCCACTTTCTCAATTTAATTCTCTCACACAGTGCAGTAAAAATGATGTAATTTTCAAAGTTTTGTATATTTTCAGATCATGGAGTAAGTTTGAGACTTTGAAGGGAAAAAAATGAACTTAATTACCTTAGAAAATGGATGAGCAGTTTGAAGGCCGGGTAATTATGATTCTTCTTCATCAATTGCTGAGTTCATGAGCTTAATTCAAGATGCTTTGTCCCCTTGCACTCTTTAGCTGCTTCTCCTTGAGTAACCTTCGAACTTCAGCTGCATCAATCCATTTTTCATCAGAAGCATATATATTCGACAACAAAATGTAATCGCCTGCATTGCAGGGATCTAACTGCATTAGTCTCTTAGCACCAATTTTGCCGAACTCCAAGTTTTTTTGAATCCAGCATGAACCAATAAAAGTTCTCCAAACATTGGCATCAATAGGTTCAGGTAAATTACTGATGAAATTCAAGGCTTGATCCAGCTCTCCCATGCGACCAAGAAGGTCAACTACAATTGCATAATGCTTAGAATTTGGTAATAGTGTATATTCCTTTAACATTTGGATAAATATTTCAGCTCCTTCTTGAACTAGGCCTGATTGACTACATGCTGATAAGAGGGAAAGAAATGACACTTCATTTGGTCTGATATCTGAATGCTTAATCATCTCATTGAATAATTCTAATGCCTCCTTGCCTCTTCCATGGAAGCTATAAGCTGCTAGCATAGCACTCCATGCAACAACATCACGAACTTTTATGTTCCTGAAAGTTCCAATTGCCGCATCCAAGCTTCCGCATTTTGCATATGATTCTATGAGTGAAGCACTAACAAAAGAATGATCATTAAAGCCACATCTCACTGAAAAACCATGGAAACATTTAGTATGTCGAAGAAAGGCTAATTCAGAACAGGCTGTCAATGCGTTCACCAAATCAAAGGCATCGGGATGAAAGTTGCAAGATAGCATATCTCGGAATACTTCAACGGAATCATGGAGCATACCATTTTGAACACAGCCACTCAACACTGATGAAAAACAAAAGGCATCCTTTTCTGGGATTGACTTGAAGACCTCAATAGCTTCACTAGGGTAACAACAGCTCATATACATGTCAACTAGAGCTGTGGAAACCAAAATGTTCTTGTCGAATCCCTTCTTCACAGCAAGCCTATGTAGCTTAATACCTTTTCCTATATTAAAAGTGGCTTCACAGGCTTGTAAAACACTAACAAGACTAACAGCATTGGGCTCAACATCACTAGTTACCATCTCATCAAAAGAAATTATTGCATCGTTCGCAAACCCATGATGTGCATAGCAAGCAATTATACAACCCCATGAAATAACATCTTTCTTATCCATACTATTAAACAAATTAGTAGCAACATTTCTAAATCCCATCTTCCCGTACAAATTTAACAAAGCATTCAACAAGGGTAAACAACAGTCAAATTCCAATCTGATCACGTAACCATGAATACTTCTCCCAGTTCTCAAGTCTAGCATTTTGGTACAAGCAGATACCAAACTTACTAGTGTAATAGGGTCAACAACCCTTTTTTCTATCATCATTCGAGAAAAAAGTTCAAGTGACTGTTTGGGTTGATGGTTTTGGTCGAATCCTGTAATTATTGAAGCCCAAAGAACAGTATCAGGCTGGGAACACTCTTCAAACGCGCATAATGCATCATCCATTTCCCCACATTTTGAATATAGTTGTACTAAATTCGATATAACAAACAAGTTTCCACTGATCCCATCTGTCTTCTTCACAAACCCATGAATCATCTTACCGAAATGAAGTGCTCTCAGATGTGCACAGCCCTTCAGGGCAATGGCCGTTGCGCAAAGGCCTGGTTTTTCGACAAAAAACAGCTTACAGAAAAGAGACAAGCACTCTTTGTACCAATTCTCTCTGCAGCAGCTTCTTAAAACACAATTCCAAATATGAACATTCCGGTGAGGAATTTCATCGAACAGATTGCGAGCTATTCGATAGGTGAATTTAGAATACAAACCAATCAGCTTCGTAGCAAAAAGAGTATGATTGACGATGCCAAATTTGAAGATGAGACAATGCAGTTGCGCAATGTCTCTTACATCTTTGCATGATTCGAGTAATTTTACGAACAGCACGCTAGTAATCATGAAGATACCGCAAATGTTGCAGTTCTGAGGCAGAAATTTACAAATGTTTTAGGGGTAACATAATGAAATAAAAAAACTAGTGTGGTACTAAATGCATTTCCAATAGATTGGGGGACTAGAAAATATTTTGGAAATTTTTATATACATTTTGAAATTCATTTATTCATAATACTAATCATTAATTAAATTACAAAATTTATTTTTTAAAAAATATGAAATTTTCAGAAATTGTGTTGTATGAATATCTGGATGGATTGGGCCGGAACAAATTGGGCTTTTATGCCGGCCGTAAGTATCTGCCCATTACTTCGTCGGCTTTTGAAAGCGAAGCCAAAAGCGATTTGCGACTGATTTCCTATGACGGAGGAACGGCGACGGAAGAGGAAAAGGGCTAGCCGGCGCAACGCTAGGATTATAGCTGGTGGAGATTCCTTGAATAAAGATGAATCTTGTTCTGCCACCGGTTTTTCTGGTTCTGCTCCTGGTTATGCATCTGAGAAAGGATCAAAATCCTCGTCTTCCTTCATAGATAAAGTAAAGCAAGAATGGATTTACTAACTTGAGTTATTTCCTTAAGTTTCGATTTTTTTATTCGTCTATGCATTTTGATTTGTTTCCTCTTTTGCAGATGAAATCCAAGTTGTCAGGAGGTTATTTCCGAATGATAAATGAGAAGCTTTACACTTGTAGGTATGTTTTTCATCGCTTCAGAATCCTAGTTCGTTTCTAGAATGCTAATGTTTATCGATGCTGAATGCTATGTTTTTTATTTCCAGTGGAGATGAGGCCCTAAAGTATTTTCAAGAGAACCCATCATTGTTCAATGTGGTAAATTTTGTGTTGTTTGGTTGACATATCTTTGAAAACAAGTTAAAATCCCAATGGAATGATTCAATTATTTTTCATTTTTTCCTAATCGTTGTGCATATTGGCCTTGTTATAAGGTGTTTTCCTCCAAAGTATCCTTCATTGTTCTGTTACTGATTAATTTTTCTTATAATACCAGTATCATTCAGGATACCAAGAGCAAATGTCTCGCTGGCCTCAGCAGCCTATTGATATTATCATAAAGTGGATAAAATCCAACAGCTCCTCTCTTATAATAGCCGATTTCGGTTGTGGTAATAGTTTCGAAGTTTGACCTCAATGTCCTTGTCTCTCAACCGGTTCTGAAGCTTCTAATACCCTTGTTTTTTCCAGGGGATGCTCGACTTGCCAAAAGCGTGAAGAACAAAGTTTTCTCAATTGATTTAGTTTCAAATGACCCTTCCGTTATTGCTTGTGATATGTCCAATGTATATATCTCTTCCATTTTTGCTTTACATTATTATTTACCTCTCTTGCTAAAGGTATATTTCTTAAATACAGACTCCCCTTGAATCATCCTGCGTAGATGTTGCTGTATTTTCGCTTTCACTTATGGGAACAAACTTCCCCTCGTATCTGCAGGAAGCAAACCGGGTACTGAAGCCTTGGTATGTTTTCAATGCTACTTCTTATTCTCCATAAATAACTTATAACACTAATTTCATTATCTTTTTGTATGTAGTGGGAGGCTTTTAATAGCTGAAGTGAAAAGCAGACTGGATTCAGACAAATTCATCGACTCCATATGTGATCTAGGATTCACCTCCACATCCAAGGTTCTTTTCTTTCCTTCTCGAAAACAACTCGAGTACGACAGTTAGAGTTGTTTCTGAGCCTGAGATAGTTTGTGTGTTGTTAACTTGTAGGATATATCGAATAAAATGTTTGTTCTCTTGTACTTCCAGAAAAAGGTTTGCGTTTGTTGTTTATAAAGTAGGATCAATGTTGTTATAACTTATAACTCACTCATGTGTTGTTGATCAGGATCAACAAAATTCCAAGAAGATCAAGTGGCCACAGTTGAAACCTTGCTTGTATAAGCGTCGCTAAGGGCAAATTAGTATTTTCATTATTTATATTTTTATCATAATGCTTATTTACTTCAGATTTTAATATCATGTATCCATGATTAGATTAGACTCATTGAACACAATCTATTACCATGTAAAAGTTCAATTTTGCTTAAGGATTGAAAGTAAAATTTATAAAAAATACTAATTTTTAATAATTATATATATATTGGTATGGAACACCTATCAATCTCTAGATTTCGACTAGTATGAAAACTATGATTAATATTATTATTATTCATGCAATAATTAATGTTCAAACCATGGTATAGTGTTTTTCACGAAATTAACTAATTATTATAGCATAAGTTAATGATATTAAAATTTCAAACATTAGATATTAAAATTAATAAATAGTTTAAAAATGGCATTTTCAAATTTCATATATGGGTTGAAGTCCTTAACGGTCTAGAGAAATTTCATTTTTTGAAGACGAGGGAAAGATGAATGTTGACCGTTGATTTCCGGCATTTCCGGCGGGCCGGTCACCACCTCTACATAACCACCGCACCGCCACCACCATTTCTATCATCATCTCCATTACATTTCAACCTCTGAAAATTCAATACAGAAATACTGAGGCAACAATGGATCATCAAATCTCAAACAGATCCCTTATTCTATCTCTTTTCTTCATCGCCGCCTTCTTCACGGCGGTTACAGCTCAAACATCTCCAGGCCCCTCACCATCATCATCATCATCATCACCCGCCGCCTCTCCGACTTCCGGTAGCGTCCCACCTGCAGCTGCTCCTGAAGCAGCTCCGACTCCTGAAGCCGCAGCACCAGAAGCCGCTGCTGCTGCGCCAGCCGACGCTGCTGCTTCGCCGGATGAGGAACTGGTTTCTCCACCTGTCCCAATGGAATCTCCCACAGCGGCTCCAACAGCTTCTCCCCTTCCTGCCGATGCGGGTCCCAGCCCCAGTGAAACCGCTGCGGACACGCCCGCGAGCGGCGGCGCTGCGTTGAAGATCTCCGTCGCTGTGTGCACCACTGCTGCAGCTGGATTCTTCCTCTTTTAATTGCTCATCGTTTTATCTTATTTGCTCATCGTAAATTGTAACAATAAAATTGTGTTGGATTTCTTCTTTGAGATAAATAAACTCCATAAGTCTTTGAATTTCGAGATTACATAATTAAATTAAATTAAATTAAATTAAATTTGTGGGTAATCGTTCTTAATTTTCTCCATGTTATTGTTTTCCAAATCTTTTGATAGATTTTAAATAAAATTTATATTTAAAATAGATGAAGCAACAAGGGATATATAAGTACGCACGTGATGGTGCGTGGTGACTGGAGCAAAAAACCAAATCTGGATAAGTTCTAATTGTTATTCGGTATCCATATAGCCACCGATGGAACCGGAAATGACAAGGAAGAGAGTGGTGGTGTGCGGTGGTGGAGTGATCGGCGTTGCTACAGCCTATTTCTTATCCAAGAGAGGCGCCGATGTTACCATCGTCGAAAAAGCTTCAATCGCTTGCGCTGCCTCAGGTAAGGCAGGTGGTTTCCTTGCCCTAGACTGGTGCGACGGCGGTCCTGTTTCTTCACTTGCGCGAGCGAGTTTCAATCTCCACCGTTCTCTCGCTGACGAACTCCACGGCGCAGATCTCTACGGTTATCGTAGGCTCACCACTCTCAGCCTCACGATCCAGGAGACAGAATCTTCGATCAATTTGACGGAGTCTAAATCGGGCAAAAGTATTCCGCCTTGGGTTGATGGTCAAGCCAAGGGATCCAAGACAATTGGAACGACAGAGACGACGGCGCAGGTTCACCCGGAGATGTTCACGAAAACACTGCTATCGAAGGCGGTAGAGGATTTCGAAGTGAAGGTTGTTATCGGGAAAGTGAGTACGGTTGCGGTGGCGGAAGGTGCGACGAAGGCGGTGGTTTTGGAGGATGGGGAGGAGATAGAGGCGGACGCTGTCGTTTTGGCACTTGGCCCATGGACTAGCAAGTTCGAGTTCTTGGGTTCGAGATTCCGTATATATGGGCTTAAAGCCCATAGCATTGTAATACGGCCCAATAATCCAGATTTGATTAGTCCTCATGCCTTGTTCCTAAATTACTACCCTGCGGACGGAGGAAGCCCTATGGATCCTGAAGTGTACCCCCGGCCGACAGGGGAGGTATACATTTGTGGCATGGCGGCCGAGGCCGAGGTACCGGATGAGCCGGAGCAGGTGTCGCCGGTACCGGAATCCATAAATTTTCTTAAGAGAGTAGCAAGACACGTGTCCAGTCTGCTGGAGGAAGTGAAAATGGAACAAGCATGTTTCTTGCCTTGCTCGGGTGACGACCTTCCAATAATTGGAGAAATTCCAGACGTAAAAGGGTGCTATTTGGCAACAGGACACAGTTGCTGGGGAATTCTCAATGCTCCGGCCACTGGCGCTGCTATTTCTCAAATGATCATGGATGGCAGATCGGAAATTGTTGATCTCGCACCATTTAGTCCTCACCGGTTTCTGCTATAGATCACCGAGGTATCATGTCAGCATATGAACATAATATATTATATATGATTCTTTACGTTGCTTAATAGTGGTTATATCATCAACAGGCAGGAATGGCCTAGATGAAGAGTCATTGTCTTTTGTCAACTATACACTCTCGTTATCAGATGTACCAAGAAGTGTCTCCCTGGCTTCCAAACAGGGAATTAGAGGATCAGTTTCATTCTTGTGTGGGTAAAGGATATAATGCTGAATCATGAAAAGTATATCAAAAAAAATGGAAACCTGCAAAAGCAACAAGCATGAGAGCTTCAAAAGAGTTTGAGGATTCAGAACAAGCTTGAGAAATATGGTCTTCCCTATGTTTCTGTAGAAGTTCACCCACGAATCTGTAAAAGTGGAGTTATAACTCTTTAAAATGACAATAGAAGAGGATACACATTGAAGATCTAACTACTGAGTTTGATATATCGATTGATCATTCCCCCAGTGAAATTAAGCAAGATCTTGCCAATGCTAAAGCCAACTTTGCTTTTGCTGTAAAAGTTCAAGAAGGCCCGAAGACAAAAATGATACATGTCCATGAACAATCATACCAAACTAAGGTACACTCTGGAGTGATACCTGAGGAATGTATCTGACAACAGCCAAAGACTTGAATACCACTTCATTCAAATCAAGGCCCCAAAGTTTAATTTATGCAGGTACTCCACTCCCATTGATCTATTAAAGTTTTTGTGTGATATACATGGTCTGTGATGATGTTCTTTACATGCATGTTCAAGAATTTGGGAATGGTTCAATGTTGAATCTTTGTTATTCATGTTTGCATACTTTCTTCTATTGTGTGATCACCCTTTTATTTATATGTTGTCGAAAATTACCTAACCTATTTAAGAAAGTGATATGTAAAACTTAACAAATAATTTATTTCATTAGACTAACAGTACATTACGATGATCATATCTATTATCTTTACAGGAAACTTGCTACCTGAACTGTAATTGTGGAAGCAGAAGATTAACGTGGCTGTATAGTTGTGAAACTTGGATGTCATGCAAGATTCAGAGCATGCATCACTCCACGTTGCTGTTAAGCCTTCCATTTTTATACCAATTCGAGTTCTCCCTGATCATTACTCAGCAACAATGGCGGATCGCGATCGTACTCACCATCGCCATATCCAGCCCCATCTTCGTGATACCGGCGAGAAAGGAGGAATTATCCCTCAAAAAGCTCACTCAACAACCCAAATTATCGCAGTCCTCACACTCCTACCAGTCGGCGCCACCCTCCTTTGTCTCGCCGGAATCACACTGATCGGAACACTCTTAGGACTGGCGATTGCCACCCCGCTTTTTCTTATATGCAGTCCGGTTTTAGTACCAGCTGCAGTTCTTCTAGCTGGAGCTGTTACTGGTTTCCTGACTTCCGGTGCTTTTGGGCTTACCGGACTGTCGTCCTTTTCTTGGTTAGTGAATTCGTTTAAGCAAGCGACAATTCAAGCTGGGGAGAAGACGAAGCAGATGGGAGAGATGCTGGGGGATAAGACGAAGCAAGCAGAGGAGACCATCAAGTCCAGAGTACAGTAAGGCTGGACCGCCGCCGCGAAAGAAATCGTAATCGGTCGCCGACGGCTATCTGTTGGTTTTTATATTTGTAATTGTTTTTAAGTTTCGTTATTTGTCAATCAATATTCTGCATATTTCACTTATTTCAGTTTTCGCCCATTGTTTTATATCTAAATATCAATTTTCACCGCCCTGTTACGGACTTGGGAAACATTGTTTTTCTGATTATTTGAGTTTTTTTTTTGCTTAATCTGGATTTTGTTAAAAATAATTATGAATTTATTTGTTCAATAAGTTCAAATATAATACATTTTATTTGAAAATAGTAAGAATAACCTAATATTATTTATTTAAAAACTCTTATCAAACTTAGCGACAGCTACAGCCCAGCTAAGAGAATATATATAACGTGACCAGGGGGAGTGTACTAAAAAAAATAAACGAATTTTAAATCATTTGATTATATTAATAATTATAATAATATTTAATAAATATATATATTAATAGCTGGAATTTCTGTAAGTTGCCAATAGCCCAATACAATAAACTACTTGGATAGATCCAACACGGAATCTCTAATTTTCCCGTCTAGAAGCACACGTGTGGTATGTGAAACTGGAAAAAAAAAGATATCAACAAGGCTGTGCTTTTTTACCGGTTTTACCCCTGTGTCTTTCTCTCCAAGTCTACACAGCATTCGCTTTCCCCGTATAAAAGAGCGAGGAATTCCTTCTCTAGTTTCACAGCGAACATACCGAGGTATTCTTTGTACTGATGAAGGACGAAGATTCGCATACTCTTAGCTTTAGCGTCTATTCCTCCTATAGATTGGCGGAGATCGCCGCTAGAGTTGCGGAGGAGGAAGAATTCGACAACGATTTTGAATTTAGGGTTCAGGATGTTGGAATTGGGAGTACTTTCCCTGTGTTTGATTGTAATCGGAGGGTTAAGGAGGAGGCGATGATTTCGATGAAAGAATCGGGATTGGGATCGAGAGTTGCGGTTACGTTTAAAGATTTATTCATCAGCGATCGCGATGAGATTCAATCGGATTCCTCATCGGAAGAAGATGAATTGGATAATATTCCGCCGGACACCTACTGTGTTTGGCGGCCAAGGATTATGAGTACTGATTCGCCGTCCGTGAGTGCTTGTATAAAGAGTGGATCAAGTCGATCGTCGTCGTTGCGGTGGAAGCTTCGTAACTTTCTATTTCGTAGCAATAGCGAGGGGATTAACAACCTTGGGTACTTCACTTCCAAGCTCCGGGAACATAAAATCGCGAGATCTTCCTTCCGTGCTAACGGAGAAGGAATCTCCTCATCTGCCTTAAAAGCGTCGTCGGCGCACGAGGAACTGTACTTGAAAAACAGGTCGATTAAGGATTTACAGAAGAAGAAATCCTTTCTTCCTTACAGACAAGATATTTTAGGTATTTTTTCATTTTCCAAAAGCCTGCGCTGACTAAAGCAGATTGCCTTGTAAACAATAATTTATCATCTATTTTATATTATTTAATAGGAATAAGATAATCTTAATGAGATTATGATGACGTCATTTTAATTTTGATCAAATAATTATTTTAAACAAATATATTCATTTAAAAAAAACAATTATTGGAGTACTATAAATTGATCACGAGCTTCCTTGTCGTTCTCACTTCTCGGAGGTGGTCACGTGCTACCCGAGCCAACGCGGGTCGGGTTTTAGGTCAGAAAAAACCAGGGCTCCCTCTCGTTTCGCCGCTTCTATCCTCTGGTATTTTTCTACGAATAATCTGCCATTGACGTTGCTTAACTCCGATCGTGCTTCACCTACAGGTATGTTCTTCACCTATTGGTCGTGAAATTGTGTATATTTGAAGCAAATTCTGGTAAAAGTGAATTGATGTTCAGCTTAAAGTTTACAGAGCAGTCAAATTGAGACGCATTATATATGGAAGCAGGAAAGATCCACAGTATATATGATCGTTGATCTTGATCGCACTTGTGATCAAATAAGCATTAGGATCATGGTAATATTCCTTAATCTTTCCATCAAAGTCAACACTTATAACACCACTCCCTTTCTCAAGCATTATCCAATTTACATTCTTCATCACAATCCCAGCAATCTTCCTCAAAATGGGATACTTTTGCAGTATTCTCCATTTATCTCCTTTCTGTTCATATCAGTGTACATGAGTTCAGAAAAATGGTTTGGTTGCTTCTTTTAGAGTAGGGATAACTTGTCTTACCATGTTTAATGCAATCCAGTATCGCCCTTCTCCGTCGTACCGTATATTGTCCGGTAGCCCCGGTAATCCATCGATGAAAACATCAACAGTTCCTTTTCTTGGACCTTCAATGTAGTACCTCTTGCACATCATCCTGAGTAGTCAATTCAGTTCCAAAACTTCGTAATTTAGGCGAATTTGATAAGTACTTACATGGAGGTTTCGCAGAAAATGACGAAACTCCCATCAACTGAAACAGCAACACCATTGGGAAAATGGAGATTTTTAACGAGAACTTTCGTTTCTTTTGTTGATGGATTGTAGCTCAAGAATCTCCCATGAGGTTTGCCTTCTAACAAATCAGAAAGGAATTGTTGTAAAGAGTAAACAGACGAAGCATCAGTGAAATATACAGTTCCATCAGAGCTTATATCAAGAGCATCTGTTAACTTGAACTTAACACCCTCAGCTTCATCTGTCACCACTTCAATCACACCATCTTTACTGATATTCAATAATCCCTGCGCAAAATTCAATAGATTGAAAGAATGATTCTGAATCCTATGTAAAATTGTTACCTTTTCAGCATCCGCGACTAGGGTTTCACCGTAAAGGCCGTGCGCAATCCCGAGAGGCCGGCCACCGGTGTTGACCCATTTCTCAACCACGGGAGATGAGTTCAGATTGAAAATCCGATTGATCCATCCATCGGCACAACCCGTGTATAAAACTCCGGTCTTTGGGTCATAAGCAACGTCCTCCGGCGCATCCAGCAACCCATCTCCAATCTTGTCGAATTCCTGGAGCAATCGATTATTCTGCTTGGGAATCAATAGTGGGTTCTCCGATCTCAACTCGTGAACTGGATATGGAACTGGGTCAAGTTCATCTAGCCTATAGACGACAACAGCTGCGAGTACAGGCAAAACAGAGATGAGGAAAACAACGATACGCCTTTCCATTTGGTGATATTGCGGTCGTGGTTTCTGTTGAATATCTCTTATTCATCCAAAGAGATTATGATAAATTAGCATTATTTTATTCATAGTAAATTGGAGGTTATTATGATATAACATTTATAATTTTAAGCATAAAAGGATGTGTCTTTGTACAAGATAATATGATTGAATTATAATTTATTCTTTCTTCCAAAAGCTAATGCCCTTCATGAGTTCTTCTATGTTTTTCATGGTATCGGAGCTTTGATCCTCTTATTCTTCTGCTGCTCACACTATATCGATGGATCGAAAGGATGGAATGTTGAGTTCGAAGGTTGCTGTTTTGTCATCCCCATTTCTGGACCCATCTTCATCTTATTACATCCACCCAAGTGACAACGCATAGGCCATGATCACAAGTACTGTGCTAACATGCATAAATTATGCTCTATGGTCTAGAAATATTCTTCTTACTCTCTACAAAGAATAAATTAGGATTTATTAATGGAGATCTCCCTGAACCATCAACGACTGACTCGCAATATGCATTATGACGGCGTTGTAATGACATTATTGTGTCATGGTTCTTTAGATGTATCCACAAAAGTGTGGCTTCTACTATCTTCTACAAGAAAACTGCTAGAGATATTTGGCTTGCTCTTGAAAACCGTTATTCTCGGCCCAACGATACACGAGTATGCCAACTCAAGCGTGAAATCGGCACCCTTAGCCAATGGTCTCTAAGTATAGATGATCTTTTCTCTACCACTACTAGACTTTGGGAAGAGTTAATCAACTATCGACCGCTGCCTCGGTGCGACATTAAATGTGGAAAATGCAATGATGATTGCTTTGTGAGATATCGTGATCAACATGAAAAAGATCTTATCTACACTTTTTTGAATGCCTTGAATCCCGAATATAGCAGCATTCGTTCACAACTGTTGATGAGGAGTCATTTCCCTTCCATTGATGATGTATATAATGCTCTTATTGAGGAAGAACAACGACTCAAACATGGACCCATTCCAATAATTGAAGGATCTGCACTTTTGGGGCAAGGAGATGGTCTAAAGAAAGATGTACGACGTAAATGCATCAATTGTGGTCTCACCAATCATACCGTGGATAAATGCTATAAAATCATTGGTTATCCAAAAGATTATAAGCCTAAATCATCCCGAGGTAAAAGAGAAGATTCACATTATTTTAGATCTAATCACATTCAAGTGTAGGGAGGAGACAATGAATCTGCACATATCACAAATGGACAATTAAAAAATCTTCTCCAGCAACTACAAGAGAATGGATCAAATATGAAGAATACACCACACTCTATCATATCAAATTCAATGTCCGAAACACCACAGGAACAAAATTTGGATTGCTTTGCTGGTAACATTAATAATATGAAAAATGAATGGATAATTGATTCTGGAGCTAACTATCATATGTGTTATGATCTTAATTGTTTTTCTGATTACATGCCCATCAATGCCTCAGTAAGTTTTCCAAATGGTTTTAAAACTCGAGTTTTACACACCGGGACAGTAAAGTTGTCTCATTTTCTTCATTTAAAAATGTTCTTCATATTCCAAGTTTCAAAGTTAATTTGCTATCAGTTCATAAACTTGCTATAGATAATCATATATGGACTATTTTTGGGTCTCATGCTTGCTACTTTCAGGAATCATCTACATGGACAATGATTGGATGGGGTAAAGCACGCAAGAGTCTATATTACTATGATCCATCTTATGTTCCTTCATTTAATTCGAATAATATCGTTAAGACATCGAATGGTTTTAATAAGCATGATGAGATTTTTCCTCTTGAAAATAATGTTGATGTTAATTACTTGTCTAATTTTGATTTGTGGCATCATAGATTAGGTCATCTATCGCATGATATACTCTCTCACATTACAAAACACATTCCTCACATTTCAAGCATGTCTAATAAAATATGTCTTACATGTCCTAAAGCTAAACAAAAACGTCTTTCATTTTCTCTTCATAAATCTTTGAGTAATACTTTATTTGAGCTTATACATGTAGACACTTGGGGGCCCTATAAAGTTGCTAGTTTAAGTGGATATCATTATTTTCTTACCATTGTAGAGGATTCTACTAGGACTACTTGGACATACTTAATGAAGTTTAAAAACCAAGCATCCAACTTACTTTCTTCTTTTGTGAATTTAGTTAAAAATCAATTTAATACTAGAATTAAAATTATTAGAAGTGATAATGCACCAGAATACAATTTGATTTCAATTTTTTCATCGCATGGAATTATTCATCAACATTCGTGTGTAGAAACATCTCAACAAAATGGAATAGTTGAACGTAAACACCAACATGTTCTTAACGTTGCACGTTCTTTGCTTTTTCAAGCCTCTTTGCCATTACATTTTTGGGGGCATGCTATACTCACTGCTACTCACTTAATTAATAGAACTCCAATGAAAATGTTGGGTTACATTAGTCCTTATGAGAAACTTACAGGTACAAGGCCCAAGTATGACCATCTCCGAGTATTCGGAAGTTTGTGTTTTGCGACTACTCTCAAACAAGGAAGAACAAAGTTTGATGCACGGGGAAGAGAATGTATCTTCATCGGGTACCCTATGGGTACCAAAGGGTATCAACTATTTGATTTAGAAACCAAGAATATTTTCATTTCTCGAGATGTTATTTTCCATGAACACATATTCCCTTTTTCACAATCTTATGCATCTCATCTCAATACTCCATTATCTAATGTTTATCTTGAGAACAGAATCTCTAACAAGAGCAACAAAGATACCGAGCAAACAAGTCTACCTATGGATGTCACAATACATGAACCAAATCAAGAAGATATGAACCCTGCAGATTTGAATGATCTAGGAATCTCTAGTGTATCTGACCAACTCAACAATGCACAACAACAGGGCATTAAGCTTAGAGAGAAAAGAGAGAGACGAATTCCGAAGTATCTCGAGGTATATGAGCATTCCATCAAGGACCCTACACATGATCAATCTACAGCTCACCCTATTTCAAATAGCACCAATTTAAATGGATTAAGTAAGGAGCACTCTACTTTTATATGCAACATATCTCTTCAACATGAACCAAGTACTTTTGACGAAACCATTAAGGATCCAAATTGGATTCAAGCTATGAATGAGGAGTTAGCTGCTTTAGAGGAAAATCAAACTTGGACCTTGAACACAATTCCGGTTAAACAACATTCTATCGGTTGCAAATGGGTGTTTAAGCTCAAGTTTAAAGCAGATGGAAGCATTGATCGATATAAAGCTCGGCTCGTGGCTAAGGGATATAAACAAATTCATGGATTCGATTATGAAGAGACATTCAGTCCAGTTGTAAAACATGTGACTGTTCGATTATTCTTTTCTCTTGCAGCTTGCAATGATTGGCATCTCCGGCAACTTGATATCAATAATACATTCCTCAATGGAAACTTAGAAGAAGATGTTTTTATGGATCTCCCACCTGGAATGACACCTAGCAAAAATGTCCTCCCATCGCAGAAAGTTGTTTGCAAGTTGAATAAAACATTATATGGGCTGAAGCAATCTTCACGGCAATGGAACTCTAAATTCACAAGTGTATTACTTGAATACGGATTCAAGCAGTCACCTTATGATCACTCACTCTTCACATATGCAACTAATTCTCCAAGGTTTATGGCGCTGCTCGTATATGTCGACGACATACTAATTGGAGGAAAGGATGCCGATGATATTAATAGAGTTGTTAAATTTCTTTCATCTAAATTTAAACTCAAAGATCTAGGAAAACCTAAATACTTTCTTGGACTTGAAATTGCTCGATCAAAACATGGAATTTCTATAGACCAACGAAAATATGTTCTTGACATGTTGAATGATTATGGAATGCTCGGTGCTAGACCTATTCGGACACCCATTGAATTTCAACATGGACTAACAGACAGCAAGCTGGAAACTCTCTCATCTCCGGACTACTATAGGAGGCTCATCGGTAAGTTGATCTACTTAATCTTTAGTCGTCCTGACATTGCTTATTCTGTGCAGGTCCTTGCGCAATACATGAGTAACCCGACTTCTTCACACCTTAAGGCTGCATTTCGTGTTCTCAAATACTTGAAGCTTTCCCCTGGAAAAGGGATATTGTTCGAAGTTGGATCCTCCCTTCAACTATCAGCATATTGTTCGACAAAATGTCGAGACACAAGGCGCTCAATTTATGGGTTATGCATTTTCCTTGGAAAAAATCCCATAAGTTGGAAATCCAAGAAACAATCACTCGTTGCACGGAGCTCAACGGAGGCAGAATATCGAGCCATGTTTTGTACTGCTTGTGAGCTCATATGGATCAAACACTTACTAGAGTGCTTTGGCATACAACATAACATGGAGATACCGTTGCATTGCGACAACCAGTCGGCCATACAAATTGCAAAGAATCCAACATTACATGAGAGAACGAAACACTTTGAGTTAGACTGGCACTTCATCCGTGAAAAGGTAGATGCAAAAATCATTAAGGTGATATATATCGGTTCTAGCAACCAGATCGCAGATATCTTTACGAAAGGACTCAGTGCGGCTCAACATGAAAATTTCAGCATCAAGTTGAACATGATTGACATACATGCTCAACTTGTGGGGGAATGTTGAATATCTCTTATTTATGGAAAGAAGATTAGGATAAATTAGCATCATTTTATTCATAGTAAATTGGAGGTTATTATGGTATAACCTTTATAATTGTAAACATAAAAGGATGTGTCTTTGTACAAGATAATATGATTGAATTATAATTTATTCTTTCTTCCAAAAACTACTGCCCCTCATGAGTTCTTCTATGTTTTTCAGTTTCTATCTCAAAATTCAAATCATTATCGTTCTGCAAATGATATTGGAATCATTGGGCAAGTCGCAATCTTATAAGTTCGACAAATTCAATGATTTCAAGACAATATTTAATGATATCAAAACGTGACATATATCATTCAAACATCTTGTTTTTCTGTCTACTTTCTCTCAGGTTATGTACAAATGTTTTCAAGACAATCCAAGCTTTCGCAAAACAGAATCAGAATAAATAAATCTGCATACCTTTCTCTTATGAAAGATCCTTAGCCATTTCCTCAATCATGTTCCTCATTATATGCCTTTCAGTGTCTCTAACAATCCCAATTATATCATCATCTAAACATCCCGACCAACGAATCGAACTGAAATCTCGGGCTACCATATTATCTACCGAATAAGACGATCGATCCGTTGTTGGGGTAACCGATTCTCGAATCATACCCCAAACTTGAGATACCAGCTTAGTCCCATTTACTGGTGTATTAGCTAATGTACCAAGAGTATGTTTCATGTATCTAGAAAATTTTACTTCTGGCTCCTTTAGTATCATGGGAAGCACTTCGTTTACCAAATCAAATATTATCTTGTGATTCAGTTTATCACTTTCATGCCTATAGCTTCTTCCATAATACATGGCTTTTCGTTTATATGTTTCCTCGGCTTCATCGAATATGCAACTGCTGATAGGCTGATCCCATTTTAGTAGAGACCAACTAGATTTTTCGGAACCGAAACCCGCAGCTGTAAGCAATTCTCTAACAAATGCTTCGTCTTCATTGTGAATGTAGATCTTCTCCGGTTCCATAATCCGGTCCTCCATTACACGTTCTTCTAGTTTATTCAGTTTTCTTCGTAGCTCTGCGTTTTACATCATGTCAAATGAATACGAAAACTTGAAGAAAATCGAATTGGTATCATACTAACCATTCAAGTTGGAGTTAATTTCTCTAAGAATATGTGGCAAGTTATTGTCCTCTGGATTATTTCCATTTGATGAAAAAATGGG
Source organism: Utricularia reniformis (assembly GCA_009725065.1). Lineage (NCBI taxonomy): Eukaryota > Viridiplantae > Streptophyta > Magnoliopsida > Lamiales > Lentibulariaceae > Utricularia > Utricularia reniformis. The sequence continues at coordinate 216,473 of RWGZ01000499.1, forward strand.
GGTTAAGTTCTCAGTTAACCTCCAAAACTCTTCATGAACGCTACTGCACACAGAAGCAGGGCTTGGAGGGACTTCTGTAGAGTTTTCCTACATGAGAAAAAAAGCTTTAGATTTCTTATCTGTTTATTCATCATGAAGAATTGAGATTGATCCTTACGTTTGCTTCAAAGTAATTTAACATGGCTGATGTACAGCAAGTACTATGATCTCTCATCGAACCCTCCATCGACTTAACTCTTTTTCCGAACAACTTCCCTTTAAATGTCAAGTTGTATCCCAAATTTGAAACCTTTTCCTTTATGCTGAATTTATCCTTTACTTGCTTCTTAATTTTCACATGAATTTTTTCAGATACCTCAGGCTTCAACCTAATATCTTCACCAGAAACTAAACTCTGGTGTTCTATTAGGAGCTTTCCAAACGATTTTGCGGATACAGGAGCAGAGAATGATCTTGTAAGATGGCTAGGGGATAAATCCTCGTTATATACGACACATTCATCAAGCTCCTTTCTGAAAGACCAGCTCTGTCGATCTAACTTTTCGGTTAAACCATAAGGTGAGTTTTCATTCCGTGTTTCTCCTTTTGGAATACACCTCGTTTCATTAAGCAGATTTATATAAAAGTCACTCGAAACGGCGTTTCTCATTTCTTGTGCTATGCGACAAGCTGTTTTGATCGAATCTGATGGCTTCTCCCTGTAAGGTGTTTCAATTCCTCCTCCTCTAATAGTTTTGCACCTTGTAAAATGCTTACCTTCTTGATACTCACACTTAAGCCTTTCACTTACTTGTTCGAGATAATCATCAATGTTCCGTGTCTCCATCGAACTCACCGGTGTATTATTTAACGAATCCTCATCAATGTCAATCCTATCAGAGCCAGGATTTAACATAATAATCTTGGATAAGCCTGAATGCATTTTCTTCTTTGTAAGCATTTCTTTCTGGTGTTGTTTCAAAAACTTTGGAGATTGCCATGATTCAAACTCTTTCTTAAACTTCTGCAATTCTTCTTCTTGAGGATGTTCTCTTTTATTCGGCTTAGAATACCATAAATAATCTGCTTTCTTCTTGTGATAGGTATTCAGGATAACATCATCGCTTAATGGACTGTGCTTCGAGTCGAAAGGCAGCATATCGACACCCATAAGACGAGCTACAACACTAGGCGAATTGTTTGGTTTTTTAGATACATTTTCTCCAATTTTCTTCAATGGAAGCTTGGTTGAAGGGTTATGATTGTACTGAGAGGATAAAAGAGTTAGAATATAAAAGTAAAGAGACAATCAAAGGGCATTACTTACCAGTGCATTGTCTCTGGCTGTATATAACCTATAAGTTGTCTCTGATGTTGTTATATCTTTACTATTTCGTGACCCTGAACATTAAGTAACATTCTCAAAGCTTGAACAAATTAAGACAAGAAACTGAACCGCTATGACGATGTTAGAAAATCGGAAACTTACAGCTTCCATCTTTCTTCTGAATACCAACTTTCCATGCCATTCTGTATTTACAAAGCTACCAGTTTCTGCATTTAAAACAATGGGATTTTACTTGAATAAGATCAAAGAAGAATCATGATTTTTTAGGGATGAGAATTAAAGCCAAATCCACTAGATAAACAGCATTGAAAAAGGAAAAAGAGGAATTGGAGAAGAGAACTTTATCCCTGAAAAAAACAACACAAATAATGGAACCAAACAACACATACAGCGTACAGTTATTCTCTGATCAGTGAAATACAAAATCCAACATATACACGAAGTAAAAAGGTCCGTAAATTGAAACTCATGATCCAAACAATGAAGCTTGAAAACCGCGAAGAACCCACATTTGGGTATAAGTAAACTCACCCTTGCGATAAAGATCAGATCGAATCAAACTCAAGAATGGAAACGATAATGAAAAAAGAAATCGCGGTTTACAGCAAGACAATCAATCCATTGCTGGAGAACAAATTTCACAACACCAAAACCAGTGAAGACCAGATCCCATCATTGATTAATCTAGCGCTTCGTGGGAATTATTAAAAAAACTGAGATAATAATCCCGTACAGCCACCAGATGTTCGATGATACAACAATACAACGGTTTGAATGCCATATCAAATGTTACGTGTCAGTTCAGTATTGGTGGTGCATTGTGTATCGTAGTAGAGGATTATGACCAGGAGAAAACGATAGCGATGAAATGACGTTCCTGTCCTCAACGGAACTCTTGGTCTCATAATTCCATTTCCAAATAAAACAAAACCACGGGCAGAGTCCGGTCAGAATTGTCGCCCCATTTGTTCTTACTTTCAACACGATCTTATCTGCCCAGTCAGTTTCCCTGCCCGTGAAACCATAACGGTTTCCAATTCCCGTTGTTCCCTCGAAATCTCCGTACCAGATCACTCATTTTTATTTAATCCAAAAACATTAAATCCTCTTAAAAAATCAATAAATTTCAACATTTAAAACTTAAAATTCAGTAAATCATCTAATCTATTTCAAGAAAATTAATAGTTATTGGGTTTGAACTGGATTTAAAATAAAATATAATATTAATTTATAATTTAACTTTTAAAAAATATAAACAACAAAATAATCATATTAGTTAGTTGAACCATTTTTTAACGATTTAACAACAAATATTTAGTTTGGACAATTTTTTTTTATTTTACAATTCGGAGAAATTTCAAAATTTTAAATAATATTTTAAAATTTTAGAGAAAAATAAAGTGGAGTAGGCCTTTAGGAATGAATACATGTGAATTATATAATTTAAAAACAAAATGGAATGGATGTTTGTTTGAACTTTGAATCATGAGATGTATCCCATGTGCATGTTTTCCCAATTATTTTTGCTTTCATAATTGCAATGGACCACATAACAAACAAAATAAAATTTAAGGTTATTTAAGTAAATAAACTAAATTATTTCTTTTTTAATTTTACAATTCCTTTTTGTTGTATCACAAAGTCATATCATTCTCTATTCGTTTTCAACTAGTCTTCTCAAATACAATTTATTCGTAATTTAAATATTCAATTTAATTTATTCAATCTAAACCCTATCAACACGAACTAGATTGTATTTAAAAACAATGGTGTAAACATAAAAATTATACAAAATTAACTCACTAGGTCTATTAATAATAAAGTCCAATAAATAATGATCCATTAATATCTAAATTAGGTACAATGGTCCAGTAAATAATTAACTCGATCCAAATACTATGATAAACTATAAACAATGTCAATCATCAAAATATCTCGATCTGCTTCATTTCTCGACTTGAGAATGACTATATAAAAATATATGTGTTATCGAATAATAAATTACTCAGGGTAATATAAAAAATGATAGTATTTATTTTTATTTAGAAAATAGAATATCTAATACAACTTACAAGACAAATTTCGTACTTCATATTCCCAAAGTTGGGGTGAATTGGTTTGTTCATTGGGCCCAAATAAATTCAATTGTATGTAAAATTGAGGCCGAACCATTGTGTCGGCCCACATACAAATGAACCATTACATAGAATAAATATGATTTTAAATATTTTAGTTTATAAAACAAATGATATTATAAGTAATAGTCATCAATTTATTCTAAATTAAAAAATTGGTTTATAATTAAAAATATTGTTATATTGATTTGAGATTAATATTTTAATAATTTTGTACTGGATAATATAAGATTTTTATTTTTTAATTATGAAAATTAATTTTATAGGAAATTTTAGAGACATCAATTGAAATTTATTCTTAAATATATCAAACATTTAAAATGATAAAGTTATAAAAAAATATATTGTAAAAGCATTTTTATAGTTAAAATCACAATAAAGAACTGTGGAAATTAATTAGTATTATTCTTAAAAAAATTGAAGGAAATAATGGAATTTGTGTTTAAATTTCAACCATCCAATAAATATCTGTAGCATTATTTTGGGCCTAATGGCGACAATGGACTGTCAGTTGATTACGAAATTACGAGAGCGCCCTTCACATCTCAATCGCATCAAATTCACTACGATTTGTTTATTATAAAGCTATGCCAGGAACGGTACCCAGTGGCAAGACTGTCATTTTACTATCCCTAATTTGGTAATTACACCTCTACCCAATTTTGAAGTGCCGTGCTTCCAGATTTCGCCACGGAGTACAATTCTTTATCCGACGGTTTCCTACCCCTCCCAAACAAACACAAGGAAGACACATAAAGATATGAGGTTAATGCTGTAGCCGTTTAGCCAATGAGAAGCCTCCGATGGAACTAAATCGGATCGATGACGTGGAGTAAGAATTCAAAATCCCGCCGAAACCCGGACTTCAATTTGTTTTGCGATCGATTTGAGAGATATTTTGACGCTCTTTCCTTTACGACCCCTTATCCCTCATCACATATACAACGGGCTCATAAAGAGAGAAGCATACCCCGCTCCACGCTTCATCCCTGTCTCTATAGAACACTGTTATTAGGTAGGTTTCAAGCGCCGCAGCAAACGAATAGCCGGATTTCCGTCGGATTTTAACCGATTTGATTGAGTTTTTGGTTTTGTAGTCGAATCATGAAAGGAGGAAGATCTAAAGCTGCGGAGACCAAGAAATCCGATACGAAGTGCGTTTTGTTTATATTTTATGTTTGGATCTGTGATTTTTTGCTTTTTTTGGTTTTTTTCTGAATTTGATTTTGTTTTTTGTTGACTTTGGTAAACGGAAAAGATTGTCGGTTAAGAGAGGCGCGGCTGCCGCTGGAAAACAGCCGGCAAAGAAGGCAAAGGCTGTCAAGGATCCCAACAAGCCGAAGAGGCCTGCTAGTGCATTTTTTGTGTTCATGTATGTTTACTGATTTCGATTTACCCAAGGATTTGCTTCCGTTTTTTCAATTTATAGGTTGACTATAGATTCGCTGTTAAAATTGTTTCCAGGGAGGATTTCAGGAAGCAGTACAAGGAGAAGCATCCTAACAACAAATCTGTTGCTGCTGTGAGTAATCTACACTCTTCTCCAAAGTAATTCTCACTTATCTTTCGTAGATTTCATATTTTTTCACGTTCTCTGTGCAGGTCGGTAAAGCTGGTGGAGACAAATGGAAATCATTGTCCGACGCCGTAAGTTTCATTTCCCTTTTCATTTATCATCGTTTCAAGAAATTTCCATGTCTCTATGCTCACAAATCGGGCATGCTTCATACTATTGCTTGTCCACTGCAGGCATATTTTTCTGGTTGATTGCCCATTTGTCATCAATCTTGTCAATGCTCCCTGAACCATTTCATTTATTTTGCTTTGTTTTCCTTTCTTGTGAATTTCAGGAAAAGGCTCCGTACGTAGCCAAAGCTGAAAAAAGGAAAGCCGAGTATGAAAAGAATCTTCAAGCTTACAACAAGAAAATTGTACGCCCCTCTCATTTTCAACACTAAATTAGTTCCACATCATATAAATTTTCTCTACAATAACAGAGCGATGGAGCTGCTGATGAAGAATCTGACAAGTCAAAGTCTGAAGTCAACGATGAAGATGAAGACGAGGAAGCTGATGGAAGTGGAGAGGTAACTTAATCAACCTAGATTTTGTCCAATTCATATTCTCTGATTTATTCAACATTTGTGAAATTCAGGAAGACGATGATGATGAGTAGAAGAAGCATGTATATATAGATCTCCCATCCTAGCGCGTCATCAAACTACCATGCTGATGGGATTAGTATCTTTAATGTTTTTGTTATTGTATTTGGGGGATTAGAAGTAATGGAAGAAACTTGCAAGTAGATTTAGGTCTATCTTGATGGAATTTTTCATCGTATTATTATTAGGTTTTGCATTTTCGTTTGCGCTGTGTTGTTTACTTTCAATGCATTTTATTTCTTCCCTCATCAATAACTCTCTTCAAACACCCTGTCTCGTGCATTCGAATCATTCCCATAAGGTGTTCAATTAGATAGGCTAATTGAATAGGTATAGGGTTTGTAAATGCACGATTACATTCATAATTTAATAAATTTGTAAATATTTATTTTAAATCATTTTTAAAAATATTTGTAATATGGATGAAACGATTCATTTTAAGTTGAAAACTTTTATCCTATAACCTATTCTATTGAAACAAATCCATACAAAATCTCTAAATCAAATTAGCCTATGTAACCTATTCTTTCAATCTTGAATATTTGAAATTTAAAAAATAGTAAATTATGTTATTTTGCTGATATATACGACGTCGTTACTAACATTCAATTACTCTATTACGATTCCCTTGCTCTCCTACAGTACGATATTCCGTCTCTAGGGTTTCAATTTCGGGATCAATTGGAGTTAGAGGGAACCTTTAGATTTTCATCGTGCAGTAGAACACTGCGTATCTCCTCAGCTATGTATAGTCTCAGAGGGTAAGCCTTGGAAAATTTGGTTGATTTATATTTTTTCCTCCTGCGTGCTTCTTGTCTAGCTCGATCTTTTGTTTTTTTAATAAGACTGAAGGATGTATCTGTTGGATTTTTGTTCGAATTCTCGTTCTTGTGTTTGATTGTTGAGTTGCTTTTATTTCGTTAATTTTGCAAATTCATCATCATGAATCTTGTTTCCACTTTAAATCCTTTCCGACGTTTTTTGTTTTAATTATGGAGTTTTTTTTCACTGCTGTTATCATGTATGAATGGGTGCTTTTGATATGGTTTGATTAATCGGGTGCTTTAGATATATTGGAACTGAATCTAGTGTATAGGAGAGAAAAAGAATTGGGATTGGCTTTATTAACGGGTTGAGTGGGGAATTTTTCCTTCTTTGGGTTTGGATAATTGAAGGTCATTGTTTGGGAGCGGGGGGGTTTCGGATGGGTACGAGATCGGCTCAAAGAGACCAAGATTGATGGAAAATCCCTACTTCGCAGTGAGCAGCAGCGCAAGTGGTTATCAGCAGCCAGCCTACGGCAGGAGGTACCAGTCTTCTGCCTATCCGGTGGTTCGTTTAAGGGGTCTACCATTCAACTGCAACGATGTTGATATTTACAAATTTTTTGCCGGGCTTGATATTGTGGATGTGCTCTTGGTGAGCAAGGATGGAAAGTTCTCCGGAGAAGCATTTGTTGTCTTTGCGGGGCAAATGCAGGCTGATATTTCTCTTCAGAGAGATCGTCAGAACATGGGAAGGAGATATGTTGAAGTATTTAGATGCACTAAACAAGAGTATTACCATGCAATTGCAGCAGAGGTTAATAAAGGAGTTTCTTATGGTGGTACTACCCCACAATCTCCGATAAACCACCGACGTAAGAGATCTCCTGATAAGAATTCAATGGGGTACAGTGAGTTCTTGAAGCTTCGTGGGCTGCCATACTCTGTTAAGAAATCAGACATTGTGAATTTTTTTGCTGAGTTCAATGTTACCGAGGATAAGATACAAATCGTAAGCAAACCAGATGGTAGAACAACTGGGGAGGCATTTGTTGAGTTTGAGTCAGCCGAGGAAGCTAAGAAGGCAATGTCAAAAGACAAGATGATGATTGGGTCAAGGTATGTGGAACTTTTTCCTTCTACTCCAGATGAAGCTGCCAGCAAACAAGGTACTTCAAGGCCAAGGTAACTAGTTTTAAATTAAAACTTGTAATTCTGCTGCTGAGTTTGAAACTCTTGTGTTCGTGATCTGAATTCTCTCTATCATGAATCGTCTTTCTATTTGTGGGATTTAGGTAAAGAAATTTTAGGATTGCATATTAGACCATAGTGACATAGTCAACTAAAATATAGTTTTAAGATGTGACTTGTGATAGTTTCTTATCTTCAAAATGATGGTTGATTTGGATGTGGAAGTCGAATATACTTACATGCGACAATTTTGTAATTCAAGTTGATCGAAATGATTTGTGTTCAAAGCTTACCGTAGTTAGTGATATCGATTAAATGTCGATTTTGTATTTTTAAACGAAATAATAAAAATGCATAAAAGGTTTGTATGTGCTTGCATTCTTAGTGTTAATTTTGTGCTCTTAACTTGCTAAGGAATGAACCCTAGAAAATGGTATGAATAAATAGCAGTGGAGGCTAATGGAGGTTGTGTTGGTGAAGACGAGGGCGGTTGCAGAAGATACGACCATTTTTCTTGACGAATGCCGCTGTAGCAACGCTCATGCTTCCCCATATCACTGAATACACTAAATTCCACCATCCATCTCCAACTACACAACCAACTCATCATCAACATCTCCGGTTAAGTAAGAAAGGCTCGTATAATAGTACTAACCTCGCCCAAGAGACGATGTTGCACAGAATAAACCAGCCATTATCAGAAATACGGCAACACGGAAAGACTGCATCATATTCACATAAAAAACATTCATGTGAGTTTGATTTAGTAGCTTTATTTATCGCAACTACTGAATTACTCACCGCAAAGGCTTCGATTCTGTTTGTTGGCGTTGAAGGAGTGATGCTTCGTGAAGCAGAGACAATATAATGCCCTTGTAATAGATCAATAGCATCCTATTCATAAATGTTTAGAAAGAGTCATAAAAATGGATAGCGCTTGACCTTCCTTCACACTAAGTGAAAAGATGGCAATATATACTGTAACTTGCGAACCTGTTTTGTACCATCGCAGAAGTTGTTCAAGTAATAGCGCATTAGAGCATTTCGAAAATCATTCAAAATACCCTGCCCTGTTCTTTGACCAAATCTGTGGTACAATAATAAACATAAGTTATATAATGTAAGTTGAGTGTTGAAGTAAATGTTAAAAGTACCTGACAAAATCCCCTTTTAAAGCAGGAGTGCCAGAGTATTGGATGCTTATGTCATCACCATGGTTAGCCCATACTGAAAATGAAGAAGATAAGGTACCAGGGCTAGTTTGGTGTAGAATGATTTACTACTTACAAATCTTAAAGTTTTCATCAAAATTTGAGTGTTTACTGATAGTTTCCTCAGCATCAAAAGCACCAAGTCTTCGAAGTTGAAACTCCACCATCTTGCGAGCAATCATGCTCTGAGAGAAAAACAAACAAACAAGACATGAGAATAACACCACGTCTTCTTTTCATCTTCTGTACATGATGATGATGATCAAATAATAATAATTATTGCATTGGTCGAATGATCTCAAATTTATTGGCACTTTACGTTTTGATAAAACAAGCTTACCTGTGTGACATTTGTTCTATCCAAGCAGTCAATACAATTGGTCCTGACAACTCCTATCTGAGATTCAACTTTCCCACCTTTCTCATTTACCAAAAAGTACCTATACACATTAAAAGAAACGAATATTATTTCAAAGCTGCAGGTGATAAAAGAAAAGCATATACACTCCTTTATGAAGTAAACTTGCCTGCTTTTAGTGAGATAATCCTCAATTTTCTCATAAAGAATGGAGAGTCGCTCAAAATGAATATGGCCACATACTGCATGAAAATCAAAATGCAGATATCTGCAAAAATAGAGTTCAGCCTCATTGCTCTGTGTGAAAACGAAAATCCAAAAGATACACTGGAATACAATCAACCTCACATCATCACTCGATATAGAATCCATGGCACTGCCAAATTTCTCACACAAACGTCCTTCACCACCATGCTGTTAATATATTCAAATAATAAAGACAGAAAGTGCCAAATTAGAATCAGAAAATGCAACATAAAATATGCACATGGAATATATTTGAAATATGTCTCAGCAACCAATTAAGCTGTAAGGCAACTGAATGTGTCATTTACTGCAATCAAAATATAAAAATAAAAAGAAAGAATCTAATAATTTTGACATATTATTGTACAACCAGATAGCTACTGCTTAATTTTGCACATGCCTACAACAGTCAAGTGTTTAATATTCATTCACCTTATTTATAAGGTCGACTGAAAGAACATTTCCATATTTCTTCCTTAGATCCAAGAAGTGTCGCTCAACGACTTTAGGCTGCTGGGAAATTTTGCATTTAAGAAAACAGCTGAACTGATTGACTTCAGATAGAACAAGAAGAAAAGGAAAACTACTCACTGCTTCCTCAGGTCTCACAATTTCAAACTTTGGCTTATAGGTCAAATCAACAATCTGATCCCACAACAAGGGTATAGATCCCCTGACCTGCAAGTGAGAATTACCCAAGGAATTAATTTTATTAATAAACACCTTCATACCTTGTGTTACTGTAAACTATAAGACACAGTGTACTTCACCTGGACAAAAGATGCAGTGTGCCCATTAATTTGTATGATTTGCTCGGTTTCAACAAAATTTGCAACAAAACCATCAGAATCAGCTCCTCTTCTCCACATACGCGTGCCTTGAAAATGAGATAAAACTTGGTAAGCGACAGATAGAAATGAGAAAACTATACCAATTCATAAAAGCAGCCACTGGATGCATAAATTTAGCTAAGCTAGACCACCTACCTTCCTAAAACTACAAATTTTTACAAATAAATAAGAAAATACACAAAAAAGAAGCATATAGTGAGGATACCGGTCCTCCTAGTGCATCTCCTAGCAATCAATGCAACATCAAGGATATCTTTCCCAATAGCAGTTTGAAAGCTATGAAAACCTGAAGGTCAACAGTTAAGGCTAGTTTTTGGAAAGGCAAGTTTCCAGATGAGAAAGTTGCTGATAATCATATTTTTCATGGGGCAGAGAAATCAAGAACTTGAAAGGATACTGCCTTGCATGACAGGAAGTATGTATGGATCAAGCTGCAAAGACCAAACTAAATTAGGCGTTACAAGATCTAAAGGTAACACTTGGCCATAGGATGGGATACCCAGATTAATATAAATACCCTAACCTTGCTATCAATAAGCGCTTCCAGCATATAGTTGTTCCAGATAAATCGAGGGTCTGCCTGGTGAAACCATTCACATAGAAAATAAAGCACTAATTTAGTCACCCAAGTCCACAAAGACAATAAGGTTTGAGTGCTATTAGAAAGTGGTGATGTATTAAAAATGTCATCTTTGAGATCATGAATTGATGCAATATGCAAACTCCACCAGCGTTGACTCAAAAAATTAAAATTAACAAAACTCACTTGTCTCCAAATGGGAAGTGACCTTGATTCATCACCCAGATCGTGCAGTCCCTGAACACTGCAAAAGACATGTTTTTCTGCTTTGGTAAACATATTCAGATCATAAACAATAAAATCAACAACATCATTAACAAATTATAAACCCTACTGACATGCATATATTGTAGCTCGTATTTTTTTTCAAAACACGCTTTGTTTTATGGTCAGATCCATAAATACACCAAATATGGAGAAAAAATTCACCTGCGCGTTATATTCACATCATAGGAGAAGTAAAGACCATGAGTCTTCTCTGCAACATTTAGCAAGCGACAAAACTCACTCTCCAACTTTTTCTGTACATATAAGTTGTAAGAACATGCAAAGCCACAAAATCTAGTTTTCTCAAACATTTAAGGCTGTGAACCTACAAGTGGATGGAATCATCAAACACTTTACCTTCTCTTCAGGCGAATTCTTGAGAGAGTGATCACAGGGGAAAACCTTCATTGATGTAATTTTGAAGATAGGATGGCCCAGATAGGATCCAATACACTCACGTTCAGTTATCACTAATAAATATGACCCTAGAAAGGAGAAATGACTACAAAATAGTATAAGCTGAAGACACTTGGAAACAAACAAGAATGCATTTATACGTTTACCCATGTAGTTTTCATTAAAGGGATAAGCAGAAAAAAGAATCTTAAAAGCTCAAAGATCCTGATTAGGTAATTTTAAAAATAGCATCCAGACATAAAATAGTAACCGATGATTCAAACTTGCCTGCCAAAAGCTTGAGCATTCCCACAAATCCATATATAGTCCGAATTTTTGGGACACGAAGAGAGTCGCATTTTGGTATTTCATCTGAACAGAGACAATGCAAAGAAAGGTAGGAGAAAAAGTAAACTAATCACAAATACACAACATCACCCACGCAATAACTTAATGAAAAAAAAGTTACCGATGAGATTCAGTGACCCGTCAAGGCGACTTATAGCCAAAAGAGAAGCAGATGAGCCGACCGTTGGTTCCACAATATACTGATCCGGAAATTCCCATAACCTCATTTTGTTATGCAACTTGAGGGCAGGATCTATCTTATCCATCATCGTCGTGATGAAAGCTGAAAAAAACAATAAAACGGTAAAAATCACATCTTCTTTACAAATCAGACAGAAAAAAACAGTCTTACGGAATCAAGAAAAAGAAGAAATGCGGGTGAGAGACAAGTGGGAACCCGTCAAATAGAAATCCGATCAATTTGAGGCGTACGGACGACGATTCAAAGGAAGCAATAATGTACCTATTGGTTCGGAAATCCTGGGAAACGGTAGGTATTCTCAAATCAACTGCCTAACGATCCGCTCCCTCCAATTTCTCTCCTTCACAGCAATGGCAGATTTAAGCTAAACTATCAATATTCAATACCAACGACCATGATGACAACAAAATACTATTATTTTTACTTTATTTAACAAATATTCTAATTTTGTATGAGTAAATAATATTTTTATATTTCCTCATAAGATATATTTTAAGCTTAAGTTATATATATATATATATATATATATAGATTTTGCTTTAACTCAAGCCGTTTATTATTTAAATGGTCACTTACAAAATGATAGTTAATTATATATAAATTAAAAATTAACATCTGATGAATGCTCAATTTGGTTTTATGTTAATTAAATCTCATTTCCATCTAAAAATATTAATACAGAATAAACATTAGATTTGAACAATATTTTTTGAGTTATTAATTTTTTAATGATGTATATTAAATATATATATTTACAGTAGAGTACATTAGTGATTAGATATTAAGACATAGGGTTTAGATGTGAAAATCTCTCCATCTCCATAGAAGATAAACTTGAAGGTCATTCTGTAACAAATTCATGGCTATGTTAGAATGTTAATGTACAAAAGAGAACACAAATTATACTGTAAGATTATGAAACAGACCTGAAGTTTGTAACTTTAAGACTTGTACTCATGGAGACGCATCCATTTTGGGGATGACCATTTGGTTCCCTTAATAACAGGGCAGGCACCTGAGAGACAGAATCCATGTTACAGATGAGCCGGATTTGATTTGATTTGATTCGATTTGAAGGGGTGCAATCGAGTATTACCGTGGAGACTTAATGGATCTAATGTTGCATCAGGCTTCATGCTCCAGAAAAGAACAGCATCACCTATTTTTGGTTTAACAGAAAGTCCATTTTTACCGCATTCGGATAGCTCGTTCCACCATGGAACAGCGCTGAAATTACCTTTAGCTGAAGGGAATACTGTTTCACCACCTTCTTCAACATCTGATCTGTAATTTAAATGAAGGATTAAGTTAAAGGAGGGTGAAACAGTAACTCAAAAAACATTCACTTACAAGTACATGAGGACAGTAGCAATACGTTGGCCGCCATTTTGAGTGTTGAATTCGTCGTTAAAGTAGTCGAAATGAGGCTCGTATTTCTGTCCTTCGATGTAACGGAGGATTTGAAGGCCTTCTCCATGCTCTGTAAGTTTGCAAGAATCAGATGAACGAAGAAATGATCAATGGTAAAGTATTTTTATTAAGAAGTCTACCTACTGGTATGAAGGTGAAATCTGCTATCCTTTTCTCGATTCTTTGAACAATTTTATCATGTCCTCTTGTGAGAAATGTACCAGAACTTGTACGTACTCTAAGAGGAGAATTAACTGCTTATTACTACATAAGAGTGTTGAAATCAGACAAGGAGGGAATCAAATGTAATAAGGGCGTACCCACTGTCCATGCTATCTCCAGTTTCACTATTAACAACTCTAGATTTTTCCATCTGTGGCTCAGCAAGACTTATAAGGTGTACGCATTCTTCTTTTGACTGAAAAGAAAAGTGAAAGATTCAATGTAAGAACAGAGAGTATATGTGATGTTTCCAACTGAAAAACGAGAATTTTCCTTAAGAAAAGTTACCAAGAAATTGTGGAAGATTGAAGCTCTAGGCTCCCAAGAGATGACTTCAACCCACCGATCCTTAGTATCGTAGTTTCCTTCGTCTCTGTAACATTAAAGAATCAAAACCCATCTCTAAAAACTGAAAAGCACAAGTTTTTTTCCGACTTACAGATTAACTGAATCGTGGACGATGGAGCTGAGATCATGCATTCGTTGATAATGTTCATCTTTCCTGCTGGGTTGTGGAAGTAATCCAAGAGAAAAAAGCATTGCGACGAACAATGACAGCAACATGAAGCCGCACAGTGACGTGATAGACATCTTATGCGGCGCATTCTTAGCGTTAAACTGTTTCCACTTCACCGCCATGACGAATCAATGAAATGCTGAAAATCAATAGAAAAAAGAGGGAGAATCTGAAGCAATTTAATGCGAAATTTTTGGCTGCAGGTCAACTCGTAGCAGTCCCCGTTTTTCCTTAAATCCACGTTCTGTGTTTCTGTGTGCTTGGCTTGGATGAAATCCGCAGTTCCACACCATGGTTTTCCTTTAATCGCCATAAAAACTTGGTCTTGAATTTGACTCCTCTGAACAATTTCTCCAAATGTTTCTAAATAGAAGAATTTGGGTTTAGCCCATGGGCCATGATTTAAGATAAGGCACAGTCAAAATAAATCCCGCGCAATTATGGAATTATGAGGGTTTGTGGACTGCATTGGTTTCCCAAGTGACATTCTCTGTGGCTTGCAAATTGCAATGCCGAGAGGGAAGAGGAATTACGTCGTAGTTAGTTCGTCGTCCGCGGACGAAGATGATAAAAATGAAACCCTATTGACACCTGGCTATAGATTCTCAAAATCGACTCCTAATCGGAGGAATCCTAAAAGGAAGAGGGTTTCCCGCGCAAGCTCATATTCTCAGCCGATTACAGATTTCAGTAGCTTTGATGAGGTATATCTTGTGTGTAGGGCCGCTCTGTTGAAGTTTGTTTTGTATCTTGAATGAGCATTAGGGATTTATAATATCTTGTACATTTAAAAAAACAACAGAAAGATGATTAATAATTTGAATATGAAGAACACTGTTATATTGTACTGAAGCTTCATGTCTGTGGTGTGTCACTGGGGGCAGGTTAAGCGTGCATGTGCAGAATTTGATCAGGATTTCACTCGGTTAAAGGTAACATCCGGTATGCTCTTCAGAATATCTAACCTGCAGGATATGCCGAACCGTTATCCTGAATTTCCTTGCTCATATTGTTTATATTGTTGATCTGTAATGACGGATATTGGATAGGTTCTACAAGTAAAGGGGAGTTATGGGTTGAAAAGTATAAACCTGGTTGTTTGCAGGAACTAGCTGTTCACAAGAATAAGGTTTTTACCTCTCATACTTTTTATATTTTCATTCATTTTCAGCTTAATCTTCGATACATCCATGGGCTATTTACACTATATTTCTGCTTTTGTTTTTGCAGATTGAACAAGTTCGAGAGTGGTTTGAGGAGAGACTAAAAAATCCAGTGGTTTGTCTTTTACTCCTCTACTGTATCTGACCGGCATCTTTATATCTTGTTTTGGGCTGAAATTGAATTAAATTTTTATAAGCAGTCTTTAGTTTTCAGAGAATTTAATATTCACTTAATTAAGCTTATATAGTGACAGATCGTAAAAATAGTGGGTAGAGATGCATTACTGTGGATTGGCCGTGCCAGTCACATAGAAGATTATTAACCATTGTTCTGCTTGCTTAATCACAATAATCTATGAATTTTTTTGAAAATGGAAAACCTGGTAAAATTATTTGTGATGAAATTCCTTATCATGTTGATTGAATTGACAATTTTGTTGTTCCGGTTACATTGCAAGATTGATTGTTTCTATATGAAGTTAAGGCGTTATTACAAGCTTTGTTTTGTTCTATTTTTTTATTTATTGTCTAATTTTTCGGGAGCATTAATAGATGTTTAATGCTGCTCTGGGTTATGTTCAGGATAAATCAAACAAAAACGTAATCATTCTCTATGGTCAAGCAGGAGTTGGAAAATCTGTATGCTCTTATGACCCTCTATACTGCTTTTTGTCTATCTCCGTTTTATGATACGCAATGTATTTGTTTCTGAATCAGTCTCTTAAACTTGATCGTATTAATATATTACATGTAATCCACTTGCAGGCAACTATTTATATGATTGCATCCCACCTTGGGGCTGTAGTGCATGAGTGGAGTACCCCTACCCCTGAGATATGGCAAGAACATCTGCACAATATGAATTCAGGTACATGGTGATTTTTTTATTACTGGCACGTATTGTATAGAAGCAATTGATGACTTTATTTGAAAGTCACAAAAAACATTATTCTTCTCAAGAGCTTGAATTTTATCTTGAAAATTACAGAATGCTACTGTTGCTCTTATTCTTGTACCTATTACTGTTTTTGCTCATGGTTGAGGATTTGACTGCATATCATCCATTGTTACCCCATTTGCTTTCTTCTTTCTTATATGGCTCAGGGGTGCAGTACATGTCCAAGTTGGATAATTTCGAATGTTTTGTTGATCGGATAAGTAAATATGGATTATCTTTGTCCTCAACAAGAAATTCTCCAGCGCCTTATATACTCTTGATTGATGATCTTCCAGTGGTAAATGGGAAGGTTTCGTATGAGAGACTTCATAGGTGCCTGCATCTTCTTTTGCAATCTGTTCGTGTTCCAACAGCCATAATAATTGACAACTATGGTCAATGTGAATCTACAGAACAATACAGTAGATACTTTGAAGAACTTCAGACATCACTTCAAAGTGCTGGAGCTTTTAAGGTATCTTTATTCTATTGATAAAGGAATGTGTTGATTGAAAAGCATCATGAACTAAATTTTTGGGGTTTTCAGGTGTCATTCAATCCAGTTACTGTTACTTCTACCAAAAGAGTACTTAATAAAATTTGCAAATTGGAAAGATTAGAAGTGAGTGATAAACATATTGATCTCATTGCGAGTGTTAGTGGAGGAGATATCAGACAAGCAATCACTTCCCTGCAATACTTCTCTTTGGCATCGCCTCCTATGCATTCTTTATGTCTTCCACTGAAAGGCAAAGGAAATGAAACCTGTGTTTCTTTTTCGTTTGGAAAGGATGAAACTCTCTCCCTCTTTCATGCATTGGGAAAATTTCTGCATAACAAAAGACAGTCAGGAAGTAGTTCATTTATGTCATCAGGTTTGAAGTCATTGTATGCTATTATAACATCTAAACTTGATATTCTGTATCATGACATAGGTAGTGATGCAATTCTTCTGAAGGAAAAGTTTACAAGGTATCCCCTCAAAATGGGTACTCCGGAGTACATTGTTTCACAGGCACATGGGCAGGCGAGGCTTGTTGTTGAATTTCTCCATGAAAATGGTATTTTTTTCATTTTTGCTTTTTACTAGTAATAAGTGACTTCTGTACTTCATGCAAGTTTGCAACTTTAGGGGATTACGTTCAGGCGTTTGGAATCAGTTTTTACATAAACTGAAGTTTAAAACAAATTTTAAATTTTTGACCGTTATACTTCACAGTTCTTGATTTTATTGGCGATGGGGGAATAGAAGATGCGTGGATTATCAACGGTTACTTAAGTGACTGTGATGTGCTTCTTGCCTCGATGACTAGAAGTTCAAGGAGAAATTATAGAGTTGAAGGCGTTATTGAATCGGCTTCTGCTTCAATTGCTGCCCGTGGAGTTTTATATGGAAATTCTCACTCAGTGTCTCCCGGGTATGGCCTTAAAGTTAATACTTTTATTCTTCTTCCTAACTACCATAGTACGACACATTTTTGCCAAATGCAGGTGGCATGCAATTCGTCGTCCCACACTATGGCAAGTTGAAAGATCGCAATGGAGAAATAAGGTTAGCTTATTTGCAGATGACTAATGAAAATTCAGCATTTGATAATCTTGTTCTATCACAGTTGCATATTCAGCAGACTCAAAGGGTGACTCCCCACATGAGCACAAGTTTCATTGATATGGTGACCGAGTTTAAACCGGCATTTAAGTGGCTCAAGCACAGTCTAAACATTGATGAAGATAAAGATCACCCAATGGAATCGGCGCATGACAAGGATGCAACTGATTCTTATGATGATGATGATGATATAGAAGATTGGTGATTATTGATGGACCCAGTCGTTTACCAACTGTGAATAGGTACTACTAGATGTACATTCTTCTGTCAGGCAACTCGAGTATGTGTCGAAGATTGTCAATTTGTTCTTGCTATTGGTGCGTATGATTTGATCGCTTCACACAGAATCAACAATCCTGAGTTTTTTTTATTGTAAATGATACTTGCCTTGTTTAATGCTTAAAGCTTGCATCTTGTTTTATGGTCGTTTTCTTTAGAGCATAGTGTGTCCAAATTAGACGCCTATGAATGTAGCTGTGTGAGACTTACGCGTCATTGTCATTTTGCCGTTTACTCGATAAGAAATTGCACTGAACAAGAAGAATGGAATTGGATCACTCGCCTACAACCCAAAAGCTTTCATCTTTGAGATGGAAAATTCTCCGTCGCGCCATTTCCAGTCATCAAAAATCTGATTCCGGTAAGCTGTTGTGGATTCATACGCGTGTTGTTTTGTTGTTTTTGTTTTCTCTAGCGCCTAATTGACCGACCCATTGTGTATTTTTTGATGTTTTGAACAGGAGCAAGTATCTACGAAGCGAGCAATTTGGATACAATTTCAAGAAAAACCAGAAGTGGGTTTCGTTTGATTCAGTGCCACTTGGTGAGCGATGATGGGGGAAACTCAGATGATCTTGTGAAGGAAGATGCGTGTTTTTGTTACACGTTGCCTCTTCCAAATGCGCCCAAAATTTTAATCCGGTAACTTCATTAATCCTCTTTTTCCCACATGTCTCTTCTCTGGCTTCTGTTTTCTCGTCGGTTAATGCAACTTTTTCCAGTCAACGATTTGATACGGCTGCAACACTCCGTGATTTTGAAGTTTGCAACCAATGCAACGTTGACACCACAGGACTTGTCTGTAAGCTGCAATGATCTACTTTTTTTCTGTTTCTGTATTCCTTTCTAAAATGACCATGGATCAGTTATAGAGAATCAGCACGTTCTGTAAATTCAAAAGCAATTTGAATGGAATTTATTCTTCTTCTAAGACCATATGTTATGTATTCATGTGAAAGCTGCGATTACATGTCTTTTTTCCAAGTGACTGATCCTCGTTTTGTGGTTTCTTTTTGTTGAGGTTTGTGGCCTTCAGAAGAGGTACTTGCTTATTACTCCTTAAAACACCATGAAATCTTCAGGTTAGTTTCTTTTGAAATGCAGTTTCACATCGCATTCAAATTCGCATATGTTTTAATTGTTCGTGTTACGTTGTAGAGGGAAAAGGGTAATTGAACTTGGATCAGGTTACGGTTTAGCCGGATTAGTTATTGCAATAGTCGGAGAAGCATCTGAAGTTGTTATATCTGATGGAAATCCTCGTGTCGTCGATTGTATCCTCTTTGAAAATAAGGATCACTTCTTTGCTAATAAACTAACAATATATCATTTACTTGCACCTTCTTGACAAATAGATATTCAAAGAAGCATAGAAACAAACTCTGCTTCTTTTGGAAGCACAAAAGTGAACTCAATGTTACTTCACTGGGGCATGCATGATTCATTTGATGCAATTAGGACTTTCGACATCATTATTGCAAGTGACTGGTAAATTTATTCGATAAAGCTAGCTATCCATCCATTGAATATTAGCTTGGTTTCATGCAGCACTTTCTTTAAGGAATTCCACAAGGCTTTGGCACAAACAATCAAGTCTTTGCTATGTAAAAATCGTCACTCAGAAACGATACTCTTTTGTCCCAAGAGGGGCGATTCATTGGATAAGTTTCTGGTCGAAGCAAAAGAAGCCGATTTACAGTTCACAGTAACTGAAGTCTATGATGCAGAAATTTGGAAGCAGCACCAAAGTTTCTGTGATGGTGATCCGTCTTGGCCGAACTACGAATCAGGTCACTGCTACCCTCTCTTGATTCGCATTTCATTTTGAGTAGAGTTTTCGTCGTGTGACTACATAGTGAATTTTGTGAAACTTATTGCTTCTTTAACATTCGAGACATGATTAAGTCGAACATAAGTGAAATTCGGCAAAAATACAGATTAGATAACAAGCAAGCATTTATGAATCTCAATAATCACTTGTTGATTGGATGAAGAAGAACAGCTTCATTCCACAACATTCTAAGCAATTTCAACAGCATTTTAGCCTTCAATTTGGCCCCTCCACTACACTGACTCTGAAGCAGCAAAAGCAGCTGAGTCAATATCCCATCAACAACTGCTTTTTCTCTTGCAACTTTTGAATCAGAACAGATCACAAGCAGTGAATTCACAGCACTTTCACTTCCTTCATTGTCAGATACTCTAAACACCATATTAACTAATGATCTAATACCACATTTATGATTAATAATTGCTTCTTTTACACCTCTAGAAGATAGCAAATTTTCCAATGCTTCCATTGTTACTGCAGCTAAACACCTTCTTTTCTGTGTTGATGCTTTTGATAAGTATTTTATCAGTTTATCAACAATACCATGATTCACTAAACGTTCATGGTTTTCTTCACAAGAAATTAGACCTGAAACTGCTCTTATTCCTGCTTCAAATGCACCAGATTCTTCTTCATCAGTTAAATCAACAATTTGCTGTAGAAGCAATGGAGATGAAGAAAGCTTTTGAAAAAGCTCTTGAGTTTCTGGACTGAATGAAATGGCTTCAATCAAATAACATAAGCTTCTCTTTATTGAAATGCTCCCATTCTGAAACAGATACAGAAAGTTATTGTGCTTTGATTCTTGCTTCAAAATGTTCATAGCTTCTGTATTGCTGCTATATGGCATCAGAATCAAAGCACACACAAGGCATTTTTCTAACAATTTTGAACATTGAAGAGAATCTTCAAAAATAAGTTGTAAAATTTGCTCGAAGAAGCCCAGATTAATGAGTTGAGAGTTCTTGACAGGAAGTTGAAGCGATAAAGAATGGATTTCGTCTACGACACGAATTTTATCTTCAATTGAAGATTCATTACACTGTAAAATCTGCTTAAAATCAGCAATGTGAGAAATATCATTCTCGGATAAGTAATTCGAGTCGTTAGAACGAAGCCATTGATTAATTAAACGACGAAGCGCAAGATTAGGTAAGAGAGACAAATCGTGAAGCTTCTGCATTGTGATTGGGCAAACTGTATTCCCTTGGGTTAGCCATTTTTCAATGCAGGAACGGTCGTAGGTTTGGCCAGTGGAAAGAGTAACGGGATCTTTGAATAATTCTAGACTTATGGGGCAGATGAAAAGAGGTGGAACATCCATTTCTGCAATTACAAGCTATGAAGAAAAATCCATGGCGCCCGGAGAAGAGTGACTACTGTGACGAACTAAAAATGAAAATCTGGGGACCCAATAAATAAAAATAATAAAGAAATGTAAAAAGGGTGTAAAGGTTTCCGATTGGCAGTCAAACAAAAACTCGCTCTTTTGTCATCTTCAAGCTTTGAATATACTAATCAAACATTTCAGGAACCTCCATTGGCGAGTGGAGTCCACCTCCTCATTTCACTTTTTTTTTGTTTTTTTAAAATCTTCATTTATTGCTTGAGAGGGATTGTACTTCATTTCATGAAAATGAAACAAATAATAATTAAGAAAAGGGGATCAATTTAATAATAAAATAATAATTATAATTCTATAACATGAATAATTTATCTATTAAAATCACACCACTAAAGCAATGGTTAGTGGGTTACTGCCTTACTGGTATTGAACTCTCAATTTAATTAAATAATGTATGTAATTCGATGTTTAATAAAAAATATTAGATAAATAGACTTGTCATGTAGCTATTAACTATAAGACAATTAATTTGGACACATTAATCATTATCATTACAACTCATTTTTTGTCATCATTAACACTACAAAATTAGAGGAATCTAAACACCACAAAAAATTGCAAGGAGATTATATATTAGGGGTGAGACATCCAACCGCGTAACCGTGTAATCGAATCAATTTTAATCTGTTAAACAGTGTCGGTTATATAGTTAATCGATTTTTTCAGTTCATTTTCATATCGGTTAATACGATTATACGATCGGTAATCGTTTTTATTTATTAATATCAATTTTGATTTCGATTAACCGATTAAATTATTTAATTAATACACGCAATAATTTTTCACCATCAATCTCACATGTCACAATGTTCATATTTCCATTCTCTAAATAAAAAAATTATACTTACGATATTAGTGTTTAACAAAAAATTTTGTTAAATATACTGCGTTATATTTAATTTGTTCATGAATAATTTTAAGAAATTATTTATATAAATGTTTATATTTGAATATTTTATATTATTATTTTTATATCTAATATTATTTTGTATTTTAGATTTAAGATATTATATTTAATATTTTTGAATATTTCCATGATAATAATGCATTATTGTGTTATTTTTTGTGAATTTACTCATTACAATTTTTTGTGGATTATTGACAAAATAATGAATTCAAAAGAATTTTATTGCATTTTTTGATTGATTCGTCATTGTTGCTAAAACGTTCTCGAAAATCAAATCCGAGTTCTATGCTTGATCTAGATTAAAATAATCTATTTCTCGAAAGTATGAAATCAAGCTCTCAAAAAAAATATTGACTATAAAACAAAGTTTGTAGAAATTTTAAAAAAAAATTATCGGTTAAACAGTAACCGATTAACCGTAGATTTTGGTCGGTTTCGGTTTCGGTCGATTATAAATTTATAAAGCGATTAAATAGTTCGATTTCGATTTTCAAATTTTGAGCTTCAAAAACGATTAAGTGTAAAAGTTTTGACCATTTAACCAAATCCCACCCCTATAATATATATTCATGTCTTTAAAAACACACCTATATTTATTTATTAAATTAAACAACTATCAAAATCGAGATCAGATAAAATATATAACTCAACCCGATGACATAGATATCGATTTAGGGGTGAAAATTCGGGGGTCTTTTCCTCAAATAACCTATTTTCAAAAACAATTTCTCAAACTAACCTACTTATAATTTTTTTGTCCAAAGTAACTCATTTATGACCTATCCATTAGGTTGCAGGTAACAAGCATAAAATAATTAAGTTTACATCAGTTATCGGGTGATATCAGTACTTTGTTTGATCGCTCGATACTGAGTTTTGAGAGTCGGATCCAGGATTTTCAAGTCATACTCAAAAAAAATTATTTATTTGACTTTTTAAAAAGCTTTTTTTAAAAAAATATTTGTGTCTTTTCAGTAGGATCAAAACGAAATTGAAAAACATTATGAAAATACTGTTCACAAATCATTCGATAATTTTCCAACTTATTTTTAAAATTGAATCTATCTCAGTATGAGTATGAAATAAGAGCAAGAATCGAACATTTTTAAACTTATTCAAAGTTTTTTGCTAGATAGTAATATTATTTACGTGTTGTAATCGAATTCGTAAAATAATAACAAACATCCAATGTTTTCATACCGGTCCGGAAAATCGTTTCGTTCCGGATCGGTATGATCGATACGGTCAGTACGAAATTTTATTTTTTGTAAAAGAAAAATTATAAATTAGAATTTTTTATTTTTTTTCTGGTTTATCCGAAAAAACCGGGTTCCGACCCGATTTCGGCTACCGATCGAAATATCAATGCCGACCGGTATACTACCGATATGGAAAAATAGCCAATATCACATCTTCCCAGAATCTCCTACCTCTACTCGAATTGAATTAGAATTTTAACAAATTACCTTTTGTAACTTAAAATAAGAGATCAAGTATGTTAATTTAGAAAAAATTATAATAAGTAGGTTAGTTTAGGAAATTGTTTTTGAAAATAGGTTATTTGGGAAAAAAACCGAAAATTCGGTACCTGCCGTATACAACCCCGCTTTAGACTTGAAAAACCATACAAGAGCGTTGGATCCAGGCAAAAATGTCCTGAGGATAAATGAATACAAGAACAAGATATATGGAATGCTTTTCATTAGCTCATTCGTATATTCAGAAACAAAGTTTCTCTCTTCACAAACATGAGTTTAGTACTATTGATGCAGCAATAATGCTCGGTGAACTTCCTCTTCCCAAAGGATCGAGTAACGGTAAAAACTTATCAGCTGCGGAGATCTGCTTCAGGCGAAGGCTTTCATCGTGTATCAAATCCCTGTTAGGCATATCCATTTTAGTACAAAAAAACGAGTAAGCTGTAGAAAAAAGAGGAATTTGTGTTACTTGAGTAATGGTGATAGCTTTGAAGGTTTGCAGTTTCCAAAGAGAGCTTCAGGAATAATAGGAGCATTTAAAAGAATATTGGGAAGTGAAATGTATTGTACTTTAGCTTTATAGCGAATGAAAGTTTCTGTTAAAAAATGAGCTCTATAACCAACAACACAAGGTAATCGTGCAAGTTGCAATTCTATTGTCACACTCCCAGATGCACATAATGCTATTTTACTCGCCTGAATCACAACATATCTTAATTCTTAGCATCAGTTTGAAAAATGAAAGGCGATAAGAAAAAAGATGGCTTACGTTGAAAGCATCGTATTTCATCTGAAGCGAATCACCAGGAACGAATAAGACGGGAACATGAGATTTGGGAATAGCTTTGCTGATGTAATTCTCCACATGTTTATTAGGTGCTACATGGATTACTGCGATCAGGTCTGAGAAGGATTCATTAAGTTGTTCCAATGTGGAAGAAAATAATGGAAGCATTCTTGTTAACTCTTGCAGTCGGCTCCCGGGAAGCACAGAAATTAATGTTGATCCTTAAAGAATGTGAAGATGGTTAAGTGATTTCTTGTGTTTTTGAAAGAACAACTTACCAGAAGAAATCCCATGTATATTCCTAAATGCCTCACCATTTCCTTGGACTTTCCATTCTTGCAAATTTTTGTTAATCTGCAAACACAAATCTCAACATTGTAATGCAAGCCAAAATTTGGTGAAACAGAGCAGAGAGAAGACTTGGTTTACCTCGAGGTCGAAAGCATCTTCTAGAGTCGGATGACCAACGAATGTTGCTGTCAATCCGTTTGCTCTACAGACTGATTCTTCAAAAGGAAGAATACAGAAAATGTGATCAATAAAATGAACTAGTCCTTTAAGTCTTGATTCACCTCCTTTCCAAGCCCAGAAAGAAGGAGCTACATAGTGAAAATGCAGAGGTTTGCTGCTCACATTGCAATTACCATAACTAGCTGCAAAAAGAGTCATCTCTGTTGCACAAATACAAATGGAATGAAAGCCAGTTTTCAGAAAGAAATTACCTCTTAATTGTTTAAGAAAACGAAATGAAAACCCTTTAGAGTCCACAGTAAGCACAACATGAGGGTTGAAAACAAGAGCTGACTCCACTGTTTCTTTCAATTTCTTCTGAATTTGTCAACAGAATAATAAACAAACAAAATGTAAAACAATTGAAGAAATGTTCATTGTTTTGCTCACCCTGAACCTGTTAAGATATGGAATCAACTCCCAGAGGCCCATAACTGAAATTTCTTCCATAGGAAACAAAGAATTCAATCCTTGTTGCATCATCATCTTCCTAAAACGAAGGTAATGAATCCTTCTTGCCTTCACATTGTATAACAAGTTTTGAAGATCAAAAGAATGAAAAATATTAATATGAACAACTCCCCAGACAGGAGATAAAGCCGTACCAACAAGTCACAATACGTGGTTATAGTACTGATAGAAAGAAATGAATTGAAACTTTTCATCAGCAGAAAACGAAGAACATGTTAAATTTGAACTCATTTCTTCTTACCCTCCGACACCGGCAAAACGGACTGGAAGAGGAGAGAGCTTCATCAGTGATTTCATGAAACGCGAGGCAATAATATCGCCGGAGACTTCACCGGCAACAATGAAGACTTTGAGTTCACCTTCTTCTGACGCTAAATTTCCTACATTTCGTCCATGGGTATGCGATAATGACCTCTTAAACATCCGCGGGAAGTTCGTTTTCAATCTAATCCCCAATTTCCACATATGGTCTACGGCGTAAACGCGACAAAAAAATTATTTGTAAACGAGAATGGAGATGCGAAACTCTCGTGGGTGAGAATTTCAATCAAGTTTACGAGAAAGAACAAGTTTTGGACGCCGTCGTCGGCGGAAGGAATTCACAAAGAAGAGGAAAATGGATTTCAGCTCACTAATTAATACTAAGCCCAATATGTAGTTGCTGTTTAATCTTATGAATGGTCCTTAAGGCCCAACGTGTTGTTAGCAACGCATCTCTATATTTCTCCTCAATCTCCCCTTCGTCCCCCTCTTCCACTTCCTAAGGCGATTTAGGAACGTGACAGTAAACGCGACAAAAAATTATTTGTAAACCAGAATGGAGATGCAAAAACTCTCGTGGGTGAGAATTTCAATCAAGTTTACGAGAAAGAACAAGTTTTGGACGCCGTCGTCGGCGGCGGCTTCACAAGGAGAAAGCGAAACTGTAAAAAGCATCTACAATTTGTATGATTAAATGCCAATAGTACTGGGATGGAGGGGAGGGATCATAGCTAAAAATCACAAATGCGTCAAAAGTCTATCATTATATGCTGTATAAAGAAAATAGAGAAAATCATGGAATCTGGGAAAGGAACAAGTTCATTTATAGACAAGTTTATGCTACAAGGATAGGATTACAATAACTAGTTTTTCCAAGAGAAACAATATACGAAAACAACATTATTACAATGAAGTGATGCATTCAAGATTGTCATATTGTGCACTTTAAACCATAATAATATCAAAAGAGGTGAGGTCAGGTCAGGTGATGCTTACTCTGATTGGAGAAGCAAAAAACTGAAGCCTGAGTTCTCGCGCATGAGAGCAGGTGGCTCGACATCTGAGATGTCCATTTTTTCGGTTGATTTGGATATTTCGTCCACTGAAAAAGGTATGCTGCATTGAACATACGAGTAAACAAGCTCAGGATGTGTAGTAAGTCAAGAAAGTGTCAAGATTCATAGCGTTTAGTGATACGGAGTTAGGATTCGAACGAACCTGGAATCATCATCTAGGAGAAAGGAGTTGCTTACTGCATTATTTGAGTCTTCTGTCATCAAGATTCTCATGTTGGAAATAACCTTCGATGATATGAAGACAGATTTTTTCATAAAGTTGCAATTGCATTACTAAAAACTTGAGCTTTCCGGTTTGTAAAGACTTACATCCGAAGATACGCTGTGGGTGCCATACTTGTCATCCCAGTACATTGTGCTGATCCTGTACAATTGCTGTATGCTCAGGACCTAGTCAACAGAACTGGTAAATGATTCAGAATATTGCGATCTTTGTGTTGAAGATTCAACTCACCGGGCAAAGATTTCGACTTATTTCATCCAATGTTTTCTTTGGCTTCTGGTGGATAACCTGCAGATTTAGCAATCAACAAACCATAAAACATGAAACTCAAAAAAGCATCAAACTGGTCGATTGAACAGGTAGATTGCGGGTTGGGTTAAAAAAGTAGTGTGCAACAGCATTGCATTACCAGAAATCCTATAGCTTGTCTGATATGCTTCAGCTCATCCCAAGACGAACCTGCATACTGTGGTGGCTCAAATTAATCATTTTCTGAAACTGAAGACAAATCATGCAAAAGTTGGGGTACCTCATCAGTTGCATTGCAACACCAGTGTTCCAACTCAGCTAGTCCTGCTTTAACGTATTCACCATTGCTAAACGAGCAACATTCTCTTCTTAGGAGAAGACTGAGTAATTTACCAGGGTTAGGACTTCACAGATAAATACAGTAAATTCTGTACTTTCATAAGTTCATGGCGTAGAAATAATCTAAGATGAATTCTACCTGTTGAATAATTGAACATTGATGAAAGAAAATATTTGTGAGAACACCTTTTGTACTAAGAAAGGAAGGACCTGAAAATACACAGGAAAATAAGTTGCCAATGAAAAGCATATAAGCAGATGAATACCAAAAGAACTAGTTTTTGGACAGTTTACTCACATGATTGGCTTTCAAAGTATTCAATAAATTATCGAGGCTCTTTACGATACCCTGCCAATGCGCAATCAGAGCTTGTTGTGCTGCAGAATTCGCAAGTGACCTTGATGATCCTTTAACCAAACTGGCTCTGGAAGTTCTGGGAGCCTATTAATGGAGAAAGAGAAGGCATATTTCATACAATTTTTGCTAAACTACGAGCTAAGAAATGAGAACGTTCACAAAGATTTTGTTACCTGAATACACAAACCAAGCAAAGGAGAAATTTCCTTTTTTAAGTTATCTCGTATCATGCCATAGAGTTTTTCGACGTATGCCGTAAGTTGTTGCTTGAACAGCAAAGCAGGGTATTTGGCTTCCACTTGGCGTAAGGTCTCTACTCCACCTGGAAGTCCATTAACAAAGGAAAGATGTGCACCTTGTGGTGTTTCCCGGAAGCTCTGACAGAAGAGACATGAGAAATCAGAAGTGAAAAATGACGAACTTTTATTCACTTAAAAGACAACTGTAAGTTTAAATTCAGAAGGAATGGCTTACATGACTCTTCCTGCCAAATAAAGAAGCTGAAGATGACCGACGCCGTAGATGATCCATCCCAGCTGCTTTCAGTGTACGTTGAAGGAGCAGTAAAAGAGTTGAAGCATTTGACAACCAGTAAGAGAGCATATCATTGTTATCCTGGATTTTCTGCAGACGCAATGGACTTGATTTAAATAACTCCAAATTATATTTAAAGCAATCAAAATGTACTGTATATGATGATTTTACCAATACAAACCTCAACAGCATGCCCTATAGTCTGGATGATTCGATCAAAGACACTTGTTCTCTCAACTTCAAATGATCTCCAATGTAAAAAACACTTGTAAATGATACAAGCTGCTACTGGCTTGTTGTCTGAAAATCCTAGATTCTGTGAAATGCAGCGGAAGATCAACTCCTGATTTTCCTGCTGCTTTGCATTGAGTGACTTCTGAGGTCTGTCGTCAGCTTCCGAAAATGATGGGCTGTGGGGATCCTACTCAAATTTGAAGGAAAATTCTAAGATCATAAGAGTAGCACTGATATATGAGAAGGTGGTTCAGTTTATGAGAGTAAATTACCACAAGCATCCTGGGATCTCCAAATGCCTGCCCACTGTCACTCCTCTGCCAGTCTCAAATATAATAACCTTTTGTAAGACCTTCACTTGAAATATTCCAATGACAGTCTGCTGTAATTATGAATATACCTGGATGATTGATCTAGAGCGTCCAGAAAGAAACCTATTTGGAGCCATGGACACTGCCTGTTGCCGGAAAACCTTATTTTCTGATTCTAAATTGTTGAGCTTATCTTCTTGCCTGGTACATTCACCAAGTTAATTTACATAGGCAGACGGAAGACAAGAGGGCCATACATCAGTTCTGAAGTTCTTGAGTAGAATTCCAAGAAAAAGCAAGAATCAAAATCTGTTATTTTGATTACCTTTGTAAGGAATCCTGCAATTGATTAATCTTTTTCTCCGATTCTTCTAATTTTACTCCTCTTTCCTCACATAGATCTTGTGTCTCAGCATACTTCTTTTGCAAGTCTTCAAGAGCTTCACGCCCATTTCTTAGAGAATCCTAGATGAAAGTAAAAAAGGCGACCAAATTTAGATGATAGCATTTTAGTCTAGATCATTTTTTCTTGCCAGGAGAAACAACATGCAAATAAGATCAATACCTTTAAAGCCTCAACTTCTTCTTTTAGATTTTCAATTTTCTTGGTGTCTTCTATATAAACTGGAATCTCCTTGATAACTGGAGGTGCTTCTTTGATTGCCGTCTTCGCTGCCTCACGCTCCTTATTAAGTAGTGTATTTGTTTCATCAATTTTTTTCTGCATGACATTTATGACATTTTGCAACTTAGCGAGCTCTTGACCCTTAGTTTCTTCCAAGTCAATCTGCATTCAAAACTTGATAGTTAAACTATATGCTCCATGAAAAAATTAAGTAATGGTTGGCAACAATAGGGTCTACTTTTTTCTCTTCCGATAAGGTAACTTATGTAATCAAGTTGCATACCCTTAAACGCTTTTCAAGTTGTAAATGCAATCTGGATTCCTCCAACTGTTTTTCAAGCTTATCTTTTGCCTCTCTAACGGCACCTGTTTCTCTCGCAGCCTGAAAAAATAAATACAACCATTGCCATTCTTCCTGGGAAAAAATGTTCTCACCATGTTTATTTACTTAATGAGAAAAAATGTTATTAAGAAAATGTAATTACTAGTTAAGATCCAGATCCTTCCGGGAACAGCTCAGCAGCATATATTTCTAGAACTAACGAATGACAGTACTTAGAGATAATTAAACCACAGTAGAGGGTCCAGGTTGTTATATGTGAGAAATGAGTTAGAGCTTCATTGATGAAGTGTATAGATAGTATAAGTGTCTAGACATCAAAGAAAGACATAGATCGTTAGAATAACTGGGAACAGAGACTAACCATCTTAAGCTTCCTCAGCTCTCTTTTGGCAATTCTTCCTCTCCATCTGCATTGTGCAGCAATTGTGCCCCTCTTTAGTTTTCTATAGTGTGAAAAAACTCTATGGCAATGCCACTGTGCCTGAGGCATGTAGAAAGAAATGCTAAGCCATTCGAAAATAAGAAAGCCATGCAGGGAATGAGCATTGGAAGTCTACTACCTGAATAACTGTAGCTGCTTTAGTTTTCCTCCGATGTCTTAATTTAGTACGAGAATCCATAGCCCGTAAACCAGTTTGTATAACAACAACAGATACTCGAAGTGTCTTATACGATTTTCTTGCAAGATATCTGAGTGTATTTTGTTGTAATTTTATGGCAGCTGCTTTTCTTTTCAGAGAATTGTAATGTTTGCATGCTAGTTGACCTAAAATAGTATACAAGTATCAGAATCCCAAAAAGACAGAAACATGGACCATCCATGATTTGAGTTTAAAATCATCCAAAAATGAGAATAACTGGAATTATACAACAAGCAAGCACCATATGATGTTATTTCTGTTAAAAAAATATGAAGATGTTATTTATTTGTTGCTTACCTCTGCAAACAGACTGTACATAGATAGTAGCATCTCTTAGAGAAATAAAACTTTTACGAGTAATATGGGTCATTATCCGCCTTTGTATGGTTTTTGCAGCAGAATTGAGAACTTCTGCTCTACGTGCATCTAATTCAGCCATCTGACCAGCTCGTAGAAAGACCTTTGTTTTTCCCAACTAGTTAGAAAAATTCAATTGAATCAGAAGAATATGGAGGATCTATGCATCGTATATTCCGGCACACATACCATAATAATATAAGTTTTTAACTTTATAATATAGGGAAGTGAAGACTATCCTCTATAGGCTACACACATGTTTGCTTTCTTTTATCACAACTCAAAGAATACAGGAAAGAAAGTTTTCCTTTATACCTGAAAACCCTTTAGTCCCCGCCTCTCCAGAACTTTCTTGCAAGACAGCTTTTCGCCATAACTGCATGAGAAGAGATAACAAAATGACACGTTAAAACACAATAACTTAATCACAAAAAATATGAATAAACTAAAGATGGCAAAAAATATGGTATTAAGAAAACTCACAAAACTCAGGGTTTCAGAGTTCATAAGAGATATGGAGGTTACCTTCCTTCCAAGATTTCAGGTGCAAGAAGCCCAAATCTGTTCAAGAATTCAAAAAAAGGGCGGCGAGTAGGGTATCCGGCACAGCTGATCCGGATGGCCTCTAGAACACCCTAAATAAAAGGGCAGAGATAGCAATGTAAAATACTTCTTCAAAAAAGAGAGAAATCAGCATGCCAATTCACGAAAATTACTTACACCACAGCGTAGCTGTTGCATAATGTTCTGATTTTCAAAAATATCTGGCTTAAGAAGATTATTGGGCTTTATGCATCTAATGTAATGAGGCTCTGTGGCATTTAGTGTTTCCATCAATTGCTGCAACTGCAACTGGATGAAGAAAATGTGTCAATGCATTCAGTCAGTGCAAATGTCTTTCAACAATGTAAAAGTGAAACGACAAAATATTTTTTTCCACTTCTTCATTATCTAAAGTTCCACCATTAACGTCCACCTAGGAGAGGAAGTTCAGCCACAGGAACCTTAAAACGTGAGCCAATAGAAGAGAACTTGGAAGACTTTGCTGCCTCTTCAGGTTGCGAAGGGAAAAGGCCTGCTACAAAAGAACATTTCGAAGCACTTAGTAATTCTTGGTGTTCGGGAACAACATAATCCTTATTTTTGTCCAAAAACTGGTCAGATTGATATTGAACCTGAGATTTACCAATACTGGTATCAGAATTTGATGCAAGCAGAAAAGGAGTGCAAATATAAAATTAGGCATTACATACCTCCCCAGCATAATGATCAATAATAAAATCGGTACGAGATAGCTTTGGCTTGATAAAGCGTTTATTACTCTTGAAAGTCTGGTAAAGCTTATTTGAGAATGTCTCGCGGGTTGATTTTGGGAACATACTGTGTAAAAAAACTAGTCATGCAAGATGAGGCGCACACCATCAAACTGAACAAATAGTTGCATTTGATTAATAAAAACACAAAAGAACGAACAGAATACTCTGAAAAAAAGTAGCAATTATTCAAAATTAGGCATGAATAAGTCACAAAGACAAGACATGGGAGTTCAACGATACCATGCTTCATCAAGGAGAGCAATAATTCCACCTGGTCTCTGTAAAAGAACAAATGTAAGTTCTAGAATAGAGCTGGAAAAATGAAATCGCTGAGAAACTCTGCATCAGGAAGACGAACCTTCTCAATAAGATCTAAAACATCTTGATTGTCAACAAACTCAATATAGCTCCAGTCAATTTCCTCCTTTGTGTACTCTTCTTGTTCCATTTTGAAAACATGCTGCAAGGAGATAAAGGGTTATTAGCAATCTTGAAATCATCTTCAAACTGAACAGTCAGCTTCAAATAAACTACCTGATTGAAATGCTGTTGTAGCTTCTCATTGGTGAAGTTAATGCAGAACTGCTCAAAGCTGACAACAGCAACGTGGTTAAAGTTGGTGACAGAATGAATAAACTGGTGATATAAATTGAACTTGAAACAGCGGATTATATGAAAATTTGCACCTATTGTGTTTAAAGCTTTCAAACCCATAAATGTCAAGGACCCCAATCAATGATTTAGAGGTATGATCCTGGCCGATAGAGTTGTTGATCTTATCGACTATCCTGTTCAAGAGTTAAAAACGAGAAATAGAGATAATTAATCGGGAACAATCTATCCCACAGAATATGAAAGAGATAGTTAAAAAGCACCAGGTGCATTACCAATCAAAAAGTCTAGAATATATTGTCTTAGCTAAACCATCCCTGCTAATTGCTGCACTAATAGGATCAAGACATCTCTTGATAACTTCTTCAGGAGTAATCATCACACGTTTACATAATGTGTCTTCCAAAGCAGCAGGATTGCACCTAGAAAAAAAGTGCTAGAACCCTTGACCTTGTAGAATAAAAATTGGGAACATGTATTTTGTCCAAAAGTTTTGGGAACCAGTACATGAGAAGTTCAGCGGCTTTCCTTAGATGAAACTTGGCTTTTTCATCCTTTGGAATTGACGAATCAATTTCCCTTCCACTGGAAAAGTCAATATTACCAAGGTGAAGAATAGCAGCAACAACTCTGAAAATTGCTTCCTGCATCAAAAAATAAAAAAAGACAGAATGGAAATGAGAGAAAAAATTTCTATACCCAGCACATTAGGACATACCTGCTCAGTTTCACTTATTCCTACAATATCCATCGCTCTCCTGGTGGCAAGGTAGCTATGAGCATCATTTACACCCACCAGCTCATAGCATTTTGATTGGTTCAGATAATGAAATGATTTGGGATGATCAAGGCCGTACTTCTCAACTTCCTGTAAGTACGGTAAAAGAAAGGAATGTCATTTCCCAATGTAAAAAAAGAGATTATACTAACCTCTTTTGATGCTGAACATAACGAGTAAAAGCAATGATAATTGCGCTCAGGATCAGAAATTTGACAAACACGCGATCTTTCAAGAAGGTAGGTTCTGATAGCGGCTCCTGATATTCTTCCTTGTTTGTCAAATTGTATTTCGACAAACTTACCAAAACGGCTGCATTGGTACCATACAGAAAATCAATGGTTAATACAAGCTTACATGTATTGTCAGGTTTATCAGATGTCTACTTCATCTTGATCCAGATGTACCAGAGACAAAAATACTTATTTTTTTAGCCAAAAATAAGTCTTAAAGCTTCACCTGGAATTGTTATTTCTGACAGTTTTAGCATTGCCGAATGCTTCCAGAACTGGATTTGACTATAGACAAGAACAGGGAAAATATCGAGACTAAGAATGATCAAAACAAGATAAATAATTTAAAAAGATATCGACTCGCCATACTTCCAGAACTTGTTGCTCAACGGTGCGCCCTTCGGTAGCTTTCCTGCCTCCCAGGAAGGCCAGGTAATGCATGAGCATTTTCGTGGTCTCGGTTTTGCCTGCTCCACTTTCACCACTAACCAGAATAGAGTTGCTCTTTCCTTCATTTATCATGGCCCTATTTCATTGCAGAACATTTTTGTAAAACGAATATATATAAAAAGGATCATACAACAACCTTTCAGAAGCTAAACCTGTACGCAACATCAGCCACAGCAAATACATGAGGGCTTAGTTCTCCGAACAGAGCTCCTTTATATTGTTGCATCATATGATGATCATATAAATGGGGCAGCTTTTGGAAAGGATTAATAGCTATCAGAATATTCCCAGTGTAAGTCTGTTACACATTCAAACACAAAATACCTATAAATTTATGTCGTGTGAAAATCATGAAAATAGCATTTACTGAATAAGCATACATAAATTTCATTGAGTTCATATCTGCTCTTCAGATTCTCAAGTACCCCTGGTTCATGCAGATAAGAAAGTTTTGTCATGTCATCAACGCCTCCAGCAGGGGCTTCCATGTCTTTAGGATGCAGTTTTGATAACGTGGTAACAATCTGATGGTAATATAATGAAAACATCGCCAGATTACACAAGAAAAACAAAAGATGAATATCATAGCTCAGATTTAGAAATCTATGTTTTTAAAACATGTTTTGATAGCAAAGGAAGACATATTTCAGCACTTTAAAAACAATTAAATAAGGAATTTCATTTCCTAGAAAATTTACCTTCTTGCCATCACTCCTCTCAACTTCAGCTTCAAGGTTATTAATTTTGATAACACGCCCATCAATCCAGGCCAGTGCAAAGTCCTCAGTCCACACATGAGACCCGACTATCATATTCACGGAGGTGCCCTGTTATGAAACACTATGGCATGAGCAAAGGTTAAGGGAACAACCAGATGATCACAAGCTAGAGGCTGAGTTCAGCGCATGAGCATAATTTCTATAAGAACCATCAGCAAAGATTCACCCACTTATGACGAAGCATGATATTTGGGAAGATTGATCCGTTTTCATTTAATAAGAACACCATCAATGGATTTAAACGTTACGGTCTATTGGTATATATAAAAGGATGTTTGCGACAAAGTTGGCTTATGTCTGAGCCAAAAAACCTAAGATTGCTTCTCAGTAATCCACCTTACAATTCTTCCGAGAAGGCTAAATCATCAAGGATTTCATTTCACCATCTAAAATATTGCACTCAACATTTGAAAATGGGGACACTGGAATCAAGATTATATTAGCGTACCATTTCAATAATCTTAGTCACGCTCCAATCAGACGATCATCACACCAAATCCGAGGGGGCGGTGAATAAGAGAAAACAAGATCCCCCAGTGTTTGTGTTTAGGGCAACATGACGAGGAATGAATTGGAAGGAACCCTCCTCCATGTAAGTGCAGAAAACCCGATAGGAAGTTTGTTGTTTTGACAATATCTCTCCCATTGTTTTTGCATGGCAGCATTCCTGCAAATTCGGATCCTTCATCTTCGGAACATTCAAAATAATTTGAATACCAATTTACTAACATCACCAACCATTATCGGGCTTGGATCACATAAAAGAAATTATTTCGGGTCCAATGGGCCAGCTCTTCGGGGCTAGTTTTGTAGTCATATTTCGATGGATTTTTATAGAATATTATATCAAATTTATCAGATAAAAATTGAATGGAAAACCTCATCATTCAAGTTGATTACAAATTAAAAACAATAATTTAAATAATGACCTTATAAATTCAAGTTGTTTGATTCCCAAAACAAAATAGCTATGAAATGTAGTGAAAATTCAAATCGTGATTTTTTTTAACGCAACAAAACAAAAGCATATTTACATATGTTTATCGCTAAAAAAACACAATTTCATCAATATTGCTAAAATCAGATGTGATAGAGCATAATCACAACTTAAAAATAATTAATATACCCTTAATTTTAATAATTATATATATATAAATATATTATTATTTTTACATAATTATGACAATACTATTTTACCAAATATATTTATACATTTACGATCATCCTATATCATCACATCGCACCATATCTCAATACACATCAATTTTAAACCACTAAACCAAACAAACTCAACAAATCGACCTAATTTACCACCTAAATGGATGGATTGATATGACCAATATATTTATGAATTATAAACTTGGATTATATTGCTATCGGGCATTATCAAGCATTTCAACTGGAAATCAGTGTAGACAAATTTCTTTATGAAATGCTTTTTATTTCCATCCTGTATCCAGAAGCACAACAGGAAAGAGCATTCTGTTCTGTTAGTAAAAAATAAGAGTGAGGTTGTGCTTCGAGTACAATACAAAACAAAACAAAACAAATCAATACAATTCCTTATATACTTACAGAAACCTGAGGTGGCAAGGCATAAAAGGGTTCAAATTAGTACCAAACTGAGGGACCATGAACACAGAATTTATTGTGACTCACCTGTGCCATCACATTACACAATTCCTTTCCACTTAGCTAAAAGTGAAGATTTCGATCATGCTAGATTGGGAAGTCATGCTCCAAGTTTCAAATATATATATTTATGAATTCTCCCTTAAGACAGGAAAAAATCAATGTAAATAAACTTCCGAAACTAGAAAAAATGAACGTTCATGCGGAGTGGGAGCTTTTTGGAAGGACTTAATCATGGAAAGTAAGTATACCTTTGTTTATATTATGTTTAAATATGACTTGAAACTATGGTTTCTCCGAGAGAAGCTACTAATACATCCATTTTAACCAACCAAAGTGCAACTGCTGCATAGGTATGTGGAATAGTTGAGACGTTCGAGACTACTTCCTCAAAATCGCATTGTGAATCCAAGTTATTGAGATGGAAGAATTCTATATTGATGGCTGTTACAAAATCTGCTAGGACCTATAAAATTATGAAATTGATTTATGAATGATCAAGTATTCTTGATACCTATGGGAGAAAAAACAATGATAGAAGTGATGCAATACCTGTAGAAACTCTTTCAAATTAGAAGTTCGCCGCAACCTACTGACCCAGAGCTTATGTGCAGAATTTCTCCAGAAGCCTAATAAAGCATTTTCAGGCATAGCTGACTGCAAATAAGTCAAATTGAGGAATTTTAAATAACTGTGGAATAAAAGATGCTGCCAATTATAGAATGAATATAACAAACTCTTAGACTTTGGCAGTGAGCTCCAGATGGATTTTCATATCGATTTTTCAGTAGAGACTAAGATAGAGCATTATAATGCAAAAATATGGAAATGTACCTCAATTGCATAAACCGAAGCTTTAAGAGCTTGCAACTGTGCATTTAGAATTTTATGCCTTCGGCATTTGTTACTATCAAAATTTGACCGACAAATTGCAGAGTGAAGAGCATATCGTTCCTCGAGATCAAGATCAAGCTCAAAAGTTGTGTGGCATATTATGCAATGCTTTTCATCTCTCCAATAAAGATCATGGCATTGATCACATCTCAGGAAGTTTAAAGAAGCTTTTTTTCCCTTTTTGACTGTGGCAAGTTCATAGTAAAATGATTTCCATATACATGCATCGAAAGCTTTGGAATCAACAGCTTTATACACCTGCTGCTGTACTCTCAATGCTGTTTCACCAACCGAGGCAACTGAGCAGGAAGAATTTTCATTTTGTGTTTCACTTGAACTTGACCGGTTGTGTACATCTGACACAGGTGAAGAACTATATTCCCGAGAAATATTTTCAGATTCATCTGAGTGAGATAATTGCTTGTTTCCTAAATCATAGGACATATTTGCCATTTCTCCTATCAATATTTCTTTGGTAGCTTGTAGAGAAGCTAGAAGGATAGCCTCCCGAGCACCCCTACTGTCCAGAGATGAAAATAATGCGCATAAAGCCTACAGAACAAGATGAGTATTAGATTTAATGAGGAAATTAAAATATTCTACACAAAAAAACATGGAGGAAGGTATAACAAACCTCTCTTGTATCAATAATCCCCCAGTGCCCATCGTCAGAAGATTCAAAATATATACGTCTGTGCCCAGGATCAAATCCATCACAGGGACCCAAGAATAACCAATATCTATTGTACCTCCGATCCGAACCGAGGAAAATAGATTGCATGGGGTGCAGGTACACCTCAGCCTCCATTTCTAATGAAATCTTATTCATGATGGCCTGCTTCTCTTCCTCACCAATTTTGGACATTGGAATGAAAGAGTCTATTGGTTGTTCCGGGGTACTTGAATCAAGCCAACTAGAGGATATCCCACCAAAGCCTCCAAATATTTTGAGGGAATTGTAATTTTTTGCAGTTGACCTTTTCAATTTTGCACCAGAACCATGAGGGATACCTAAAGTGCCTTCCATCTTTGATGTTAATCGATCCTGGAAAAATGTTAGAACCCCCAGTAATGTAACTGAAATTATCATTGTTTTCTTTAATGCCTTCGATTCACAAGGAAAAAGGTGGTTTTGTAAAGTAAGCACAATAAAACAAATCATATGCTTACCTCCATTCTGAAGCTGGATCCAGCACTAAGTAGATCAATCATAGAGGTTAAGCAGTTAAGCTTGTCTTCAATGCTTAGATCTGAATATTCGCCCTCTGAAAGACCTAACAACCACACTTCTCCAGCATGGCTTTCATCAATTTCATTACATGCTGTCGACATAGTAAAGTTAGAACTAATGGCATCAACGGTGGAAGGACTTGAACCTCCAGAATCATGCTGGATATAATTTCCACCAGTTACTTCAGAAATATCATCCCCACTCCCAAATTCATCAGAATCAGAAAGATATTCTATTGTTTCTTGTTCCACTGCATGGCTACGTATACGATATCCAGATGAAAAAATCTTTTCAAACAAAGTTATGTCACCAGACAAAGTTGATAAGATTAGATCTTCAAGCTCATGGGCAGTATTTGTGAGTTTCAGCTGCTCAATCTTGAGAAAAATAAAACAATATCAGCTGATATAAATATGGAAATATTTCGAAGAAATGATTTTGTGCCATGGAACTAACTTGGAGACAAAAGACATACCGATGGAGATCTGGCTAAATCCGAAACTCCCATGCCACATTTACCTTTGCCCAACAATATACAGAATAGCTGTTCCTTCAATGTGCCGGGACTTAAGCCGTACTTATCCATGAAATTTACTTCCTAAAGAGAGAGAGAGAACAATAAAAAGATTATTTCCTCATGGTATCTGTTGACAAAACATTAGGTGCTCGTGTAGAATAGCATCACGTATTTACGAATGCTTGAAATATTCAAAAATTTCGAATGTTTGCAGAAAGACTAGATGCAGAAATTTTGTGAGAAATAAAACGTGAAAGGTGGAGAAAATATATTCAGGATCTGCAATGCAAAAAATCCGGCTGAACAGAGAGTTAGAGACCTTGCCAGAATCCGCCTTATGGGCTACACCCATCTTAGAACCAAAACCAGCTTTAATAAACACCTGACGCATTATTTCACACCAGGTCAGGTGATTCAGTGACCTTTTCCAAAAATCTAGAATGTGCTCACAGTGATCGAGCTGCAAAAATGCAAAACATAAAAAACTAGGTTGGCACAAGAAGTTCAAAAAACAAAGGGAAATTTTTGAAGTTGTCAAATGAAGTAATAAAATCAAGCAAAATGTATAAAGACAGCTCGAACAATACTCTCAACTAATCGCTAACACAAGTAGCAGTATAACTAAAGTAAAAAAATACTCACTGAATGCAGCAAATTTAAAAACTTGCAATTCTTTGCAGCACGCAGGAAATAGCCTTCTTTTAGCTCCTTTTCAATATCCAACAAAAGTAGCCTCAAAAGCGCATGATGTGCTTGACCAAGCAACAATGAATTCTGGGCGGAAGAAAAGGAGGCATGAAAGCAAAAAATATTAGATGAGTGCGCACATCACATTCAGCCATGATACACAAGAAAATTGCAATAGTAGTCATAATGGTACGCTAACCTTGTCATTAAATGCTTTAACAAAATCATCCAGTGTGAATGAATGCATACTGATGGTGATAGCGTATGTACAGAGAAAATGGAAAGCCTTCATCAAAAAACATAAGACAGTTAAAAAAACCCTTAAATAGAACTCATAAAAGTGGGTGACAAGCAGAGCTTCAAAGTGTAACATGCAAGTGGAAAATCTATAAGAAATAAAAATGCATACGTACAAAAATTTGCTGTCCATAAGGATAATCCATTAAATCAAAATCATTTAACAAAAAAAAACCACAAGACAATACACTACTCAACATATTACAGTATGACAAGGTTAAAATACAATGGAGTGAAACAAAATAAAGTAAAATGCAAAATCAAGGATTTTGAGATACCTTAAACAGTTTATTGACTAACTTTGGAGAGGAAGCCCAAGGTTGCATGGCCAATGGTGGTTTCACTAGGACAGATTTTGGAGGAAAATTTTCTAGTGAACCTATAAACCAAAAAAACGAGTTCAATAAAACAGGTTAGAAGAAGGGGAGCCAAAAAATGCAGCTAATGATTAGTTTATCAGTAAAGATGATCTAAATTCACAAAATCTGGTATCGTGAGGAATAAGGATTACCAACAAAATTGCAGACAAGTTTACCTTTACAAAGAAAACAACCACGAGAACCACTAGTTGGAAAATGAGCGGAACAAGTTAATATTTTTGTCCCTGATTGTAATTCTCTTAGCTCCAGTTCCTCATCGTCTACAAGTACTGCAGATTTTTCCACATTTTCAACTCTTTTTAAATAAACACATGCCAATTCACATTTATCCTTGCAGGGTAGCTTCTTGAAAACTTTATCACATTTCTGCTGCAAATATGCATACACAATAAGACCAAATCTGGATAGAAGGAGCAGATTTTCACACATAGGAAGTGAAACATAACTCCACCTTTTTATTTCTCATAGTGGTTTTCCTCGATACCAGTTCTTTATTTGACAATACTCTCTGTAAATATTTGGAAAATGCATATAAATTTCACTAAATAAGACTGCCTAACATGAATAAATAAAAATTTCTAATAAAGAGAAAATTAGGAAGCAAACCACAACAGATGCTTGCTTAAGTCTTCGTCTCTTTCTGACAGAACTTCTGTTGCAATCAACACCACCAGGGTCATCAATCAAACAAGGATTTTTACCACGCAGAAGTCTCATGAAACCCTTCCCGATACCATGCCTTTCAGGCTTCATAGCCATTAATGTCATTAGACCTTTACCAGTTCTAGGTCTAACATCACGATTGGCAATTAGAGTCATCAAATCTTTACCAATCCCATGCTTTCTATGTGGTACTACGGTTTGGGACATTAAAACTTTTCCCATGTCATGCTTTTTAGTGGGAGCATTGGCAGTCATTGGACCTTTCCCAAGGCCATGTCTTACAATATATGACTTGTTACCAGTAGATTCATAGTCTGAGACAGCAGGCATTGAAACCTAATCATCCAAAAGATATGAATCAACCAACTGAACGCATAAAACAAAAAAACAAATAGATGTGTTTCTACCTTTATACTATGAGAGCCAAGCTGGTTCTCATGATAACCCACAGTTCGAGAATCTAAAAACCACAAAAACACAAATAAAAACTTATTAGCCCAACTACCTTATCCAAGTTCAACTAGGTACATTATGTAATCTAAGTACTTGAATGGCCACAGAAATACAATTTAACATCCGTTTCCTTTACACCTACTCTGAACAGGAAAATTTAAGAGTAATTAGTTGGGGGGCAAAATCCAGGCGGTACTAAGGCCTTGGCGACAGCCATACTTTAAAATAGCTAAGTAGCTATTTCCGAATTAACGGCAACTATATTTAGTACATCAATTACAGAGCATTCAATTTCAAAATCAGGAACAGAGCCTCCAGTCAATAATAACTTGACATAAAATAAGAACAGAAAACTTGAAAAGGCAAACAAAACATCTTAGCCAAGCACCAGAACACACTAAACCGCATCTCTTACCGGTACGAGAAGCACTAGATGGAAAAGAGTCAAACTGATCACTGAAAGATAGTCCATCCTTCTCACAACTTCTGGTAAGAGTATACTCCGAATGTTGCATAACATCCTGAAGCCTTGGCCTGTAATCCTGTCCATTAGTAAAACACTTCAAATTCTGCCTGCTCTTCCTTTTCCGAAAAGTAACGTCCTTAGAGGAATCATCACTTCCGCAGCTATATTCCTCTCTCGTAGCCATAATTTAGTAATATAAATCCGTTTATCTGCAGAATTCCATGTGAAGTTCATGAGAAAAGAGAACACTCCATTCTCTCATAACAGCCTCAGAAATGGAAACAGAGAGAAAGAAGGGGTTTTACCGACTAGGGTTTTGGGGCATTTTAAGAAATATTT
This sequence comes from Utricularia reniformis, assembly GCA_009725065.1. Taxonomy (NCBI): domain Eukaryota; kingdom Viridiplantae; phylum Streptophyta; class Magnoliopsida; order Lamiales; family Lentibulariaceae; genus Utricularia; species Utricularia reniformis. Next base: position 259,315 of record RWGZ01000499.1, read on the forward strand.
ATTTATTTATTTCTCTTTCATTCTTATTTTTATTTTAACTATTTAAAAATTGCTTATAAAAATCTACTCAATCTAATCATAAATGTTTTATCCCATGTCAATATTATGAGACTTTTTTTGATTTTTTTGTTTTTTTTTGTTTTGTTTTGTCTTTAGGTTAAGATTATTATTTCTTTGAGATAATACAAAATATTAATGAGTTCAACTCAATTTTTAATTATATAGTTAACTCGTTTACAAATTAGAAAATTATATTAACCCATTGGATCGAGTTAATGGATAGCATAAATTCGATTTGTATTCTTATATGACGAACATTTCTAATAGAAGCACCTCGATTTTGTACACAAAAAATCTTTGATTACTATTTATATAAATACATATAAAAATATAAATGAAATTAATAAACTTATCATTAATATTGATGCGCAATACCTTCAGATGAAATAGTTATTTCATATAGTATTTTGATTATTTTTAAATGGACATAATAATTTTTAGAAACGAATAAAAAAAATAATACAACACAAAGTTTTATCCAAAGTTTAAAATTTATAATAGTTAAAATTATTAAATTGTCATATAAAATTAGAGTGATATAATTGATTTTTTAACAAATTAAATATTTAAAATTGCCTGTTAAGTGCTGTCATCAAGGGTAAAATTGCACTGTAGCGGTGTCAGAATGTTTTGACATGATAATGATACTGAATTAAAAATAATAACTACTTTGACACTGACACAATCCAAATTACATTTCTAACACCTATTTTTACTAGCATTTTCAGCTTTTTAAAACAGTTTTTTTTACTTTTAAATAAATAAACATCATAATTTCACGCTTAATAATTTCTTTGATTTTTATCAGAATCTAGTGGGTTCCTTTTTCCATCCCTTTACTTTTAAATAAATTAACAAAATTTAACGTGTTACTAGTTAGTTGTTACCTACATATATTTATTATCCAATTTTTGGAATTAAAATGATAATGCAGAAACAAATCTATTTATTTTTGATAAATATGTACTTTCTAAATTTACAATCTGTAAATATGGTTATAAATTCTAAATAATATAAATCTCATTCTCTTAAAATTAGCATAATAAATTGTTATATTATGGTAATAAATTAATAAATTCTCATTTTAAATTGTTATTTTTNTTGCATAACATCCTGAAGCCTTGGCCTGTAATCCTGTCCATTAGTAAAACACTTCAAATTCTGCCTGCTCTTCCTTTTCCGAAAAGTAACGTCCTTAGAGGAATCATCACTTCCGCAGCTATATTCCTCTCTCGTAGCCATAATTTAGTAATATAAATCCGTTTATCTGCAGAATTCCATGTGAAGTTCATGAGAAAAGAGAACACTCCATTCTCTCATAACAGCCTCAGAAATGGAAACAGAGAGAAAGAAGGGGTTTTACCGACTAGGGTTTTGGGGCATTTTAAGAAATATTTATTTATTTATTTCTCTTTCATTCTTATTTTTATTTTAACTATTTAAAAATTGCTTATAAAAATCTACTCAATCTAATCATAAATGTTTTATCCCATGTCAATATTATGAGACTTTTTTTGATTTTTTTGTTTTGTCTTTAGGTTAAGATTATTATTTCTTTGAGATAATACAACATATTAATGAGTTCAACTCAATTTTTAATTATATAGTTAACTCGTTTACAAATTAGAAAATTATATTAACCCATTGGATCGAGTTAATGGATAGCATAAATTCGATTTGTATTCTTATATGACGAACATTTCTAATAGAAGCACCTCGATTTTGTACACAAAAAATCTTTGATTACTATTTATATAAATACATATAAAAATATAAATGAAATTAATAAACTTATCATTAATATTGATGCGCAATACCTTCAGATGAAATAGTTATTTCATATAGTATTTTGATTATTTTTAAATGGACATAATAATTTTTAGAAACGAATAAAAAAAATAATACAACACAAAGTTTTATCCAAAGTTTAAAATTTATAATAGTTAAAATTATTAAATTGTCATATAAGATTAGAGTGATATAATTTATTTTTTAACAAATTAAATATTTAAAATTGCCTGTTAAGTGCAGTCATCAATTTGTCAGGTAAAGTTGAAAATGTGATGAAGAAGAAAACGATGGATAATGGGACCGAATCCAAAGTGCAAAGGCTGAGGTTTGAGCAAATTATTGGCAGTCGCAGAGGTCTTAAATGGGAATTGAGTCAATGTTGCCTGACTGATAGAGCTTGCAGCGCAGCCTCGGCGACATGGACAATTTCAATTCCAATTTTGCTACTATCTGTTTTAAACATGCGTTCAAATTAGAATATGAAATGATACCATCTTCTACAGGTAAAGTTGTGAAATAGTGTTGTTTGCCACTCTCATCCAGAATTGAAGTCGTCAAGGATAGAACTTTAAGAAGGTGATAAATGATCGCATCGTTGCCAACTTTCTGCTATTATTTAATTATTATTTCTTCAACAAACCAGCGCAGAGTTTCATTCATGCAGATGTTGTGTCGTAAATGGTGTTTGATTCTGTAACTGATTATGCTCCATTAAAGGAAACCCATAGCATCGTAATTTCCGACTAGACGGCCGATCAAGAAACCACCCAAAAGATTTATCCGAGGAATTCGTGGAGGATTTTGATCCTTAGAAACAAGGTGGGCTTGTTTTTCTCCCCTGTATTTATTGTCAGGATTTTTTTGCAGGGCTTGTGCGTGTCATACGATTCACCAAGAACCCGAAGAAGATAACATTGTGCGGTCATCTGAGGCCTCGGCTGCTAAAAATCTGGTCTTTTTTCGGGTCCCACATTGAATGAGTTATCTGGTGCGCTTTTGTGTGTACGGGAATTAAGAGAGTCAAGAGTTATCTGGTGATTTCAATAGGGTTTATGGGATACACTGCTTCCGCAAGGTGCTGGCTTCCTTGTTTGGATAACTCTAAAATCTATGGAGAATCACTCTGTTCTGTAATGGGTCGGAGGAACTGGCGATGTTCATCCGTTTGCAATGACATTTATTCAAATATAGAAACACCAAGTGAATTTTCATCTTATTTCATCGTCTTTTACCACACTGTTTCCTCTTTATTTTCGAAAGAAACAGTCAAGTTTCTTATTTGAAATTCTCTTTATATTGTGAAGAGAAGTGAAACCTGTTTTATTGTCAATCTTTTTTTGTTTGCTTGCAGTGAGAATGATGATAAGAAAGGTGGATTTCCGGTCTGATACAGTGACGAAACCAACGGAAGCTATGCGAACTGCAATGGCAAATGCTGAAGTAGATGATGATGTATTGGGACATGATCCAACTGCTGCTCGTCTTGAAAATGAAATGGCAAGAATCATGGGAAAAGAAGCTGCTCTGTTTGTTCCTTCAGGCACTATGGGCAACCTTATCTGTGTGCTTACTCACTGCCAGATCAGGGGAAGTGAAGTCATTCTAGGTGATGGGTCACATATTCACATTTACGAAAACGGCGGCATTTCGACAATCGGAGGCGTTCATCCTAAGACAGTGAAGAATAACGAAGATGGAACTATGGATATTGACCTTATTAAAGCAGCAATTAGGGATCCAAACTGTGATATGTATTATCCAGTGACCAGGCTTATATGCTTGGAGAACTCTCATGCACAGTAAGTAAAATTTTACGATGTTTATTTTGAAAGTATACTTGTTTCATTTAGAATCTTGACCAAGGCTGGCTCCATATTGTGGTCGATTTTGGATGTTTTATTATGAATTGGCATAACCAACAGCTCAAGAGGCAAAGAAGATCGGTTCCCGAAGGAATACCCCCTTAATTATATTGATAGCATATGTGATTGATAAATGCTTCGNTGGACCATAGTCCTGACTGATTTGTCGTGACTCGCTATCATACAGGACGATCGGAAATGGCCCGAGGGGGAATCTGCAGCTAGTGGACCGAACGGTCTGACGCTTCATGGGAGGTTGGGTCCCACACCTTGGGACCGATCGCCTAATATGCCCGATCGGGGCAGCCACACAAATGGGCCTTCCTTTAATTTGACCTCCAAGCTTGGTCCACTCGCTTGGGCCGCCATAGCTTGGGATGGTTCGGACCCTGTTCGGGGTATCGGGTTCCGATGGTCTCATCAGTCATGTCAGTGTTATATTGCTCAAATAAAAGTTACCAGTGCTATTAGAAGCTACTTTTTAAAATTAGTCATATTTATAAAAATATAATGATCTGACACTGTTATCGGCATCAAAAAATTCCTGTCATCAATTTGTCGGGTAAAGTTGAAAATGTGATGAAGAAGAAAACGATGGATAATGGGACCGAATCCAAAGTGCAAAGGCTGAGGTTTGAGCAAATTATCGGCAGTCGCAGAGGTCTTAAATCGGAATTGAGTCAATGTTGCCTGACTGATTGAGCTTGCAGCGCAGCCTCGGCGACATGGACAATTTCAATTCCAATTTTGCTACTACCTGTTTTAAACATGCGTTCAAATTAGAATATGAAATGATACCATCTTCTACAGGTAAAGTTGTGAAATAGTGTTGTTTGCCACTCTCATCCAGAATTGAAGTCGTCAAGGATAGAACTTTAAGAAGGTGATAAATGATCGCATCCTTGCCAACTTTCTGCTATTATTTAATTATTATTTCTTCAACAAACCAGCGCAGAGTTTCATTCATGCAGATGTTGTGTCGTAAATGGTGTTTGATTCTGTAACTGATTATGCTCCATTAAAGGAAACCCATAGCATCGTAATTTCCGACTAGACGGCCGATCAAGAAACCACCCAAAAGATTTATCCGAGGAATTCGTGGAGGATTTTGATCCTTAGAAACAAGGTGGGCTTGTTTTTCTCCCCTGTATTTATTGTCAGGATTTTTTTGCAGGGCTTGTGCGTGTCATACGATTCACCAAGAACCCGAAGAAGATAACATTGTGCGGTCATCTGAGGCCTCGGCTGCTAAAAATCTGGTCTTTTTTCGGGTCCCGCATTGAATGAGTTATCTGGTGCGCTTTTGTTCTGTAATGGGTCGGAGGAACTGGCGATGTTCATCCGTTTGCAATGACATTTACTCAAATATAGAAACACCAAGTGGATTTTCATCTTATTTCATCGTCTTTTACCACACTGTTTCATCTTTATTTTCGAAAGAAACAGTCAAGTTTCTTATTTGAAATTCTCTTTATATTGTGAAGAGAAGTGAAATCTCTTTTATTGTCAATCTTTTTTTGTTTGCTTGCAGTGAGAATGATGATAAGAAAGGTGGATTTCCGGTCTGATACAGTGACGAAACCAACGGAAGCTATGCGAACTGCAATGGCAAATGCTGAAGTAGATGATGATGTATTGGGACATGATCCAACTGCTGCTCGTCTTGAAAATGAAATGGCAAGAATCATGGGAAAAGAAGCTGCTCTGTTTGTTCCTTCAGGCACTATGGGCAACCTTATCTGTGTGCTTACTCACTGCCAGATCAGGGGAAGTGAAGTCATTCTAGGTGATGGGTCACATATTCACATTTACGAAAACGGCGGCATTTCGACAATCGGAGGCGTTCATCCTAAGACAGTGAAGAATAACGAAGATGGAACTATGGATATTGACCTTATTGAAGCAGCAATTAGGGATCCAAACTGTGATATGTATTATCCAGTGACCAGGCTTATATGCTTGGAGAACTCTCATGCACAGTAAGTAAAATTTTACGATGTTTATTTTGAAAGTATACTTGTTTCATTTAGAATCTTGACCAAGGCTGGCTCCATATTGTGGTCGATTTTGGATGTTTTATTATGAATTGGCATAACCAACAGCTCAAGAGGCAAAGAAGATCGGTTCCCGAAGGAATACCCCCTTAATTATTGATAGCATATGTGATTGATAAATGCTTCGTTGTGCAGTTCCGGCGGTAGATGTTTAACTGTTGAGTACACAGATGCTGTTGGAAAACTAGCTAAGAAACATGGAATAAAGTTGCATATAGATGGGGCTCGTATATTCAATGCTGCACAGGTGGGCTTGAACTTTATTCTTGAAGCTACAAATTCTTTTAATTTCCCTCACTTTTGTTTGATCATAGCTAAAGAATGATTCTTTCAGGCTCTTGGAGTTCCAGTGAAAAGACTGGTGCAGGCTTCTGATTCAGTATCGGTGTGTTTATTTAAAATTCTATCAGACCACTAGTATGATACATTTGTTTTGTTGTATATTCACTCATCCGCAATGACACATTTGTGTGCTTCAGGCTTGCCTATCAAAAGGCCTTGGTGCTCCAGTTGGTACCATTATTGCAGGCTCTAAAGCCTTCATTCAGAAGGTAAATGAACATACACCAGTTCCTCGTTGTCTGACTATTTTGTAACATATCTTAACTCCCGTGTACTTTGTCCTCAATTCTTCATTATAGGCTAGAGTTCTTCGCAAGACACTAGGTGGTGGCATGAGACAGATTGGTGTTCTATGTGCTGCTGCTTTGGTTGCACTAGATGAAAATGTAGCAAAGCTAGAAAGTGATCACAAGAATGCTAAGATCCTAGCAAGTAGTTTCTCCCTCCGGGCTCAATGCTAATTCCGAATGGATTAACTCTAGATTTACATTTTTTAATGGTTTGCTTAATCTATTTCTCTCAGAGGGGCTAAACAGTATCAAAGGACTAAGTGTTGATTTGTCATCTGTTGAGACCAACATTGTAAGATTCACTACCAGCATTCATTAAGATCTGCCTTGTCCTGGTCCTACCATTTATCTATTTCTTTTAGGTCTTTTTTGATGTTCTAGAAGATTATGGTATCACAGTGGATAACCTACTAAAAAATCTAGAAGTGCACGGCATATATGCAATGGCCGAAGGTCCAAACAGGTACTATTTTTCTTCTGTTATGCTGTTAAGCATTATCTGGTCTTGGTCACAATAGTTCTGATAAAATTGATCAAAGCTTCGCCTTGTTCTTCATTAGATTTACGCCCTCGTTTTGCTCGATCGTAGAAACCCCAGTTATATTCTTTGAAGCATTATTAAGCTAACTTTCCAGCTTAATATAGAGACAAGACACGAACACGATCTCTATTTATACACACAACATGCTCTCTTGCCAGTTTTTACATTTTTTAACATATAATTTCAGAGTAAGGCTGGTGACTCACCATCAGATCTCAGAGAAGGATGTGAACTACACTATATCTTGCATCCAGGTAACAAAGAAACTTTAAAAAGTCAGTATAGAGATTTTGTTGTTGATTTTAATTACTGTTGCAGAATGCTGTTTGTTGTCATGTTGGTGAAAATGGCAAGTCGCTTTGATTGATTAGAAACAGGATCAATGCTGGTTGTTGCTAAATGGTGAAGTTTCTTCTTGTTCAGTGAACTCAGGAACTAGTTATCAGTTTTCTATTTCTGTTCAATGGAAAACAGGATCAATGCTGGTTTTCCTAATTTATGATGTTTTGCAATCTCTTTATTCACTCTCTCACGAACCATGTCCCAGCATCTAGATGCCGATACGTGGGCAAATACTTCGCTTGGAGCATGTTCCACATGAACCTGCATAGCCAATATACAAGAAACTGGTAGAATTGCACATTTTTTGGCTAAAAACTTTACCATGAACAAAGGTCCATTATGATCAATGTTCAATATCTCGGAGATGTAATGGCAAATGTTTGTTGGGTCAAGGACATCGATGTACTTCACACGACTACAAAAATTCCAGAAATATAAGACATGAGCTATTCTTTTCAAATCATACCCTTTGGATAAATCGAATGACTGTCGCACCAAAGCTTTCCAGCATGTACAGAACCAAAGGCAAGAGGTTCAACCTTGTAATTAATTCTTCTTACTTCCTTTGCAATTCGAGGGCCCTTTTGTCGATAATATCGGTCTACTGTATTCTGATGACTGGGTGAGCTGCAGGATACTCAATAGTGCAAAGATCTTGAATCAGTATCCACTTCAATAATTTCAAAACAATTTTTACTACATGATTTCTCATCATCCATTTGTTGCGGCACCTTAATGCCATTAGTAGAGTCTGCAAGTACCTTAAAGCTAGAACCTGCCCAAGGATTCCCCCTTTAGCTTCAGAGTAGCCTTCAACTTTAACCTGTACCGAACCACGTGTATATTTCATTACATTGTGGACCTGTAACAGCATTTGAAGTTGAGAGATTCTCCAAAGGACTACCCATCTTGACTATACTTTCTGCTATGATTAGCTAAATCTATTTTTAGGGAAGATAAGCTTGCTGATGCCTTCGAATTTTCAAGAGCCAAAACCACCACAGGCGAATTCAAATTCTTTAAAGAATGTGAGCTGCAAGCATGATTTCTAGAACCAGAGTTGCATCCATCTACAAGCTTCGGTTCCTTCATAGAAGCAGTAACATGGGGAGTATTTGTCGGTTTTGGAGTCTAGCCTTGAGAATTACATGATAATTTACCCTGTATACAGGGAACTTGCATACTTTCGTTGTTAACATACGAACTCAGAGAAAGTCCAAGATCAAGCCTTGCCCATCGGTATACTGCACTCAGTTTCCCTTCCAAAGCTTCAACCAAAATATTTAATTCGTTAATGTCATATCGGAAGAGGTAAAACTTAGCACCCCAGGAGCAGGAGCACAGTTCTTTTGCATGGTTCAAGCAAGCATATTTATTTGGTGAACAATGATGGCAACCAGCAGCCGAAATATGCAGATCAAAAAAGCAAATACTGCACTCTCTTTCACTATTAGCATCAAAAGAACTCTCCATCTTCAACGTTTGAGAATATCGGGAAAGGAACTCCCTATGCTTGCGCTCCAACTCAACACGAATCTGGTGAAGAAAAATGATACAGATGGGCATCATAAAAATTTGAAGAGACAAAAAGAGCAAGTCTAATATGAACTACTGATGCCGTTAAAGGAACAATGATTATAATGTGAGCATAAGAAGAGCATTGCATATCGGATGATACTATGCAAGTTTATTTCCTCACATTGATAATAACTTACTGTTATTCCCAACTAATGAAGACCAGAAATTCTAGTAAAAAAATCTGAAGTACCTTCAGAGCTTTTGATAAAAGTCCATCTTTTCCACATACATCCTTCCATCTTAAACTATTAAAGGTAAATTTCCTTAATAAATTTTGTTTCCAATTTGCTTTCACGGCCTCTCTGGCTGCACCGAGCAACAGCTTATCATGTGATATGGATGTTTTTCGACACTGCTTACGATAGAGCTCGATTGCATTTTGTCCATGTGGCAACCAGTCAACAGGAGCAACATTCACAGCTTCAGCACAATTAAATCCACAGTTAAACCCTGCATGATATGCTCGTGGAAAAGTCAGAACAAACTCTCCGGGGTTCTGAGCACAGCTATAAACAGGTATCCCCTCAGCCTTCAGAATCGAAGGAGAAATCTGAGTAACCTGGAGATTTCCAAAGTGTAGGTGTAAATCATCCGCAAAGAAGAAATTGAACAAAAACATTTTTTAACGAAAACCGAATTATCACACAAATTTGAAAAACACTAATCAAGTTCCTGTTGAGATCTTAAAACAGGATCCTAAAACAGAAATAATAATCATACGAGTTTATGTAGCAAATCTGGCTGTTCTTCAAAGAGATCAGGCAGATGCTTTCTCATAGCTGCCTCAAGTTTCACAGCATCTGATCCAGGAACACCGTACCACATTTTTGGAGCACCCCAGTGCATGTAATTCAAAGAATACAAGTGATGATCTTCAACATGCTGTCAGAAAGCAATGTTTTTCAACACTGAAAGTAACAACATGGAATAGAAAACCACACTGATATGCATCAAAGATGATATGCTTACCCAACAAAACGAAGAAAAGCACATTCCGACATACAACCAAGGTACAAGAACACCGGATATCTCACTGCCTTCATAAGACAAGACTGATCCAGGAAGCCTAGGAAAGTTATTTAAGTTCCACCCTGAGTTGATGTAGTTGGTGTTTGAAACTGAACGAACTTGCTGTGCATATTTAGGAAAGCCACTTCCAAATGTTCCTGTTTCGATATCGGCACCATAAAGGACCTAGAGCAGAAGCCAGACTATAAAAATTGCAGAAAACAACAAATTGAATGTTGTTTTCAGATTACCTCAATTTCATCAGTTGGTTTCTCGACCACCCTCCAGTACTCTCCCTCAATTTCCTCCAAAGAAGGTTTCCAGTGGTCAGGCACTTCATGAAATACCAAACCCGAATCATTAAGTTCTCTTCTGAAGTAATGCTTCATGAAATAATCAGCATATTTTTTAAATGCGCCCAAGGTAAAGTCTGGATCTGGTTCAAAACCAAATTTCTCAGTCTCACATAATCCAATTTCACCCGTTCCTTCAGCTTCCTCATTATTATCAGTTTCATTATTGATGTATCTTTGCTTTTTCCTCTTCTTGGTGTAATTGACTTGCAATATATATTTCATTGAATCCCGCTTCTGCAGTTTGTCTATTTGCTGAACACGAGTGAGAAACTTTGAACCCTCCCATACATTTTCCTCCTTCAAAGGACAGGGAGGGTTCCATGAAGCAGGGGGTACAATGCGACATATACCATATCTTTCTGCCTCAGCTCTTATACTTGAAATAAATTTCAAGGTGTCTTCAAACTCCTGCCAGGAAAAAGTAACAGCTAACTAGGGTTGAAAAAGTAATTTACAAACTAAGAGTGCTTAATTGCAATGTAAAAGCAAACAAAAAAAAACGCTGCATCTGCAATCACTGCATTTAGAAAGGCATGAACATCAAGCAATGAAACTTCGAAATACAAACCTCTTCTGAAGGATAAAAAACGGGTGCCTCTTCAAGATCTGGCCTCCTAGCTTCTTCAGGGTGCCATTTTGCATTCACCTGTTTCAAAGTTTGCGTCATACGTTAAAGGTGGTACTGATACCTTCAGCCTTGTTTCAAAGCCCAACTACCTCACCACTCATGATAATAACAACAGACAGCAAATAAAAAAGCTTAAACTCTCTTTGCGTACTTATCTTCTCAATAATAAGATGTAAAGAACCGAAATGAATATATAAATAAGGTTAAAAGGCATGCCTTTTGGCAGTTGCTACAAGCTTTGCATCCCCGGATAATCCCTTTAGGAAGCTGATGCTTGGAAAAATAAAACTGCAAATATACAAAACTGCAAACTCTGAGAAAATGCAATCACAGAAAATTGGAAAAACAAGCAATAAATAACTTGCCAACCTGATCAGACTCATATTCTTCAACAGAACTGCTATCACACTGGCTAAGTTTTATGCCACGGTGACTTCGAAGCCGCTTCATAATTCTTGAGCCATCATTATTCAAGTCAACCGTTTTGAAAGAATGTGATTCAACAGCAACAGATAACCCTGAATTACAAACTTGATAATCCTCTGCCTTCTTGAGAGTGATGGGCACAATTGACTCAAAACCAGGAGGAATTAAGGGAGTTTCCATGCAATCCTCTTTGAAAAAAGCCCAACAAGTTCTGTGCCCATCACCACTGATGAACACCAAAATGGATCAAACAGATTGAAATGCAGTCAAAGATGAAATTTCATGCGACCAAGAAATTACAGTCATAAGGCATCACAGGAAATTTCATGACTCAACAGACACTAAATTGGTGAATAAATAATTGTCAAAGAACAGAAATCACTGAAAGACCTGATCTACATTACCTTTTTACATATAAAACCGAGAAACAATTTCATTGGAGAATAATTTGATCGTTTTGACATTGCTTAGGAAATCAAGAAAATACAAGTGGAAAATAACAAGGTGATTAACAGATCAGAACATTGATTAAGATCTCAAGAGCCAAGTATTGGTTGCCATACATATATATTATGACGCTCTTCCCCTTGATATTCTGGTACTCACAATGTCAACACCAACACCGACACACACATTTCCTGGAACACATTAGAACCAAATCATCAACAACTAGTAATAATGCTCAAAAGCAAGATATCAACAGTAGATTAAAAAAGACTAGTTAAAGTTAATTTTGCAGATCGGATCCCAACCCTAATCTACAAACACGTTGACCTCTTAGACATTTTCAAGAGCATCACTGAAAAAAAAACCATATCATGAAAAAAAAACATCAGGCTGGACCTTGATGCAACAAAAAACCTAAGTTACTCGCTCAACTTCCAAATCAATTTCTTATCTGGGAAAACAGAATGGAAGTTAAAAATACCTTTTTATAGATACCAAAAAACCCTAATCCAAACCAACTAATCCTATGAAAGCAGTGAAAAGTACGGTAAACGGGGTACCTTTTCTAGATTTTACCTCTTAGAGAAAAAAAAAGAATTGCGTGCATACATTCAATAACAGCCATTGCAATAATTCCTCACCTGCCCTGCACTACTTTTGGCCTGGGTTGCCCAATGACCAAAGTCCAAATGACTACCAGTAAAACACCCTAAGACCAAAATGATGAAGATGCTATTACTAAATACTACATCACATAATATTTATTCCTACAATTCATGTGTTTTATTCATTAATATAAGATTAGTACATAAAATAATCGGATACATCATTAGGTATTGGGTTACCCGACGAATTAAATTACATGTAATGATAATTTGCTTAATATTTATTGATGATATTGTAATTAATGTTTAATAAGTTAATTTAATGTTGTGATCGTTGGAAGATGAGTGTGACTGATTTGGGCCTGGGTTGGTTGTGATTGGTCTGGAGTGGTATGGGCCGGTCCGGGCTCGGTTGGTGAATTGCAAACTGCAAAGGAGTGCACTTGATCTATTGTTAATTGTTATTGTCATCTTGAGAAATACCGCTCTTCAGACACCGCTTTTTTCTGCTGTCTTGAAGGGTTCGTGAGTTTTCTGTGAATTTTTTATTGACGGATTTCGTGGTTGGTCTTCTTTCTTACAGGGAATTTCGCATCTGGAGGTCTCTTATTTGTCGGAATTCTGAAACTAGTAAGAAGAAAACCGCGTCGTTGATTGCTTGACGGGTGGTCATTTTGAGCGTTTTATTTGATGGTTGAAGAAACGTTGGAAGATCTTGAGCCTTTGTTTTTTTAACATTCTAAAGGATATTTTTTAGTTATGGATTTGGATTTCAATGAAGACATCGCGAGTCTGGATGCCGAATTATTGCAACTTCCTGAGGTGTCTCCTTTGGTCATCAAGGCCAACCCTTTTGTGGCTGAGAAGCTCTTTGATCAATGGCTATCTCTCCCTGAAACAAATTCTCTGGTAATATTAGCGTTTCCTGCTGCTTGTCATGGTTCTGCGTCATAATGCAGTAGATGCTTTATTGTCTGATTGTGCTAGTGATGATGCCATGTTTTATCCACCCAGAGAAACGTCAAAGACAGAAAATACAATTGGTTTATGGGGGCTAATAGGGTTGTCAGTAGATTTATTTAAAGTTAACCAAAAAATTAGTCTGCTCATTTTTATGGAGTTTTAGCCAATGTAATGATATTGTGAATATTTAAAAGAATATTAATCATGCTATGAAGATCCTCTTTGTGAATTTCAGGTGAAATCATTGCTCAATAATGCTAAGGCTGGAGATACTTTGAATGTCTCTGGGTCATCGTCCAGCTCAAATACTGGGGCAAATAGCCCAGTGCCTTCAATGTTTTCAGCTGGTAGTACGCCGCCATTATCACCAAGAAGTTCACCTGGTTCACCACGTTTCATGAAACATAGGGCAGGGCCATCTGTTTTAGGTTCCTCTCTTAAATTAGTGAATACACCTGTGAAGGAATTCATACCTCAGGTAGTTATAGTTTATTTTTTGTATTCTAGTTGGAATTTGTTAAATATACTTATGCTAACGGGCATTTGGTAGTATATTTCTTCTTATCATCATTAGGATGTCATATCATTTTCTGATATTTTTTTAGTAAATGGCAGTTCTACTTTATGAATGGTCGTCCACCACCAAATGAATTAAAAGAACGATGCTTATTTATAATAAATCAGTTATTCTATGGTCAAGTGGATGGACTTCAAATTCATGGTGAGATATTGTTATTATTGAAGTTCTCTTTTTTATTTGTTGACTTTGGCTTGTTTCTTGGTTTTTTCACTTGAATTGAAGTAAGCTAATTGAGGTATGGAATCACTCAGAAGCACTTGTCCATATTTTGTGATTGAAATGCTTTTGCACTTTCAATTAGAGCTTAACTGCTTAAGATATCAACAATATAATTAATTTTTTTTGGACTTTTTATTCAGAATTCAAGCAAGTGACCAAGGAAGTCTGCAAGCTTCCTTCATTCTTCTCATCTTCTCTTTTCAGAAAAATTGATACAAATAACACTGGTGTTGTTACCAGGTATTCGCTTCTGCTCCTTAAACTGTCATTTATCATCTCTGCTTGTGGATAAAGTTTCAATTTTTCCCCTATCTTAAATACCTTGTATAGATAGAAACTTTATTTTCACTATAGAGTGATTTTGCAGTACCGCGCAGCATACTAGCTAGTTGACTCGGTGGCCACTTTCTCAGCATTTGGTATATAATTAACACATGAAATTGTATGGGATGATTACAGGGATTCATTTGTCGATTATTGGATCAATGGAAGCATGCTGACAAATGATGCTGCAATGCAAATATATAAAATATTGAAGCAGCCGGAAGCCAAATTTTTGGTTCAGGTTATATTTTGCAGAATATAAAAATATGTTATTGCTATTAGATGTTGTAATACCCTTCTATTCACCAGGCAATATCATATCATATAATTAATGCAGGATGACTTCAAACCAGTGCTGCGAGAACTTTTGGCTACTCATCCGGGGCTGGAGTTCTTACAAAGCACTCCTGATTTTCAAGAAAGATATGGTATATCTGAATGCTTCCTATTGATGCTCTTTTCTTGGTTCTGATTAGATGACATGATTTTTTCTACCTCTTGCAGTTTATAATTTGTTCTTTTTATCTATATGTCTGTCCTTATGTGACATCCATAATATGGATGCAGAATTTAATATAAATATACCTTATACGGGCCTGAAACTATAATATTACTTTACAAGTGATTCACAAGAGAGTATAGCAGTTGAGAATGGTCATAGAATGAATTTTTAATTTGATTTCTTGCTCAGAGAATTATATCCGCCTTAGGGATGCACAAGCTTGATATGAATTCTTATTTATGTTCTTAATTGGCATAGGCACTGGCACTAGGCAACCCTCTGTTCAAGTTGAGGTTGCTATTAAAGCAAAATTATTGATTGAATTGACTTCAACCATTTGCTATCTACAGCTGAAACAGTAATATACAGAATCTTTTACCACGTGAATAGATCGGGTAATGGTCGTCTGACACTCAGGGAGCTTAATCGCTCCAATTTAATTAATGCAATGCGACATGCAGATGAAGAAGAGGATATTAACAAAGTATTAAGGTACTATATTGGAGTTATTCATCTTTTATTTTGTTTGTATTGTTGATTATTGATCTTTTTATTTAATTTGAGTTGGGTACCATTCACCTTGTGTTGATTCTCAACCTCCATATATTTTTAAAATTTTTATTAGCTCTCTGTGAGGTTTGCTATCTCATGTCTTGTACTGCGCTTGTATATTTTCTTCTGCCAATTTAACTTCTCTACTTGAGAATCTTTCTTGATCCTTATCTACCTTACTTACTACTTAATGCAGATACTTCTCTTATGAACACTTTTATGTGATATATTGCAAATTCTGGGAGCTTGATACTGACCATGACTTTTTAATTGATAAAGAGAATCTCATCAGATATGGGAATCATGCACTTACCTATAGGATTGTCGACAGAATATTCTCTCAGGTTCATGGTTTGTGGTACCTGCTGTGTCAAGAAGTAAACTTACTTCGATATCTTGTACTAAAATTCCAAAATGCTGCTTATTTGAATTGGTAAGGTACCCAGAAAGTTCACTTGTAAGGTTGACGCGAAGATGGGATATGAAGATTTTGTCTACTTCATATTGTCTGAAGAGGATAAATCTTCCGAACCTAGTCTTGAGTACTGGTATGTGCTTTATTTTGTTCACATTTGCTTATACTTTTCTGTTCTATGGTTGTTTCTCACAATAACTTGAAATACAGTTCACAATGCAATACATTAAGAAGCTGAAGTTTCCATATAATTAGCATATAGTTTTTAAAGATTCTCATCTTCTGAACAGGAAATTGCCTTTGAGAGTCGTGTTTTTTTACTAATGGGTGACCTATCAGTCACTTGGTTTTTTTTATTTCAATAGTTTTTTTAACAGGTTTATTTCGATAGTTTAACTAATTGAAACTCAACTACGGTCACATTATTTGCCAATAAAATTATTTTCTGCTATTCTTGTACTCAGGTTCAGGTGTATAGATTTGGATGGAAATGGAGTTATTACACGCAACGAAATGTTGTTTTTTTATGAGGAACAGTTACACAGAATGGAATGCATGGCCCAAGAGCCTGTGATTTTTGAAGATATTTTGTGCCAGATAGTGGACATGATAAGCCCAAAGGTGAACATCCTGAATATTTACCTGTATTCTTAAATTCTTGGAACTTTTTATCTGAGTATAGATTTTTATATTACGTTCTCTTAATAATTTATGTTCGTATATTTGTAATGAGGATCATATGCTGTGTCTAATTCTTTTGACCCTACGTTGACCTAGTTGTGATGCCTAAAATAAAAGTGCATATGGTTTAGTCTAAATTTTGTTTAATCTCTTTTTCATGTAGAAGTATTCTGTGAATCACAGTGAAGTTCGCTGTAGCTAATGTCGTGGAAATTATGAATTAGAAAAAACTATTTGGAAAAAGACCATAACATGAAGTATGTAGAACCTAGCAGATATCTGTCACAGACAAAAAGCTCATTTTAGATTGAAATTGGTAGAATTTGCGATCTTTTTAAATATTCACAGGTATTATGAAGAAGTTCCCTGATCCTTCCGAGGAGGTTTGCCACCCACCTGATGATCTATGATCTCTTACGTTATTCATTTTTTTCTCATTTGCAGGATAAGAACTGTATCACATTACGAGATTTAAATGGAAGCAAACTCTCCGGCAATGTTTTTAATATCCTTTTTAACCTTAACAAGTTCATGGCTTTTGAGACCCGGGATCCATTTCTAATTCGGCAGGTAAACTGTTATTTTTCGTAGTCAATATTCTGCAAGATTATATGAGTACATGTATCTTGAAGTTTGGAATGTTGATGAGTTTTGTTTCTACTTCCTGATCAGGAGCGTGAGAACCCTCATTTGACAGAGTGGGATCGATTTGCCCACCGAGAATACATTAGGCTTTCAATGGAAGAAGACACAGAAGATGTTTCTAATGGAAGCGCAGATGTCTGGGATGAATCACTTGAGGCCCCTTTCTGAGTTTCTTTTTGGTTAGATCTGCAGCACCCTAAATATAAAACCTGAATCACTAAAAAATATCACATGGTTTCAACAAAATATCTACTAGAAACTTGCACCAACTTATGTTACATGAAAGAATCGAAGTCATAAATACTAAATTTTGCTAACACATTATCTGCTTCCTGTGTTCAGGTGTTCGTTCATATGAATACATGAGGTGTATGTGGTGAAGGATTTGAGAAATTTTGTGTTTGTATGTTGTGCATAATCCTTATGGAACAAGGTGAAGCCCTTGCTCATTGATTTGTTATGGCATATATTATGAACTGTGGAGTGGCGGCTCTATGGGAACAAGAGCGAGCATATACACATCGATTTCATTATTCTTGTAGTTGTAAGAAAATAGACATCAAGTAGTTATATCATTTGTAGCCAAAATTGTCTTAAGCTTCATTCTTCAAGTGTGGTTGGTTTTTGTTGAATTCTCAGATATTCAGTTTAAAGCTCCTCTTTGTTTTGTACATAAGGCAGAAGAAACTCAACTCAGGCAACAAAGTCTGAAAACCAGGGGAGAACATGAGGATTTGTGTTTGTTAGAATGCTGAGATTATCCATTCAGTCAAAGGCAAAGTTGTCTGAGATAAGGATAAGAAGAGAGTGGCTGGCAGAAGTCACATATGGTGTGGTCTGGTATTGTTTCACATCAATGTCAAAGAACCAGCTGTTGTGTGCCTGGCCTGGCCCGATCAGGTTTCACTTTTGGGCCATTATGGAATTACAATACAGAAACCGTTTCATAAAAACTAGGGGCGCAGGGTGGCAACTGAGATGAGATTCTTACAAGGGGTGGCGCACGTTTTTCATTTATGATCCTCCACGTGCTACTGAACTTCTTTTGTCCTTTGATACTAGTTACTACAAGATTAGAATGACAAAGAGATAAGATAATCTGTTTTACTGCAGCCCACTTTAATTATTTTATCTCCACGTAAATATGATCGTGCATTTGAAAGTAAAACAGTACGTTTATCTAACTTATAATCAATGCTACTCCAATTTTTCTCAGGCATCTGTGTAGAATTAAGTCTAACTCTTCGATTCGCTACGACTCTTAACACTTGATACAAAATGATGTTATTTTTATTTATTCATTAATTATATTTTTTCTTCGTTAAAAAAGTGACTTGTATGGATTAACAACTTTGTCATATAATCTATTTACTTGTGAATTAACCGTGCAAACGATAATGGATTGAAAATGTAATTTCTTTTGGGGAGGCGAAGAAATAGAACAACTATATTCATTTTTTATAAAATTGAATTCTCTTATATAATAAATTGATAAAATATATGTAGTTTTACATTTAGAGTTTATGTAATTCTTAACAAATTTTAACATTATTTGATATTATTTTATTTAAAAATAATAGCCGAGTCGAAAATCCAACTCTTACAATATTACCGAGTCGTGTCGTGTCGTATCGAGTCGGTCTAACGAGTCAGTGGTGCATAGCTTACAATAGAGTGTGTAAATAGTTTAGGGTTTAGGCACTTAAAGTTATCATTTGTAGTCCTTCCTATTCAATTAAACTTACGTAAGACAGTATCCAAGTTGTCAATACCGTTTATCATTGAACCTCTAACGATATTGTTAATATTTTATATTCTTATATACAATTCTCGAACTTCGTCAATTTTGCATAATTTTCAAACTATAAAGGTTGTATTTGCATAATTTGTGAACTTTAATAATCAATCATACTAATCGAAGGAACGTTTAAATAGAGTGTTACATTGTTAGGACAAAAACACACATTATATTGATAAATTTAATTATCATTATATGAGAATGACAAAAAGGGTAAAATTTCGTCATTTTATGAGAATAGTGGTTTAGGGCACCTTATTAAAACCATGGTCAAATCACAAAAATTTACAAGCATCTCAGTTTTAAGAAGAAGAATTAACCATGGAGAATTCAACATCCATCGGCGCGCCTCCCCTGAGAATCTCAACTCCGGAGAACTATAATATGCATGAGATCTCAGAGTTACCTCCCGTCACACCTTTACGCCGCCAGAGGGGACGGCCTTCCGGCGCCAAGAACAAACCTAAACCGCCGGCCATTATTACTAGAGAAATCCCTAATTCTCTATCCGCTCATGTACTACACATAAGCCACGGCGCGGATATTCTAGAAAGCATTTCCTTTTACGCTCGTCGCTGTAGAACAGATGGTTCTGGGATTGTCATTCTGAACGGTGAAGGAAGCTTGAGCAATGTAAAGTTACGCCATGTCGACGGAGAAATTCGAGAATTTCATGGAATATTTCAGATACAATCGTTATGTGGATCGTTCTTACATTCCTCTCTGCCGTCGGATATTCGTTGGTTGAAAGTTCTGATCACTGATCCGACCGGAGCTCTGATCGGAGGAGATGTTTGTGGTTCCATTGTTGCAGATGGGGCGGTCACGGTGATTGCATGCACTTTTACAAAAGCTATATTTGAGAAGCTACCTTTAGATGAAGATTCCGGTGGTGGCGACGGAAATGTATCATCGGCATTGCAAAGTCCGTTAACCCTCGACGGTTCCTTTTCATATTTAATATCACAACAGATGGTAGGGAATTCGCTGGCTCATCAAAACCTGATTCTCAATGAGAATATGCAGCTGTTTCATCCTTCGTGGCCAAATCTTCCGCCGCCGTAATGAAATTGAGATTTGTCTGAATATTTCATGTGTTTTCATTTATTTGAAAAAAAATCATTAATATTTAAGATTGTATTTCAGTTTAAAGTAGTAATTATTGGCAATAATATTTTTTTAAAAGTAGTAATCACTCAAATCTAAATATTCCACGGAACAATGATATATTCATCATTTCCTTTCTAAAATTTTATAATTGCGCCAGTTATGATATCCAAAGTTTATACTTTCTAGACAAAATGAGTCCATAAAATTTAGTGATTATGACATAATTAGTTTCTTAAGTTTTCAATTTTGAAAGTTCATTGGCTAAAACAAAATTTGGTGATATTATTTGTAAATTTTGATAATCAAATTTATCAAAACCTTCAAAATTTAAGAACCAAATATTAATTTACAAATTATAGGAATAATTTTTTGTCAAAAGTACGAATCTTTTGAATTAATTTTCTCTATGTTTTTAAATTTAGAAAAGCATAGCAATTTGTTTAATGTGAAAAAAAGAGGCCCAATGGGCCTAAGTTTATGGGCTTCAAAACCAAGACTTTACCCCCTGAATGTTTTGTATTTGCATTTGTTCCACATTTCACTCGTCCCAAAGCGTGTCTTTCTTTTTGTGTGGCGTTTCTTTCACGGCGCGTCGCCTGCTTTTTTCCCTTTCCACCGACCCGATTCTTTTTCTTCAAGATTCGGGAATTCGACCGCCTTGTTGAGAGCCAAGGCGGAATTGGAAAGAAGATTATACCCTTTATTTGTTGGATCTCGATCGATGTCATCGACTCATTGGTGTCACAGATGCAGCCGATTCGTTAGAGTTTGGGCCCAAGATTCCATCGCTTGCCCAGATTGCAGTGGTGGATTTGTTGAGGAGGTCGATACGTCTTCTAGATTCTCACTTTCCGATTCTAGAAGACGTCGTTTTCCAGCTGCTACTATGTATACAACCGCGGCTGCCGATTCTGTGCAGCTCACGGGCTCGGGCTCTAGTTCTGGATCCGGATCCAGCCCGAGACTTAGAAGAAGCCGTAGGCATGGTGGCGAACGGTCGCCGTTTAATCCAGTAATCGTCCTTCGCGGCCAAACAGACGGTGGTGTTGGGGCTGCGACAAGTGGTGGGTTTGAATTATACTATGACGATGGAGGGGGCTCAGGTCTTCGTCCTTTGCCTGCAGCTATGTCTGAATTTTTACTGGGTTCAGGTTTCGACCGGTTGTTGGATCAATTGTCGCACATTGAGGCTAATGGGATTGGGAGAACTGATAATAATCCACCTGCCTCAAAGGCAGCTATAGAATCCTTGGGTAAGATTGAGATTATTGGCCATCATATTTCAATTGAATCTCATTGCGCAGTTTGTAAAGAGGCTTTTGAGTTGGGAATTGAGGCTAGAGAAATGCCCTGTAAGCATTTATACCACCAAGATTGCATTTTTCCTTGGCTTTCTTTAAGGAATTCTTGTCCTGTATGTCGACATGAATTGCCAACTGATAATGATGGGAGTGATGGTAATATAACTTCCATTGAAACAAACAGAGGAGAAAATGAGATGCAAAACAACGATGAAATGGTTGGTTTAACCATATGGAGATTACCGGGAGGTGGGTTCGCTGTTGGTAGGTTTTCCGGTGGGAGAAGAGGTGGTGAGAGAGAATTACCAGTAGTTTACACAGAGATGGATGGTGGGTTTAACAACAATGGTGTACCTAGAAGAATTTCATGGGGTTCTAGAGGTAGCATTTCAAGAGATAGAGGTGGATTGAGAAGACTCTTTAATAGTTTATTCACATGTTTTCGAAGAGGTGAATCATCTAGTTCTAGCTCTAATGTTGATTCCAGAATCAGTCCAGGAGGTAGATCAATCAGCTCGACTCCAAGAAGGCGTAGAGGATGGGCTTTTGAATATAGAAGACGGTGAGTATATTCATTCCCCTGGTTCTAGACAAAATGCTCTCCATGTTTGTAAGTTGGAACTGTATATTAAAATTCCCTGAATATCAGCTCCTGTCTCTGATTTAAAGCATTTGATTGCTTCTATGTCTGAACCTTAAATCCTACTTTGCTGATGATTGTCACACAAATACGAGGGTTTTTATAGTTGTTCAAGTTAGTACCATCTTCCAATTTGTAAAACTTTTATTTTCAGATTCGTATTTGATTCTTCTGTATGAGCTCGAGTTATATTTCAACTTGCAGACTTATATTTCAATAAGTCTCTTTTGTGCGTTATGTGCTAAAAAAGACAATGCTCCTACAGTAACAATAAGTTACAACCATTTGTACATCTTGAAGATCACCAACCAGCTAACAATGTCAACTCAGTGGCTCCTCAATGGCAAGAACCTTTTTGTGTTGTTTCGACGGATGTTGCGACCAATATGAATGTGCAGCTAATACGCGGTCTAACAGCTCATGAGGCACAGGCTCACCTCTTCTTTGCTGTGGTGAAATGCTGGCTGTGTGCACCAACGTTTTCCACTTATCCTGTTTAGCCAACCAGCAGCATTCAACTTCGACAGAGGCCGAAAAAAATTGTGGGCTAATGATAAGAGTTCGTACCTTCAGGTCGACATAAGTTCTATGACCTGCATTCTCAAAAGCACGCATTTTGACATCGCGCCACCTGCATCATTGATCATAAATGGATCGAATTAGACCTTATTCGGATTCGGGCTTGAGCTGAAGCTCAGGCACTCTTACCTTCCAGTTCCCATATTTTCAACAGCTTCAACGAGTGCTTCCACCTCAGCAACAGAAAATGGTCTCCTAGTCCTTCTCTGAGAAACTTCAGTACAATTACCTGGTTTATGAGCTTCAATTACAGGGACCAATGCCATGGTTTCAAAATCGTCTCCTTCATTCGGCATATCATCAGGTTCCTTTGAATCAATATCACCTGACTTAATAACAGTTTGAGGCTCAACCATTCCATTGGAGGTCTCTGATGGATCAATTAGTGGACTGGCAAGTGACCTATGGAAAGAAAGAGAAAAATAGCGACTCGCTTGGTGCTATAGAAGCTGGATCCCTGAATCTCCCTTGCCGAAGTAAAATTGTACCTTGGAGTGTTGTGATCAGCATCACATGTAAATGAGACTGGAGATCCTTTTGGATTTGCACAGTTCATGCAGCTAAGACTTGGTTCTAGTGAAAAATCAAGGTTGCTATACTGGGAAATTCCTGCTTGCTGCAAAGTTCTGTTATCATTTCTGAGTTTACTTCCTTCGAAAAATACTCCGATTTGTATTCTGCCAAGAAGTATGGGATTGACTTCCTCCATTACAGTTCTCTACAAAAGAAACAAGAAAGAGAGCATCAGAAACTCATATTCCGAGACCGGTATGTGATATACGTATAGCTACAAAAAATAAGATCAGAAACCTTCAACGAACCAACGGTGGCACTTTCAGGAACCTCAAGGTAAATTTCTGGCACTTTGAAGGACTTGATGCTCAAAGTTACTGAAAAAAACAAAAACTTCACATAAAACATGAGCTTGCAATGAAGGTTTTTAAAGATTGTACCATGCCGCTCCTTAGGTTTTGAATTATTTTTTGTGCCATCCACTGCTACATTAAATTAATACCAGATCGAACTTAGAAAACGACACCCAAAATAAAAATGCACAACAAAGCTGCTATTTTTTCAATAGTACCTTCACCAAGAACATTAGAGATAAAGTTGCAGGAGTTATCACCACAATCATATTCAGCAGAAAATCTGTGATCAAAGAACTTCCTCTTCTTAATTGGCGCTTGTTGATATCTTGCATATTCACTCTTTCGGTATCCATAAAAGGCCTTCGTTCCCTTACCTGAACCAGAAGCCATAATCGGATAAACTGATGGATACTCGACAGATTACACATGAAATCTAACAATACATCACTTGGGATGTAATAAGTAATAACCACTTACCGAATGTAGAGAGATTGTAAGCCTTTCGTTTTGCTGCTGCTTTCCCGTATCTTGACGTCAATATCTTTCTCATTCTACGGTGTACAAGGCATGATTGAGGTCTAAAAGGCCTAATCTTGGTACTATATTCATTGCAAGCAATAGAATTTTCATCATCATCTCTAATTCCTACCTTTACATTATCCCAATGCTTCTGAAATAAAGCACGGGGAGTTGATTTCCTGTACAATGGAAGCTTTACACTACTCTCAGAAACAACCAATGAGTTACTATTCACACAAATTCCAGATGGATCCTTATACTTTTCATCTCTCAAAAGTACCTCGGATCCATATTCACCTATAGATGTATGGCTTATTCCCTTACTAGCATTGTTAGGTATGTCACAATCAACATTCTTTAAGGTATTGACATCAGATTCTAAAAGCCCTTTACAGTTGACCAAGAGATTGTGCTCCTTGCTTGAAATTTCAGGAGCAAACACACTTTCGGCATAACTACAACGGTCGAAGCTCTCTGATTTGAAAGCAATATCATTTCTAGGCAGTTCCTTTTCATTTTTATCCTGAATCTTGGACTTTACTTCTGCAGCTGCGCTGCCAGAAGCGGAATCTTCGCTCTCTTCCCATAATTTACCAGCAACAGCTGCAAGGAGTTCAAAAGCACAAGGACTATCTTTGCTTTCAACTACTCTTTTCCTTTGGATTTTCTGGGAAAAGATGCAAGCATCAAATGCTCGAATCTCCGAATTAAGAAACATAGCACAAATAATAAAAAGGAAAGTTACCCTGACTGATCGACGAGCCTTAGGAATAATTGGAGCTTCACCAAATTCTGATATTTTTTTATAAACCATCCCCCAGGTAAACATGCGAATCTCCCACCATCAAATGGAATGACCTGCAAAAATGAAACCACTCTCAAACACTCTCATTTTTATTTCAGCCTTTCATACATTTGCATAGTACGAAAATATACACGCAGACAGGAACTTTGAACGATCAAAGAGAAGGAAAAAGAAACATGGAAGATTGATTTAACAAGAAACAAGCATAACCAAGATTCATTTAACTGGCTCCCAAAAACAACGTGTTGAATGAAATCCTCTGCTGGGCTAGTCAATTTAAAGAAATTGTAAAAAAGTTCAATCACCACAGTTCTCATTGCTAGGAAGATCAGTTATGCATAGATCATCCAGATTATCAGCCATAAAAACGCAACATGCGGAAAATAACTTCCAATACATGCGCATTTCACCAAAACAAAAAGCAGAAATATACAAGATCGGATCTCGTCAGGATCAAGAATGATCCATCAAAAAAGAGAAGAGATCTGAAAATAAAAAGAAAGCCCAAATCTTGACATACGAAATCATCCATCCAAACTAAGATGAAGAACCAAAAACCTCTCAAAGGAAAAAAAATACACCTACCAAATACGATGATTCAGCAACCACCCACCTAGAAAGCTGATCCAACCACTTACCTAGAACGATGATTCAATTCCGGAGGGCGATATCACCCGTATCCATTTTCTTCTTCAGAAGCCGCGTATGAAGGTCGTTAAGCAGAGATCCGAATTCACATGACGCCACAAAACAACTATGTTGCTGTATTTGATAAGAACAGAGAATAATATAAACAAGAATTTTCAGAAAAATGGAAGTGGTTATGATGAAGTTAAAACCTCCAGCCAGAGAGGTCCGGGGGACGAGCTAAAGCTAAACCCCCAATCGTAGGTCACCATTTTATACATCCTATAATGAAACCGGATATAACCGGTTTCAAGGAAAAAATTGTACAGTAAATTAACACTGGCCTTTTAATATCTTCTAGTAAAAATAATAATAATAAATTCTTAATACTGGTATGAAATTAAATAATTTAATTAAGATTAATTAAACATAAAATTCATGAATTAAATTTATTAATATTGAAAGAAATGACTAAATAATTGTGATGAGGCCGCATCGTACGGTGGTATTTAAAGCCCAGATTCTGTGGGCGCAATGAAAGCCCATCTTCTCACCATAATTATCGGCCAGTTACACTAGACTTTCATTACTATTATGAATTAAATATTTTCAACTAATAATTATGTGGAATTTTTTTATTTTTCTAATATGGCTAATAATTATGTTTATTATTACTATAAGTTTAAATAAATTTAAAGCATTTGAATTTTTACTATGAATTTTATTTTTAAAAATATTGATATTTGAATGATTTAATATTCAAATATTTGTTGCACTAAATCTTCAATTGATATGTCGAATAAAAATCGTATTCATACCAAATTCTTAGATTTTAGTATTCTTCATATTATTTATAGTTTTTTGAGATATTTTATTAAAATATATTAAATGCCATTATATTGTTATTCACTACATTTTTTAAAACAATATTTAACACTTTAAAATATAACTAATATTATTATAATATATAAATATTATAATATTATGGAATTATCATACTTATAAAGTATAATATTTGATTAAATGTCGTGACTTCTTGGTCCATTAAGGAGTGTGATACAGCTATGGTAAAAAGCCCGATTATAAAGGCCCAATAAAGATGGGCTGCAAAAAGCATATAATTTTTTACATATCATATCACTAGATACTCGGAGATACTAGGTTTGTTTGATATAATTTTTTAAAATTGCAATGTGGTGAGATGTGGTGATCGTGATTTTTTAAATGTGTTTGATAAAATTATGATATTATGATCGTGATTTAGGTAAAAGACTAATATACCCTTTTATGTTTAATAATAAAAACAAATAAATTATATATAATTGTAAAATGAAGGGTAATAAAGTAATTTCCAAAATCGTAATGTAGATATAACTGATTTTAGCAGCGATCATCAAATCGTGATTTTTTAACGATAATAGCATCGCAATTATCCTTTTGTTTTATACACCTTAATAAGATCACGATATGACGATCTCACCTCACTGCACCACTATTCTTATTGGAATACCAAACAAACCCACTTTCAATCCAGTCAGAAATTGCAAAAACAATATTAAACAAATATATGTTCTCGTTTTTATAAATTAAATATTTATTCAAACAAATATATTTGTTGATTTATAGCATACATCTTGTTGTCATTCAATAAAATGTTAATATCAAACGCTCAGTAACAAATATTCGAAAAATATAAAAGTTATAACAACTTAAATGGAAGAACGTAAGAATAGAACAATGATTTAAGAATATAATTACCCATAGAAGATAAAATCTGCAAATTCATTTAGAATTTTAATTGACTCTTAAAAACTTAAAAACTATCCTTGAAATCTCGAAACCCTAATTAAATAAATTAATTTAGAATGAACCGGATCGTTTTT
Organism: Utricularia reniformis; assembly: GCA_009725065.1. NCBI lineage: Eukaryota > Viridiplantae > Streptophyta > Magnoliopsida > Lamiales > Lentibulariaceae > Utricularia > Utricularia reniformis. Next base: position 286,657 of record RWGZ01000499.1, read on the forward strand.
TAACCAATCCACAGCCCAACCCTACTGACCAAAACGGATCGTTTTCTAACATTATCTTTATTTTTCAAGATTAAATTATTATTTAAAAAAATCAACTTTTTCATGCTTGTATTTATATTCACAAAGATTAAATAACAAAAAATTGAATAAGCATGCGTATCATATCATATGATATATAGACTATAATATTAATATTAATATTATAGTATAGGGTAGGGGCCGTGATTGGTGCCGGAAAACGGGGACCCGACAACCCAACGCTGCGCCTGTTCTTTTCTTTGTTACACACTTGGACCAAAAGAAAAGAAAAGAAAAGAAAGCAGCAATCAGTCGTCTTCTTCATTGCATCCTACAGCAACTGCACAGTCCAATTACAGAAAGGCAGATGTTATTCAATAGTCACCAAACTTTGAAACTCAAATCCAACATTCACATGATACCCTCAATCCTACAGTTTATAGTCGTCTTATACCACAACAAACACATTATAAATTGCAAGTTTCGAACGGACCCTCATATTCAAGAAAATTAACTTACAATTCAAGCAAAGGCAATCATAATAAGTATAGTGTACTAAAATATCATTACCCTTGTCTGTGGACCCAATCGACTCCTTTATCCTCCTTCAACATTCTACCTACATCAAATCACAAGGCCAAATTCGTCATACGTAAACACAAAGCAATCACTTCTATACAGCAACACATTAAAGCATCCCTGCATACAAAATCAAAGCTTATCCGTACACAATGGGAATACATTCCCGCAGCAATTATGGGGGGAGTGTTTTCTCATCATTTTCCATTGTCCCTGCTTCTTTCAATAAGTAGTAGTACCACCTCTCTATATCTCCCTCGCTTGCCTCATAACTCTAACTCCCCTGCATTTCCGTATGGCCAAACCTGTTTCTTTTAGTTCCTTCATTGCTTTGCTTTTGTTACTACTCAACCAAGTGGAGGCCAGAATCCCCGGAGCATACACAGGCGGTTCATGGCAGTCAGCTCATGCCACCTTTTACGGCGGCAGTGACGCATCAGGGACTATGGGTATCTACTAGAAATTTCACTTTATGTCTCTTGAATTTTCCATTTTCTTCATGTTTGAATGCAAGATGATGATCATCAGGTGGAGCTTGTGGATATGGGAACCTTTACAGTCAAGGCTATGGAGTGAACACAGCAGCTCTGAGCACGGCTCTCTTCAACAATGGATTCAGCTGCGGGGCTTGTTTCGAGATCAAGTGTCGTAACGAGCCAAATTGGCAATGGTGCCATGCCGGCAGCCCCTCAATCTTCATCACTGCAACCAACTTCTGTCCTCCAAACTATGCACAGGCTAATGACAATGGTGGCTGGTGCAATCCACCCCGTTCTCATTTTGACCTTGCCATGCCAATGTTCCTCACAATAGCTGAGTATCGTGCTGGGATTGTCCCAGTTTCTTACCGCCGGTGAACTTATTTTCACACTACACCATCCATACTTAATTCAGTATCTTTCACTACTAACATGCCTTTTTCAATGATGTCACAGGGTTCCATGCCATAAGAAGGGGGGAATCAGGTTCACCATCAATGGATTCCGTTACTTCAACTTGGTTCTAATCAGTAACGTGGCTGGTGCTGGGGACATTACGAACGTATGGGTGAAAGGTTCGAGAACGGGGTGGATGTCTATGAGCCGAAACTGGGGTCAAAACTGGCAATCCAACGGCATTTTTGTGGGTCAATCGCTGTCATTCCGTGTGCAGGCCAGCGACCGCCGCCGCACAACTTCATGGAACGTAGTTCCTTCCAATTGGCAGTTTGGTCAAACATTCACTGGCAAAAACTTCAGAGTCTAATCTTAGAACGATAACTGACAACATTTCTGCTTTAAATATTCAGTCTTTGTTGCTTTTGGGATTTGTAAAAGGCTCGAAGTGGCTACATGGTGCCCTCAGCTTTACTTAAACTCTTGTTCTAAATGGAGTGCTTTTTTTCTCAGCATATCCAAATGAACAGCAACCACACAACTTCTCTTTGAGAAGCCAGTCCATTCCTAAAAACATCAGGCAACTAAAAACCAAATTTTCAGGGAAACCCCGCAAAATAAAAATTTTTACTAGAACAGAAATAGGGCTCATATCAAGTGTAAATTAGGTTACGTCATAGCGGGCAAAAGTTCCCCCATTCGGAACGAGTGAAGCCACAGAGATATCAAACATTAAGTCCATCTCCCACGCCAAAGCCAGCCCTTCGCCGGAAAGGGAAAAGGGGGCGACGACAGTTTCACTCAAATTCGAAATGGGGATTGCTTCAATTCAAAAAAGCCACCCGCTCGACCCTCTCTCATCATAATCACAGCCCCACACAAAATATCACCGTTCGGAATCTTGAAAACGAAGCTGATCCCGCTCATACGGTCATACCTCACGAACTGACGCCGCTAACCTAGGGTTCCAAGGTCCACTCCCACTAAACAGAAGACACCCGCTTATTCTGAAACAACAGCTCAAAAGGCCCAATTTCTAAGTATTGGGTTAGCCACAAACAATGGTAGCCCACTCATTTTATAACAGCCCATATTACTTAACTATTGATTTAAACTATATGTTAATCATACCATACAATATTATTATAGTATACTTGTAAAATATATGGTAAAACAGTGCATTCGTTGGAAAGAAAGCATGGTAAGTGGAAACATAAAGCTACAAGATTACAAGTCATATCTTCTCCGATTAGCAGTAAAAGAGATCCCAACTTGAAGTTCACCGCGGTAAGTCAGATCACCGGACACAACCCTGTACTTTTGAGTCGGAAGTTCAGCTTTACCGCACTCCATTCCCATCTGTATCACTTCCTTCAGGTAAATCCTGCATTTTTCACTTTCTTTGTAAATAATACACACAAACGAAGAAGATATTCTAATTCTATGGAGAAAATCAGACGTGGCTTGTCCGAGATAATCATCTTCTGTGAAGACATCGTGATCCATTATTCTTATCACAAGTTTGTGACGTTCACTCTTTGATTCACAACCCTCCTCCACTTTAAATGTAAACGTTTCTTTCCATATGGGATTGCTTCCTTTCCCTGCAAATTGCACAATCTTATGTACATTCTTGCTTGAGAATTGAGATGGAGTTACTTACCATGGTGGCAAAGGCAGAAGAAGCGTTTGGGAGAAGATGAACGTGGTTTTCTAGTGCTCATCTGAACTTCATGTTTGTATTGAACAACAAGATATGGATCTAGTTTCCCTGTGGAACACACAATTTGGCAAGTTAAACTGTAAAGACTGGTCTGGTTCACATCATTATACATACCGCAAACTTGAGAGCTTTTGAGCCCTCGAGCACGGACTACAACAACCTCCATTATTCCGGACGCCATGCTCCTCTTCTCTTGTGGGACGATGATGTGTTCCTATACTTATATTCGAGGGAGGGGTTATTGTGAGTGATATTAAAGTGTTAAAGCCTGCTATATCGCATTGATTATCAGAATTAATACACATTTATAATAAATATCAAAGTTCATAACGTTCTGTTCCCAGACAAAATGACATTTATAGTTCCGTAGTCGAGGACTGATTGGTGCAAGGCTTAAACAGACCAAGCAAAGCATTCACACTAAAATTAAACGGAACAAACCCGTGTGGGCACTGTACTATCGCATCTCAAAAGAAAGGAACATGCAAGCTGAGGTAAAGTTTGCAAAGCACGAGAAAGCTGCAAAATGCAATGTAGTGAAGAGAAGACAAGCAAAGAGGACAAACGCAGGAATTGCCATATCATTCTGCAGGTTCACGAGATTAAGACATTTCACAGTAAAATGTGAATATTGGTACTGACACTTCTATCACAACAGCTCAAGGTATTATTCAAAAATATGATAAATTCTCAAAGGTGAGGTTGCATACCACTTTGCACGCAGGGAACGTTTATGATCAATAATACGATCCAAAATGTCTGTTCCTTGCCTTCTTTCCGAGGTAAATGGATAGTCACTTAACACAGATCACCTGGACATAAAACAAACTCCCTTTGTTAAGAAAACTGATAAACAAGTATGGATTCGAATCGAGGTTTATAAACAAGTCCACATAACCTGCTGCAGCCATGAAAAATGATATGAACATCAATAGCACTCAAAAAGCAACACCTCCAGTTAAATAAATGAGTGCCCCAGAAACTAACTTCCGGTAACAAGAAATGAACTTGAAATATCCACCGTTAACGCCGCCGACCTACTTTTTTGATCGAGGACGAGAGTTTAAATATCCACGCCGGCATCAACCGCACGGCTTGAAATATAGAAATGAAACTGGACTTCAAAAATACTAAATTTTTAACACCTTTCTTCAAAATTATCAAATTTGTATCCTTCTCTGGGGGGAGATTTTGTACTGTACTACAATGTAAGAAAATTGGGTCTTTTCTCATTCTCCAAAAGTAACACCAGACTGGAGAACTTGGGATGGAATTAAGAAGCAACAGCCATCTCCGGTTGATTATTTTGTAAGGGGCTTTTCTGAAACTCATTCCTTAGTTGACCACAGGCGGCACTAGCATCTAAGCCTCGTGTCTGCCGTACGCTAACTGTTATTTTATGCGACTCCAAAGCTGCTGAAAATGCAAGAATCTGCAGCACAAGATGAACTGGTTAAGAGATTTATGTCATTAATCAAGTAATGCAAGGGTCGGAGAGGAGGCATACTGATTTCTTGTATGGACGCTGGTACTCTGACCCTTCTACTGGATTGAAAGGGATGAGGTTTACATGATAACCAGGACCCCATTTATGGAGAAGCGCAGCCAATTCAACTGCATGCTCTTCTTTGTCATTAACTCCAGCTATCAAGGAAGAAGAATAAAGAATGATTATGTCATGATGAATTGAATTATAGAGATATGTAAGGTGAAGAAGAGGAAGTGATGATCAGGAATACCTAACAAAGTATACTCGAAGGACACTCGTCTATTAGTTTCGAGGAAATAGTGCTTGCAGTCATTCATGATGGCATCTAACGGGTATGCCTTTGCACTTGGCACAATCTTCTCTCTAAGCTCCTGGTTTGGAGCATGTAAGCTGTAGAAGAAGGATCCAAAAAATGAGGAGGATATTGCAGACATAACCCGACTTGTTCCAGTTTTTCAAGCAATGATCGACATAATACGATTTACAGCATGGACTCTACAGAATATTTACTTGAATGACTGTATCACCTTAGAGCAAGTGTAGATTGAAGTTTGTGAGTAGCCAGCTTTCTAATGGTGTTTGGAACTCCCACTGTCGAAATTGTTATCATCCTTTGCCCAATCTGAATATCCTGAACAATATTAGATATTTAAGTAACCAGTTCCAGAACACAACACATGATAGAGCAAAATCATGTCATCATATCACGTAATTGGCCTTATCCCCGCAAATATACAACTTAACCTACTCTGTTAGGCATGATCTTAAGATTTTAGCAAAAGTTCAGTGTACCTTGTTCAAACAACGATGTGCTTCGAGAACTTCATTCAAGTTCAACATAGGCTCACCCATTCCCATGAAAACAACATTTGTAACTCTGTGCTTGAATATCTCTTCAACAGCCAAAACCTGAAATATAGAATGCATAGCTAAAAATAATCACACAGTTATAGACAATTAGAGGATGATAATATTCTCAGCCACAAAATAGTTTTAACTTCATTTGTTAACAATTGAAGATGCAATTAACCTGCCTGTTCAATGATTTCATGCCGCTTAAGGTTCCTAGAGAAACCCCCTTTTCCAGTTGCACAAAAGGAACACCGTAATGGGCAACCCACCTGGTCGAGCAAGTATAGAGGAGATGGGGGCAGAATTCAATGAGAAAATAACATTTGAGGCCAAAAAAATAATTTGAAAATTTTAATGACATCGATACTTACCTGCGATGAAATGCATGCAGTTAGTCGAACTGAACCTTTGGCATCTTCATTCGGTATGCCAACAGTTTCCACCATCCTGTTGTCTTCAAGCTTTATTAGCAACTGAAAGGACCAGACAACTATGATAATCAGAAACAAGTTGAACATGAATCGACAATATTTGCTTTTGCAACAACAAAATCTCCTTGCCATGGCAAGAAAATGAGGAATAAGAGAAACAAAACAAGTTTTCAGTAAATGAAGTTTACTGCATTGAAGATTTTACCTTAACAGTGCCATCAGATGCAGTTACTGCCTTATAAATAGGCGACCTTCCCACTATCCATCCTGCTTCTTGGAGCTCATTCCTGAACTTCAGCGGCACTTCTGACCCCCAATAAATTGAGGTAAACAACATATTTTTTGTGAATCCATACACCACAAGTCAATCCAGATACTTATCAACAACATAGTACAATCAAGCAGCACTCACACTGACTTAAATCTGCAACTTCTTTGACCTTCATCTTGTACAATAAATGATGCAACTGCTTGCCTCTATACTTCTCCTACCAAGACAAAGCAACATTGTAGAGAAAACATTACATTGAGAAACTTAAAAAAATTGAAAAAAACATGAATATTGATTCATCCATGCTTATTCCGTTGCTTACTTCTCCAAAATCAAGGGCAAGCTGCTGGAGTCCATGCTCTGACAAGCCAAGGAGCACACGAGATTCTCGGTTATCTTTGTCCAAGGCAACTGCAGAAACGCTGAATGGGAAACTTCTATAATAGTTCGTCAAAGAACAAAATTTTCCAGCATTTATGAGAGGTGCGTGGCGGAGCACAGCCACCGACGTCATTCCGGTAGGAAACTGAGCAGCCTGGAGAAATGAAGATGGAAATGTTCACCATCGATAAACCATGATTTTTCTTGGTAGACAATAATCTTAAAATGGTAAATCTTTAAAAACATTCATTCTTTGTCGCTTTTGGGAATTGTAAAAGACTTAACAGAAACAGAGTGGCTAAATGGAGTGCTTTTCTCAGCACATCCAAGAACTCCATTCCACAAAGGGAAACGATAGAAGTATTTTTCTGAGATGAAATCCATCCCTAACAACATCATCCAACAACATTTCAGGGAGAACCCCCAGGCCCCAAAACTAGATTCTATTAGAAAGAATATAATAAAATAAAGGAAGAGGAAGCATTTCATTAAGGTTACTTCATAGCAGGAAAAAACCCCATTTCAAAACGAGTGAAACTGCAAAAATATCATAAAGACCATTCTCCACGCCAGATACCAGCCCTTCACCGGAAAGGGAAATGGGGGCGGCGAGAGTTTCACTCAAATTCGAACTGGGGATTGCTTCATTAAAAAAATTGGCCCGCTCGACCCTCTCCCATCGTAATCACATCCCACAAAAATGAAACTAAAAAACATTGCATCATTTATCGAAGCAAAAAATCTTGAAACCAAAGCTGGTCATACCCGGTCAAATCGACGCCGCCTTCCCAATTCTTATTTGCTGCTACAAGTGCAAAGAGAACAATCCTGAGGTTTATTTGAGCCTCACTGTCATCATTCTATCACAATCTTCCACGACGTCGTTTCAATAATAAGCCGGTGCTTCTTAAATTTCAATGTACAAATACTTGACCCAAAATAACAAAACAAATTATAATATTTCATATTTTATTTTATTTAAAAAATGACAACAAGAGTATCATAATCTTTTAATATTATTAATTTGAGAAGAAAAGGCAAACATGTAAATTAAAGTTTAAACTCCAAGCTTATTAATCGGGGGAATGCCGAAAACAGTGAGAATAAGCAACAAGCCAGCTGAAGATGCCACCAACGCAAAACTCATGCAGATTTCTTCACTTCTGCAGACTTTATGATGTCAATGATCTCCGGCTACAATTAAACAACCAAATTTCAGTAACCACCAATACGAATCAATCGGAATTTACGAGTAGAAAGGGGATTAATTTACCTTCAGTGAAGCTCCGCCAACTAGAAAACCATCTACATCAGCTTGTCCAGCAAGTTCCTTTGAGTTAGCTGCGTTTACTGATCCTGCATGTGACAAATAGCAACCGTAACGAGTGCCATGGATGAATGAGTACTACAACTTTAGAGCATTACCTCCGTAGATAATCCTGGTTGAATCAGCAACTTCGGGGCTTACATTTTCCTTAAGCCATTTTCTCAATTCAAAATGTACCTGTCCAATAATATTTTCAAATGATGCGGTGCTCCAATGTTATCAAACTTAAATGCCACGAGTTTACCTCCTGAGCCTGCGCAGGAGTAGCAACTTTCCCAGTTCCAATAGCCCACACAGGCTCATAAGCCAATACCACATTAGACCAATCCGAAATTTTATCTGTCATGCACAATAACACAGGGCATACATGTGTTACATGTTAACTGATATTTTAGCTGAGACATTTAAAAGACAACAAACAACCAAATATTGTTTGCCACAGGGGTAGGGGTACACGTTTATCCTCATGTATAGTTAATCAATATAGATTAGCATATTCTCCTAGGAATTCATTACAATACCTGCAATGGCCTTAGTTTGAGAAGAAACAACATCCACTGTAGATCCTGACTCCCTTTGTTCAAGAGTCTCTCCAATACAGGCAATTACCTTCAGTCCTTGAGAAAGTGCATATGCCACTTTATCTCCCACAAACTGAAAAAGACGCATGGTTTAAACATAAAGAAATTGAAGAAAGGAATCGAAACGAAAACATGCAATGATATGCCTGACAGAAAAAGAATTACCTCACTTGATTCACCAAGAAGTGCCCTCCGTTCAGAGTGGCCAAGGATTACCCAGGGAATACCCAGATTGAGGAGCATCTCAGCACTACACAGGAACAGAAATTAAACCACGTAAGAGCTTCAATACCAAATACTGCTCAAAATAGCTTTTAACATGAAAATTTGACATAAACAGTACCATATATACCAATAATTTAAAGAAATATACCAAAAAATTCAGAATAGGTTTGATTCACCAGGAATATGAATACATAAAACTTACCTGATTTCACCGGTGTATGCGCCACCTTTCTTGACCCAGCAATTTTGAGCTGCTACATGGAAATCAGGTCGAAGGGATGTTTTTACCAAGGGAAGGAACACAAAAGGTGGGCTGACAACAACTTCTGCAGACATTACCAAAGTGGAAGTCAGTTTTTTCCATAAGAAACAGGGAATATGTGCAGTGAACCCCCACAAACACAAATGTTTTTTTAAAATCTACCATAGACATAGATCCAATGCCAAATCTGTGTAAATAATTCATACAAAAATATTTCAAATGCTTAATATATTTAGAAAAGCCTTCTTGCCTTAAAAAAGGAAAAATATACACAGACAAGACATGACACATCAACAAAAATTCACACTGGCATTTCAATTTCTAAATCCACTGAAACAGAAATTTATAATTTATACAAAGTTACATCAACAACAAGAATGCTAACATTCAATGTGGAGTTAAAAATTTAATCTCACCCACAACATCCTCAGATGGCACTTCACCAGAGTTGAGGGTAGAAACAATCTTCTTCACTTCTTCTGCAGTCCCATTCTACAAAACAACGATTCAACATTTTCATAAACCGCCCAGATCAGATCACTAGTAATACACCTTCCGATTCAAAAGTATTGTCACACAAGAAATTAAAGATAATAAAAACCGCTCAGATCTGATTGCAAACATCATTCTAATGCGAAAAACGCGCATAAAATAGAAAACACGACAAAAAATTATCGTCCGATCAATAAATCAAAGGATCAGAGCCTCACGCATTTCCAGTTTCCCCCAACAAAGAATTTTCTTCCCATTTCGTTGCTCTCGATGAAGGAAATTTATNAAACCCCCACAAACACAAATGTATTTAAAAATCTAGACATAAATCCGATGCCAAATCTGTGCAAATGATGCATACAAAAACATTTCAAATTCTTAATGTATTGAGAAAAGCATCCTTGCCTTTAAAAAGGAAAAAATCTACACAGAAAAGATATGAGACATCAACAAAAATTCATACTAACATTTTAGTGATGACATCATCGCATCATTCCATTTATACAGAGTTTTGGAAAAAAGCATATAAATCCAATGAAACAAAATTTCTAATTTATACCCAGTTACACCAACAACAGGAAAGCAACATTCAAAGTGCATTTAAAAATTCAATCTCACCCACAACATCCTCAGATGGCACTTCACCAGAATTGAGGGTAGAAACAATTTTTTTCACTTCTTCTGCAGTCCCATTCTGCAAAACAACGATTCAACATTTTCACAACACGAAGTATCACAGAATGAAGGAGAAGCAGATCATTCAAGGGTCTCTGGGCCATAAACCGCCCAGATCAGATCACTAGTAATACACCTTCCGATTCAGAAGTATTGTCACACAAGTTAGTCAGTGAAAAAGTAAAGATAAAAAAACCGCTCAGATCTGACTGGAAACATCATTCTAATGCGAAAAAACGCTCATAAAATAGAAAACACAACAAAAAATCATCGTCCAATCAATAAATCAAAAGATCAGAGCCTCACGCATTTCCAGTTTCCCCCAACAAAGAATTTTCTTCCCATTTCGTTACTCTCGATGAAGGAAATTTGTCTTCGAAGTGTGTGCGCTACGAGTGAGAAATGTTCCAGGGAGGGTTGGATTTTATCTGTGGTAGTGAAGGAAACCCGCATGCTCTCGCGGATCACGAAATGTACAATGTCTATACTGCCCTTAACGTCGTTTACTAACGCTAATCATCAAAGAAAGGATAGATGGATGTTGAGTTTGCTTTGCCGTTAGTTATCAGAGAGGATGCTCGCAGAATATTCCTAGCCCATGCGGGGGCGTTAGGGATTAATTTTACAAAAAAAATTGAAATTTTGATGATCAAATTTGCGTAATTTTTGTCCGAAGACCTTATTTACCACAAATTACAACTTTGGGGACCAATTATGGCACACACATAAGTTTGAGGGCTGATTTTACCAAAATAATGATAGTTTTGTGATCGGTTTTGCATACATCAAAATTTTGGAATATGGTTTTGCTAAAATTAGAAAATTTGGAGACCAAAATTGCAAAAAATTCAAAACTATGGGGACGAAAGATGCCTACCGCCCCTACTTTTTATAATGTCGCTTCATTTCTTTTTTTCTATTCACATACAAATTTGTTGTTCAAATAATCAATGGTTATAGGCATTATGTAAAAATTATGTAGAAATTCATGATTCAATATATCGAAAAAGTTTCCTATAATACACATTTCATAAAGATTAGTAAGGGTGTTCTCTTCTTCTATAAGCATTTTATGAATGATAATGTGATTGTTGATAAATAATGTGTTAGATATGTAATTGTTACATATTGAGTTGTAAAATATGATAATGTTGTGTATCAAGTTAGATAAATAATACATTTTAAGTAAAAATGTTCTGCTAACCACAATGTTTGCATTCATGGTGTTAAATAATTTATCATTTCCATCGTCCATATTACCCAACTACACCATGATGGGTCCTTTATAATGATTCACAAATGTTGTCCTTTGTCATCTTCAGAGTTATATCAAAATGACCATTATATGATTCTTCATATCTTTTACTAATGCATATATTATTATTTTTCCTATTTTATCTAAATTATCCACGTTAGATCCATCATCCGTAACATCTATATGACAAAGAGAATTATCCTCTTAGTATTCAACCCACTTATAAAATGAAACATTTTCATTCCACAACCAATATGCACATAATTTCAGCATTCTTCCTCAACTCGAACGGACAATGATATGATGCAAACTTGTTTTGATAGGTTCAGAAGTGTTAGAGTTATAGGTAGTTATAAGCTCTATGCACTTTTCAAAATTATTTTATCTAAATTTGTATTGATCAACCCGAAATTCACACTGTAACTCCAATACCATATAATAGTTATAAGATTAAATACGTTGGGAGAGTGTGACTAATATAATCCATTAGAAAAGTGAGCACATTCAAAATACTATGAGTGAATTAATTATAATATTAGTTATTTATAAATTAGAGTATCTTTCTTTCCACATCATATTGGAGAAACTATTTCAAAAAATTATTATAGTTTCAACTAAATTATGTATAATTTTTAAAGTGGAAATCAATTATTTTAAAACACTCGTCAAAATCTAAATAAGAACTAAAAATTGATCATCCATTTCATACTATTTTGAAATATTTGCTTTTTCACGCGTAATGCACAAAACTCGCTGTCTGGAATTCACTATATATACACATTAATTTGTCGCATTCTCTTACTCGGCGCTCGAGCTCGACGCGTAAAATGGCGAGACTTTCATCTTCCACTCACGTCGCCGTGTTCCTCCTTCTCGCCACCGTCTCTACGGTGCACTCCATCGGTGTCAACTACGGTACAATCTCCAATAATCTCCCTCCCCCAGCGCAGGTCGCCCAGTTTCTCAAGGATAAAACTACCATTGACCGCGTTAAAATCTTCGACGTCAATCCCGACATCCTTCGCGCTTTCGCCAACTCAGGCATGCCATTTTATTTAAATTTTATACATTTATTAATTTCTATAAATATTTGACTCCTCCTTCGTGCAGGCATCCTGGTCTCTGTCACCGTCCCGAATGGCGAAATACCGAATCTTACGAACATTCGTTACGCCCGTCAATGGGTGTCGGCAAATATAAAGCCCTTTCATCCTCAGACGAGGATCCATTACATTCTTGTCGGAAACGAGATTCTTCACTGGGGGCCGCAGAATCTTATCGACAATCTCGTACTCGCCATGAAAACACTTCACCGTGCTCTCATTCGTGAAGGAATTAAGGATGTGAAGGTGACAACTGCGCATTCTCTGGGAATTCTGAAACCGTCCGTGATACCCAGCTTGGCTAGATTCCGGCCGGGGTGGGATGTAGGAGTTTTGGCTCCGATGCTGCGGTTTCTCCGGGAAACAAGGTCGCCGTTTATGGTGAACCCGTACCCGTATTTCGGTTACAGCCCGAAAAAGGCGAATCTGGCACTTTTCCGGCCGAATAGAGGGATTTTCGATAAGTTTGTGAAGAGGACCTATTTCAACATGTTTGATGTGCTCTTGGATTCTGTTTATATTTCAATGAAGCGATTGGGTTTCGCGGATGTGCCGATTGTGGTTGGGGAAACGGGATGGGCTTCTCAAGGGGAGACATATGAGCAACCTAAATGTTCTGTCACCAACGCCGCCGCGTACAATGGGGGGCTGGTCAGAAAATTCAATTCTGGATCTGGGACGCCATTGATGCCGAAAAGAAGGTTTGAGACGTATATATTCTCGTTGTTCAACGAGAATCTAAAACCAGGATCCACCGCAGAGAGGAATTTTGGGCTTTTCTACCCAGATTTCACTCCAGTCTACGAATCCGGAGTTATGCGCCGTGGAACTGCTCCTCCCAACACCGGAAAGGTAAAATACTGCTTTCTTTACTTACACCGATTCTGAATCGAGATTTGATACCAACTTTTTTTCAGAGAGGTGGCGGAGGGAAGCGGTGGTGCGTACCGAAGTCGGGGGCGAGTGACGTGTCTTTACAGAACAACATAAACCACGTCTGTAGCCAAGGAATCAACTGTGGACCGATTCAACCCGGCGGCGCGTGCTTCAACCCCAACAACGTGAGAGCTCACGCTGCGTTTGCAATGAACTCGTTTTACCAGAACAAAGGCCGTAACGACTTCAACTGTGACTTTTCCGGCAGCGGGTTCCTTACCTCTTCTGATCCCAGCACCGGAGCTTGCAGATTCCTCTAGATATACAACATATTTGTTGTCCCTGGCGGATCAGAAGAAATTTTGAAATATACTTGTCCTCGAAGTGCAATGTTTCGTTGCGCTTGCGCCATCTTTCAAATTTGAATTTGATTTGTCAACTTTTATTTTTTATTTTATTATTTTCTTTAAAACATATTTAATTGTTCAACAATAATTTCTATGGTGTACTGTTTAATGTAGACAAATAAAATTAAACGTAGACTAATAACTAATTTACTACCATTCATACATATTTAACAAAAAAAAATATGTCATTTAATTTATCCAAATCAAGTTCACATTAAAACATTGTATGTAAAAGTTAAACATTAATCACATTTTTTTACTTACCCTTACAAAACAATATTCAATTACACTATATTATATTTCAATACTGTATAAAATCTTTAAAGTTCTAAAAGAAAACATGAAATATTTATTATAAAATAAATGTAAAAATAACATTTATTAATATAGAAATTTAATTATAATTTTGAAAGTTATTTTATGGTATAAATCTTCTTCAATATTACGTAATTTAGTTCACAATTTCAAAAAATATTAGTATAATTATAAATATTTATATGTTTAAAAAACATATGAAATATAAATATGTATCCATATTTATTAAAATAGACGAAAATGATGGTATTTAAGATAGAGACAACAAAAGAAAGTATGAACTCTAAACTTAGAAATTAATGAATTTATTTTTTAGAAAAAGACATAAATAGGTACAATTATCAACCAAATATATAATACATTTATAAAAATATGAAACTAATTTTATATTGGAATTAAATTATAATTTATAATAAAAAATAAAATAGATATTATTGTTTTTAGAACAAAACATTAATCTTAATCTGTTCTTCATAGAGAAGAATAGAAGCTCGTTATTCAAAATACAAATATCATATTGATGAAGTTAAAAAGGTAAAGGAATACTCTTTTAATACAAAACTAAAAAATAACTAATTTATAAGGGGTTATACGCAAATTTGGTCATCGTAGTTTATAGTTTTGGTGATTTTAATCCTTCTACTTTGATAATTGTGGCAAATTATGTATATAATATTTATGTGTGACAAAATTAGTCCTCATACTTTCTCATATTTGACAAATTTGATTCTCGTTGTTTGATAACATTGACAAATTTGGTCTCTGATATCATTAATAGTCCCAAAACTTTGGAAATCTTAGCGAAAATATCGACGGAGGACCGTCACGTGAAGGTTGATGAAAGGGGGCGACGCAAAACTGATACCGGCACTGTGTGCTGCTACAGTTTTTTAGTTGACTCGAGAGTTGGATAAAAGTTAGCAGACCTTTCTCCACGATTAAAAAATAGACGACACCACAGACAAGGGTGATGAGGCGAATGATGAACGATGAAAACTCAATTCAATTTAACTGTAAAGATTTTAACGTCCGTTAGGGTTTAGAAGGACCGATTTGGCAAATCTTTAAAAACTCCGATAACCGATTTTGGCACTGCATGTAATTAAGGGGATTGATTTTGTTCGATTTAATTTGGGAGGCTAAATATGAACTTTGAAGACCGATTTTGCCAAATGTTACAAACTAAGAGGATCGATTTTCCAAATGTCCAAAATTCGAGGACTGAAAATCCTAAAATAAAATTGGAGAATTAAATTTACCAAAATGATCAAACTAAAAGGACAAAAAACGACATTTTCTTAATTTATAAGTATTTATATAATAAGTAATAAATTTACCACTCATTTGATATTCTGCATCAAATCCGAAAGATTATCACTTTAACACGTCATAATGATGTTGATTTTAATAACAATTTCGGTGAAACAAGTATTCTGAAAAATACACAATCATAATACTCAATGGTCAAGGTTACTTGTCCATGAATTCATAATCAAAATTTGAGAAGAATATAAAATTCATAGAACATAAACATTGTACTTATTATTATTTATATAATAATAAGTAAAATATTATTATTATACATATCAATAGAATTGGTGGATAATATCTATCTATATACATTCAAGAGCTCAAGATTGAGTAAGTCGACTGAACCTTCTAACTTTCAGCCTTTTGCCCAGCTGGTTTTTCTTCTTACAAGGATATTATTTTCTAATTGTAAGAAAATCCCATTTATCAAATTTATAATGTTTTTTTCCTAATTAGTGCTCAACTGCTATAAAATAATATATAATTTTAGAAGGTATTTCAGATGTGGTGTCAGGTAAAAGCGAAATTGGTGTCATAAATCAACAATTTTTTTACACCATTAGTGTTGTCACAAAATTTTTATAATTTTTTTATCATAAAATGTAAATATATTATCATAATATATATCCATATACCACTAATTTGAAATGATAAGATAAAAAAATTATAATAACTTTTGGTAATAATATAAAAAAATTATGGATTATACTCAACGATTTACAGGTCACTCAATTTCCCACTTATACTATACAACCTCTCTCCTCTTACTCCACAATGTAAATCTCTTTACACGCATTTTCACAAACATTATTGTAATGATATCTCTCTTCCCTCGTCGTCGCAGCAACAACTGAGGATCAAAACTAGAGAGAGAAGTGCATCCGAGTAAAATGTAACTACAAATTCCTGTACCGCTACGATTCCGCCGTCGACTGCCATTTTTGAGAAATATATAAGGAGAAATATATGATTGAGAAATATACATGATGTCGACTGCCATTCCGCCGTCGACTAACTACAAGTGATGGTTTTGGATGGGGACAAGAGTGTTATAAGGAAGATTGTGATGGGTTAAGTAGAGACTGGGCTAGGAATTGTCATTAAATACAAAAATACAAACTTGAAAATATACAATGTTATAAAAATAAATACTGGTAGAATAATAAACAAAAAAAATTGTTAGTGTTAATAAAATTATTTTAATTAGTGGGAAAAGAATAAACTTGAAAATCTGCAGAATTACAGTAAATTTTTTCCCCATAAATGAACTTATTCATTGAACCGTGAAAAATGAAGGAAAGTATAGATTTAACTATTTAATAATGTAAATGTCTGTTAAAATTTCGAAATCAAAAAAAGTAATGAAGACACAGAAATTGAAGCAAGAACAGTACCCAGAAGTGTAAAGAATGAGGATACAGCATGTCCCAATGGCTACATCGAGCCCTTCTTCTACATTGGAATCTGAACCGAAATCCCCAACGTGGTTCAATTGCTTATCCCAAACCAGATGGGCGCAGCGCAGTTTCCGCTTTCACACGTAGATAAAAAGAAGAGATTTTTAATCAAAAAATATCATGGTTCGTGGGTTGCGTCGTGGATTCAAGTTCTTGAAGGTGGGAAGAATTGGGTTCCGTTTATAAAGCTGTTAATTGGGGTTGAATATAGAGAAGGATCAAGAAATGGCGAGGTTCCGTTTGCTGCGCAACGGCCGTCTTTATTTGTTGTGTTTGAGGTGGATGTAGCGGTTGCTGATGTACCTGTTATCAGAGTTAACGGCTGAGCGACGCCGGCGCTGACGCTTCCACCGCCGGATGAAGTATCCCCCGTCATGTACTGCCTTTCAGTGCCTTGATCGTAGAGAATACCCTTGAAAACATGCCCACAGATGTTAACTGCAGTTTCGTAACCTAATTGATCTTCACCTTCATCAACTGGGCTAACTCGAACACACCGGAAAACTGCCTCGAAACTTACTTCCGGAGGGAAACTCCCGAGCTCCAACCCTATACAATATACAGAATCTAAGAACCAGAAGAATTCTAGGGCTCAATCTTTTGTGAAGATTTTTGGGGTTACCTGTCATGCTTGTAGGACTATGATTAGGATTCTCTGAACTCAATCTCTTCCCGTTAACTTTGATCGTGGGGTGCTGTAAATCTCGCCGTTCTTGCTGCTGCGACGTCGTCCGGCCTTGTTGCCTTTCTCTTCTCACGGAGGCCGGAACCCAAGTGCTCTTTACATGAGTTTGACATTGAAGCCCTCGGCTCTTACAGCAAGTTCTGCATCTCATATGGGAACAGTCTTTCTTTGCTTGATTCCCACAATCTTGACAACTGATCCCACCTCCACCGCTGCTTCTCATCATTAAAAACCCCGATCTCGGTGAATTATCGCCGGAAATATTAAACCCACCACGGCTAGGTCCAAGTCCAACTCCAAGTCCCCCAGCAGAAGCGTAAAGATCATGAAGCGCCCCAACGCCAACGCCACCGCGTTGAAAAAAATTGTGATGGGTATGAGTCTGATGCGGCGAAGGATTCCAGAGTTCAAAACCCTTATGAGGATTATCTTCATTTCTGAACAAAAACCAGCTCTCAGGATTAATCTCTGCGGGGACGTTGCTCCTTTCTTGATCAAGCCCAGTAGCCGTCCCTACACCGAGAACTCCGCTTCCTAGTGAAAAGAAATCAGCCATATCTCCTCCGTCTCTCTGTTCAATTCAAACTATTAATTGTGACCGACAAACCATAGAGAGAAATAATGCATGGGGGAGAAGGTGAAGCTTTAATTGTTCTTCTGGTACTGTTTTTAGAGATTCAAATGGGGAGTTATAAACTGAACTGGACGGAGTTGTTCAATTCTGTGGCTGTGTTGTTGGCATTAAAGGAGAAGAATTACATTTACAAGCTCTGCTCTGCTCCGCCGCCATGGCCTCCGTAAAAGCAAACTGGTTTCCCTTCTCACTTCTGTCTCTTGTCTTTTTATCCTTGCTGCTTCTTCGATGTTAATTTAAATATAATTGTAAATTAAATTACTATTTCACCATTTTATAATCTCAAATTATTACTTTTATTTTATTTTTATAATTTTGAACACTTCCACTATTGATCTGAGAATCTAACGGTCTCCATGAATCAAACTATTTAAACTTAAATATTTTTAAGAGCAAAGGATGTTCTTAATTGTCAAAATTTAATTATTTTTTATAAATCTTCGCATTTATAGTAAATTTAGTATTATTAATAATCGCCTAGATCGATTATAATATTATTTGCTTAATAATAATAAATCTGAACATAATAAAAATATTATTTTCTTAATAATGGCCTAAATCGATTAATTATATATCTGAGTTTTAAATCATATTTTTAAAAATTAAACATCAACCCAAGGTTTAATAAACTCAACTCGTATCCTAATTAGACATAAATATTTAATAGAAAAAAGGTGTTAAGCTTAGGCATCACAAAATATCATCTTAGAAAAGACAAAAAAATGAAACACATGTAAAAGAGACCAAACGTGAGCAGTTTTTGCTCTCCAAATCACAACCAAAGAATCACATCCCTCCAAAGTTCACCATCTACGGCGCAACATACGCCACGTGCTATGACACCAACAACTTCCTCCATAAAATAAATTAAGTTAAAACCCATTTAATAAAAAAATTAATTTAATGTTATTAATTGAAAGTCACTATGACATCGACAACTTGACAATTATCAATATTATTTATTTCTAACAAGTTGTTCAATTCAAGTCAAATTACATCAATTTGCATTTTAATTTCATATTTACCAAATAATATATCGAAAATATATATTGTAAAATAATAAAATATATATATATATATCTCGATAAATTGATATGATAATTAATGTGAAGTAACACCTACCTACAACAAAAAATGCGGTAATTAATTATAAACTTAGAGATAAATCAATAATTCAAACCGGTAACCGGTGGAAATTATTTAAATATTATTAGCCTAAAAAATAAAGACCTGGGGTGGTTAAGACTCTATTATGTCCATAATTAACTTGTTTTATGAGGGGACCATTCCACTCTTAATTAATTTAAATAAGGGTACTTACGTCATTACATCTACCTTTTCTTAAAACATATAATTAATGATTTTATGTCTCCGCCGGCCTGCGTGCATGCCTATGAAAATGATACTTATATTTATATTAATATTAATATTAATATTATTCATCTATTTTAAATATTACAATAATGTTTACTATAATATAAAATAATTACTTGTAATAATAGCATTGTCTATCTAAATAATACCTAGTGCGTGTAGAGTTTTTGTAATCTCAATACTAAAAGCCAAATTAAGACATATTACATCAATTATAGATTTGTGGAAATTAACAATTCAAATTTTATGGGAATCGAAAGTTATTCATGAGATTAGTGATAACCGTTCATTTAAGAAAATATAATTTATAATAAGTTTGTTTGGTTCAACTTTTAAAAATTGAGGTGTGGTGGTGTGTGGTTACATATGGTGAGTTTGATGAGATATGATGATCGTGAATTTTTAAATGTGTGGTGAAATTGTAGTATTATAATTACGATTTATATAAAAATATTAAGATACTTATATATAAAAAAATAATTAATATAATTAATAGAAATAAGGGTAAATAAGTTTTTTCCAAAATAACGATGCCGACAAAATTGGTTTTAACAGATGTGATGAAATCGTGATTTTTTAATGATTATCAAATCGCAATTAACTCAATATCATACTAATTTGAATCATATTTTAACAGCTTATGTATTGTATACCATAAAAATATCACGATTTTGACATCAGATTTTCGAATAAGTGAAGTGGATTAGATGAATATTGATATGATTTTAGAAATTTGAGAGTACATAGATTAGGGTTACATAATGTACATGGAAATGATTTGGTTTGTTGCTGGATTTTGTATCCTAAAAGGAAGTTAGAAGGGCTGACTTTGTTGGAAGATTCCAGAAGGCCTATACTACGGAAGCTATGAAATTAGCTACTTTCTTCAAATAAATAAATATATTTAATTTAAATACAATGAACGGATTGGTGAACAATATTGTAATTAAGATATCACCCGTTTTAAATTAAGCTATTCCTAACTAGAGTTTTCACGTATCATAATTTTACATTATTTTTTGAATTTTTTAATATTTTTTTCTAAAGGTAGTTAAGTTTGATTTAAAACAAACTAACAAACGTGTATGAACTGTGAAAACATTCATCTTGGGCTTTTGTAATGGGCCAAGCCCAATTTGTTAATGAGCCAAATTGTAAAGGGAAAGGGAACCCCGGTTATAGATAATCACATTTGTGGGTTGTTTTTCGATGTGGGATTCAAAGATTAAATTTGCACAACATAGACCCACTCTTCTGAATAATTACCCTGATTTTATTTTAAACAAATTGATAAAGCCTCGATATATACCAACCAATTTATCAACAATAGTCAATACTCAAGCCTGTGTTGGGATTCAAGCAACAACAACCATAGTACAAAATACAAGAGTGCTGTAGATCAAGATCAGCTTCTTATTTCGTGCGTCGATCCAGTATTGAATCGAGACTTTGCTTGATTTGGTTTCCGACTTTTCCAATGTTTTTGGCAACACCAGTTGCAACAAGGGTAGCATTTCTAGTGAACCTGCATTCGGTTTAAAAAATGTGTACTTCGTAAAGGATTTCGTGTGTGGAGTCTAATATTGCAAGACACAAGAATCAAAATGCTTGCCTCATAAAGTATTCTTCAGCAGCAGAATTCGTTGGCTTTGGCCGGTGCTGTGGCAATCCATGACCATCTGTGAAAATAATATAACTTCATGACACATAAAACAATGAAGTTCTCTTCAAAAATTCAAACACTGAAGCTCCATTTATCACTAGTTGTGGTAAAGCAAGCATAACATACACCTCTATGGGATTGTAACATGACGAATCATTGCAATCGGAACATAAGGATAGTTACCTTCTTTAGTATCTCTATCGTAGGTAGCAGTGTTCCGTGCTTGCACCGTATCAGCGTTAACGACTCTTCGATCTACAAGCATCTGTACAAAAGACAAAAGGATGCTTCAAGCAACTTATAATTCTTTATGTCATAGATATCCCCTTAGTATTGCAAAATCAGTACGCATATTCATTCTAAATCTCAATTGTACACTTCTATTTTCCACTAATAAAAAATATCAGCAGTGACATCTTGGATTCACGAAACAAATTTCAAACAAAAGAAGGAGCAACTTATACGGTAACTACAAAATTATAAGGAATGTTGACATTTTAAATATTGATTTAGCCTCCCAATTAGTCTAGTGAAATATGTACATCTATAGAACAGATTGGAATGCTAACCTCAAGACCAACGCAAACAGGTAACTCAGTTGGAGTTTCCTGCCCAGAAAACTCCTGCTTCTTCTGTTCAACAAATAGGGAATAACCAAGGCAAGCATATCTGAAATCCGTAAGACTCCTACCCTCTTTACTTGCATCTACCTCAGATTGGCCAACTATATAATGCGGAACTGCAAATACCATAAATTCATTCAAATAACAAATACAAATTGAAGAAGATCACATTTCAAGAACAATCAAAATATAATCGACGGATTAGAGATTAGGGCTACTACCTTGTGGAAGAGACCGTGAAAGGCCAACGCAGACAGGATTCCTGGAATCTGCCTTCAATCGAGACGAATAAAAAAGACAACCTTTGCAAGATTTGGCCTTGTTAACATCATTGGAACTCCTAATCGAGGATGCAGAAGACGAAGTGCTTCCATCGACTTGTTTCATATGATTCGGGCAATCTGATTCTCTGTTAATTGGAAACGAAATCCCCTCTTTAGGCGATGAAGCTGCGACTCCGATTGCATCCTCCTCGCCTCCGTTCATCCTCTCTGCACACCCTGAATGAAAATTGTTTACTTTCTTGTTACCCTCTGACTTGAACCTGTTTTTTTACTTATATTTTTTCCCAATTATCTCTTAAAAATAACTATCTTTACTTTATAAATTACTCAATAAAATAATTGAATTAAGGGGGGATACAAAATTTGTCTTAATATATTTGGTTTTTTTCATATTTTTTATTGTAATTTAAATATTATTCTACATATTATATTTATAAGGATATAAATTAATTTATTCAAATCTTATACCCTTAATATTCGATTACACTTTATTATCATAATTTCGATTAGATTTGACCTAAAACTGCAAATCAAGCTCACAAAATGAATACAAATAGAAACAGATAACTCTTGAGTCGTCAGATCAGAGATTTTTCAACCAATCACGGCCGTCGATGAAGCTAAGCGATATGAATGGCTGAGCTTCTTGTTCAGTCAGTTCTCTTGCCCACGGAACTCTTCCTTTAAAATCTGCACCAGGACCTGAACACTTAAACTGCCCGTAGAACACAGTCCTGTTCGTTCCCAGAAAAGAAAACCAATTTCAGTCAAAGAACAAAGAAACCCAGAAATTGAAAAGGATTACTTACATTTGCCTTTGCTTATCTCCCCAATCGTACCATCCTCTTGGTGTAATGATCTTGTCCATTAACGTGTACGCAAATACAACTCTTGAAAAAGTACCCCAAGCCCGACCCAAATACAGAGCACCGGATCCTCTAACTGTGCAGTTAATGAACGAGAAGCCTGTTTCTTCAAGCATGCTTTCTCTTTTCTGCGCAGTTAAAGCTCCATACGTATTGGTTTTTGCATGAAGATGACAGTTTTCATATAAAGATAACCCATCTCCGAATATGAAATCAACTGATCCTTTTATATGACACTTGTTGAAATAATGTCTTCCTTTATGGTCATAAAGTGTGTCTTGTGCGCCTATGAATTTACAGTTTACAAACGCCGCCATGTCTGCTGATATCCTCAGAGCCACCGCTTGCTTCCCTGTTGATCCGGCTGGCGGCGGCGGTGCTTTGTTCTGACAAAGAATCAATTTTGTAAATGTTGGGTTCTTCGTCTTGGAAAATAGAAAACTGACCTTGAAGGTGATGTCTTTTGCTATGAAATAAGGAGCGTTAACAGCGAAAGTAGCAGAGCCGTAAGTACCCAAAGGAAGGCCATTTGGAGCAATTTTATCAGCGGTATCGTCCCACCGGATAATAGTCTTATTAGTTCCAGATCCTTGTAGAGTAATATACGCCATTGTTGCAGGAATCTCGATCTTTTCTCTGTTTCAGAATTCAGAAAAACATCTGGTATTTTAATACAATGTATATAGAGAGTAAATGCTAATCATTACATCACCTGTAAATACCCGGACCAACAGAAACAACCACCCTGCAAGGATTAAAAAGAGGAATAGAATCAATGGCTTTCTTCAATGAAGTGAACCTTCCTTTTTCTGCTTTCTTGTTGACTTGAATAACCTTGCAAGGCTGAAACTGGTTCTTTGCTTCCATGAAAACAGAATGGTTTCTTGAACTCATTTTCCTTAACCAATTCACGTACTCTTCTTCATTACCTTTGAGTTTCAGAAGATTAGAGCTTCTGCGATGGCGTTTGGAATCAACAGTTAATGTAAGCAACAATAAGAGTACAGTCACAATAAAGAGCTCCGCCTTCATCTTGACTTGCAGAACCCAGAAAACAAAAGAGGAAGGAGGTGAATAGAAGTAAAAGATAGGAGAGAGCAGCGGTCGGGTTGTTCACGAGTGCGTCTTGACTTTGTCTGTATTCCCTAATAGCAATTCCTTTGCTGACAGAGTATCGACCCCGTGTTCTAACAGTCTGTCCTCTTTGTCCAAATATGAAATAACCAGGCCATGCGAGAGGGAAGACTAACAGCCTAAAATAAAAAAAATTCCGTTGCCGGGACTTGAACCCGGGTCTTTCGGGTGAGAGCCGAATATCCTGACCAACTAGACTACAACGGAATTATTGAAAGTAATGGAATTTAATATTCTTTTTTCAAGAATTTACTAGAATAGCCGATGGGCCATTTTTAGTGAAAAGCTTGGTGGGTATTCCTCTGCCAATATGAACCACAAAACTCTTAGGAGATTTCTTTTTTCGACGTTTTATATTGTTTACCACCTCTAAACTCTTACGATTAATGTGATTAAAGTATTTGGAACCCGGCCTCCATCCATTACCATTGTACTCTAATTGCATATGATTTTTTTATTGTTTGTATTGTTAATGTGTGAATTTTTTAGTGGTTCAAGTCAAAGATATGTCATTTCATCTGGAAACTTCCCCTTTTTTCAAGAGTGAAAACTTATTTATATATCTGTTCTTATTTTCGTACTTTTTTATAAAAAAATTTCTGATTGTGTGTATTTGGATAGGAAATTGAAGCACCAGAAACAAGAGGATTGGCTAACGTTTTGTGGCCTCAAAAGGGATATCTCCATAGAACTTTATAACTTTGGCTATTGTGTTACCAAACACTGTGGCACAAAGAGAGTTGTGGGAGGACTGTGAGATAGCATCTTATCATCATTAACAACAGCAATGGCTTCAGCTTCTCTACTCAAGACATCTCCATTCCTTGATAAGTCTGAATTCGTCAAAGCTCAGCCCCTCCTCCGACAATCTTCCGTAGCTCCCGTCAGTCGCCGCCTCGTCCCCTCAGCACTCACAATTCGTGGCAGCTATGCTGAAGAGCTAGTCAAAACTGCTGTATGTTTAACTTACTCGTTTTCCATATGCTGTTTGTTGTTTTAATATTTTAAGTGACTTCAGAAAACTGTTGCATCCCCTGGTCATGGAATTTTGGCTATGGATGAATCTAATGCGACTTGCGGGAAGCGTCTAGCGTCAATCGGGCTTGAGAACACGGAAGCTAATCGCCAAGCATACAGGACCTTGTTAGTTTCTGCTCCAGGACTTGGACAGTATATCTCAGGAGCTATTCTCTTTGAGGAAACACTCTACCAATCAACAATTGATGGCAAGAAAATTGTTGATGTTCTAATTGAACAGGGAATTGTACCTGGTATCAAAGTTGACAAGGTGAGTGTAATGCTTTTTGAGTTATATACATGATATTGAGTTCTTACAAAGCATGATTTTTGTACTATAGGGTCTTGTTCCATTGGCTGGATCGAACAACGAATCATGGTGCCAAGGTCTTGATGGATTAGCCTCTCGTTCTGCTGCGTATTATCAACAAGGTGCCCGGTTTGCCAAATGGTAAGATAAAACCTGTTGTGGGAATACATATGCAGTATTAGTAGTTGTATGATGTAATTGAATACTTGTTTTGCTTTGATTAGGCGTACCGTTGTGAGTATTCCGAACGGACCATCTGAACTTGCTGTTAAGGAAGCAGCATGGGGTCTTGCAAGATACGCTGCAATTTCTCAGGTATATTATATTCAAGATCTCAACACATAATTTTTTGTAAGGATAGGCTTATGATCCTATAATTTTAGGACAATGGATTGGTTCCGATTGTCGAACCTGAGATCCTTCTTGACGGTGAACATGGGATTGATAGAACATTTGAGGTTGCTCAAAAGGTTTGGGCTGAGGTATTCTTCTACCTTGCTGAAAACAATGTCCTATTTGAAGGCATTCTATTGAAGCCTAGTATGGTTACTCCTGGAGCTGAGTCGAAAGACAAAGCGACACCGGAACAAGTTGCTGATTACACTCTTAAACTACTTAAAAGAAGAATCCCTCCTTCTGTTCCTGGAATCATGGTAAGTGTATCAAAATCAAGATGAATAACTAAAACAAGACAAACTAACTGGTTTTTTTATTACAGTTTTTGTCAGGAGGTCAATCTGAAGTAGAGGCAACTTTGAACTTGAACGCGATGAACCAAGGACCGAACCCGTGGCATGTTTCCTTTTCGTATGCACGAGCACTCCAGAACACTTGCCTGAAAACATGGGGAGGAAGGCCAGAGAATGTTAAGGCAGCACAGGATGTTCTTCTTGTTAGAGCCAAGTCAAATTCTCTTGCTCAGCTTGGTAAGTACACAGCTGAAGGTGAGTCTGAGGAAGCCAAGAAGGAATTGTTTGTTAAGGGATACAGCTACTAAATTTGTCTGTTTCAGACAGTTTCCCTGCAGATTGTTTGTTATGTTGGAATGTAATCAGGACAAGATGAAATCATGTTTTTCTTAAGAATAATGTATTTGCGATTAAAGCTCATAGTATTACTAAGATTCACAGCAAAAACTAAGAAGAAACAGAAATATGTTCCTCTCTGTTATCTATTTTAGACTTCTCTGCATCAAAAACTTGCTGCATTTTTGTCTCTGAAAGTTCTCGAACACTGTTTTCAATCATTTTCTCATCTTCTTTGCATTCCATAGATTCTTGAGCTTTTGCTACTTCCATTCTCTGCCTTTCTGCATACAAACTCAGTGTTATTTCCCCATTTGCTTTCCCTTTATCTACTCCCAAAGAGTTTGTTCCAGGCTTATTATTCTCCGGTACTACAACAGTTACAGGATCAACAGATTGCAATTCTTCATTCTCCTTCTCCACATCCAAACCAGGGTTCTGATCCTCGTTTTCCATTGCATGTTCATGAACAGCATTTACAGTATCAGTGCTTTCTGATTTATCAAAGGATTCAATCTCAGCCATTTCATCTTCTGCTTTCTTCAGAGAAGCTTCCTGTTTGTTTTCTTCTACTTTATCCTTTACAGAAGCATCAAGAACTGGATCCCAAGTGTTTTCCTTCTCATTTCCTTGAAGTTTATCCAGTTTTTTACTAACAGAAACCTCCCTTTCATTCTATGAACGTTTACAGAATAAAGGTCCAGAAGAAAACAACAATATAAGTTAGAAACACAAGGTGAATCCATCTATTCATCATCTGTAAAGGTGCAAAAGCATCTATAACGTTTTTTTCCCTTTGCAAGAACCAAGAAGATATGAACAAAAACCTTTAAAGATAACCAGGCTCGATTTGAAAACAAGAACCAACTTTATTGGGCATTACTACAAAATCCCAGTTTGTTTATCGCTTTATCTATCTAATTTTCTCCTATGTACTTGGAATCCAATGGAAACTTTTCATATAAAGACAGAGCAAGGCTGATTTAAAGTATCATTTAACAGATCCTAACTCTTCACTACCAACTTAAAATGCAGTTAAATTTGGAAAGGTTTAATCACAAAAATCATTATCACCAAAAGAAAAGAAATTCTCTTTTCCAATATCCTTATCACCATGAATGAAGGTTACGTCAGAGTAAGCTTTTTTAGGAAAAAAGTTCACCGAAGAACTCCAGGTCTCAACTAAGCCAGATTTCAACTATAGCCACTACAAAAAATGAGAAGAAGAAACATAGAGAAGGAAAGACTAATAAGGAATTACCTCTCTGAATAAATATCCAAGCGATCGTCGCCCGCCCTCTTCATCAGCCGGTGCCACCTCGTTTTCTAACATTTTCAAGTCCAGTGACTCCGGCGGGTCTGTCGGAGCATCATCGGCTCTGTTCATAACGTTGAACTTGCTAACGCACGCGCCCATTATTTTAACGGACCTTACAGCTTTCCTTCTGATGCGACAATGCGGACAGTTACTATGAAGAACGACAAGAGAAGGAGAATATTAATTTGTAGGGCGCCAATTCAAAGTGCGAGTCCACTGATCCTTTTCTACTCCTCTCACACAGTATAATTACTCTGGATATGATTTATAATTTTATTGAAAATTCCTTACCAAATTCAAGAAAATATAATAATGTCTTATATAAAAAAATGATAATAATTTATTCCAAAATGCATGTGATGATCTTAATAGTTTGTAAATTATTAGGTATGACCTAACTATATAACTAAAGATCAATTTGTAATATTAATTTTACTAGTTTAATTAAATGGATATTATTCTCATACTTTTGATTAATTATTTATTTTCATTAAAAACAGATTTGGATCAGCCCATTTGAAAGTAGAACCGGGCTTGAAAAGGCCCAAAGTACGTTCAAATGTATCGCACGCTCGGGGGATTTTCTCCAGTTGCGAGAACTGCGAAGAGGAAGTGAATGGGGGAGGGACGTCTTCCAGGAACGGAGGTTAATGTGCTCCGGGGGCACGAAGGCGCTGTATTGGCGGCGCGGTTCAATGCAAACGGTGAATATTGCCTGAGCTGTGGCAAAGATCGAACCATACGGCTATGGAATCCTCACCGTGGGTTGCACATTAAGACCTACAAATCACACGGCCGGGAAGTACGCGACGTCCATGTCACATCGTAAAAGAATTTTTAAAACCATTGTTTGCATTTTTCTGTTGATTGCAAAATTGATTTTGTTTTCATTTTCTTCAATTTGCTGCATTTGTTAGAGATAATTCGAAGCTGGTGTCCTGTGGAGGCGATCGCCAAGTGTTCTACTGGGATGTGGCGACTGGTCGCGTAATCAGGAAGTTTCGTGGTCATGATAGTGAAGTAAGTTTAATTTTGGAGGAGCTGAATTTGCTAGATTGTGGTTTCGAGTACCTGTTCTTTGTTTATATGCAAAAGTAAATATGTGTTTTCATTCCTCATATCCCTTTTTATGCAGGTGAACTCTGTGAAGTTCAATGATTCTTCCGCAGTTGTTGTATCAGCAGGCTATGATCGTTCACTCCGTGTTTGGGATTGTCGATCTCACAGCACTGAACCCATTCAGGTTGGATGGATCCCTTTCAAGAGTTGAGTTTTTTATGCGCTGTAACATTTGAACAACATTTTCTGATAATTTGCTAAACTCTTTATCTCTTCAGATAATTGACAGCTTTTTGGACAGTGTCATGTCCATCTGCTTAACTAAATCTGAGATAATTGCTGGAAGTGTGGATGGCACTATTCGAACATTTGATATTCGAATTGGTAGGTAAGCTGCATCGAAATTTGCATTTACTTCATGGTTTTTCCAGATCTCTGAAACAATAGAGGTATCTGGGCTCATGGTTTGGTAATTTTATTCACTGTCTGAATGTTTATGGGATGTTCTTGATCTCCTTCAGGGAAATATCCGATAATTTGGGGCATCCTGTCAATTGTATCTCCCTCTCAAATGACGGAAACTGCGTATTAGCCAGTTGTCTTGATTCCACTATACGTCTTCTGGATAGGTAAACCTTAATGAATCTCTTTTCCGAGTTGCATGAGCCTTATTTATTTGAGCTGCAGATCCACGGGTGAGCTATTGCAAGAATACAAGGGCCATACTTGCAAGGTAAACTCTGAAACTTTAGTCATTGATTTTGTTGAACCTTTAATCTTTTTGTTCTTGCTCGTGTTACTACAGTTGCATATTTGCTTATCCTTTATATCATGTTTCAGTCTTTCAAGATGGACTGTTGTCTAACAAACACGGATGCTTATGTTGCTGGAGGTTCAGAGGATGGATACATGTATTTCTGGGATCTTGTCGATGCTCGTGTTATATCCAGATTCCGGGCTCATTCCTTAGTGGTAAAGTTCCTTGTTTGTTATATGAAGTCACACCATATTTTCCGCATCAGTTTTTAAGCTTTTGTCTCCCTGGTTTGGCAGGTAACTAGTGCAAGTTATCACCCTAAAGATGACTGCATGATAACTGCTTCAGTTGATGGTACTGTCAAGGTTTGGAAAGCCTGAGTAACCGAGGTTCTTATGTATCTTGTACTATACTTTCATCTTTCAATTAATAGAGGGAGAATTCTAACTGGTCTAGAGGGTGAATTTTCTTGAAAGAAGAGGAAAGCTGATAAATGGATGATAAAGTCAACATAAATGGTGTGTGTTTCTGAATTATATGTCTACTGTATATTGACGTTGTATTTAAAAATCCCTCGTAGCCATCCATACGGTTCAGCCTTAGTTTGCTATAGCTATGAATGTTTATATGGATCCAACCATAACTGTAATTTCTCTATTTTCATGGACATAGGCTTTAATTTTTTGCCTGTGAGGAAAACCAAATCAGGTTCACGATAAAGAATTTCTGTTCAAGAACTTGAATCATGGGGTTTACTCGGAGATGATAGATGTCTCGGGAAATTTGTTCAAAGAGAATCCACATAATGCTAAAGGCTCAGTGTATAAACATTAATAGGAATGATGTGGAAAATGGAGCTGATTTCTTCATCAGACAGCCTGTTTGAGGTAACTTTGCATTATTAAGCATGTTGGCTTTCTAGCTATTGTCTGCAAAATCCTATCACTCTTATGAATCATTATGTCTTGATGCTTTTATGGGGGGAATAAGGATAGGGTAGACTAGTGAACTAACATGACCAAAGTGGAACACAAAATGACAATAGCATGATCCTTGAAGATTTCCTCATGTGAGTTGGGATTCAGAATTTTTCAGCTTCCTTTAGAGTTATCAGAATAGAAAGAAATTACCAAGTTTTACTGCTAGTTCCTATAGAAAAATGGGCAATTAGTTTCAGAAAACAAAGTGGGAATCAGATGTGCACAGGGAGGACTAGTTTTTGCATGTCATATTAGAGTTAATATTTAGGGGGACCATCATAAATTATTGGTTTCACACCCGACATATCATGTTGGAGTGCTTAAAGAGGAGATCCATCACGTACAGTTGGTGTTTTAGGTGGTATCATAGCTTTATGAGACTACTACTACATGCCAATAATTTTACCAGCAGTAATAAATTATATCAATCTAATTAGGTCTTACAACATTGTTTTTAAATTGATCTAGATCTCGCTAATATGCCATCTTTGCTCGTATTTTTTGTCAGTTGATTTACTTACCTCTCTATATTAATATACTTGAACCTGAATAGCAATGCTGGTTTGCATTATATATGTTTAATATCGTTCTCATGTCAGGTCAGTTTGATTTGTGTATTCTGTTCGTGTAACATGAGAGCTCGTAGAGCATGAATGTGAAAGGCACGATGACATAAATCTGTCCTCATTATTTCATGTGGACCTTAATCTTAAACCCTAGCCTGCACCTACACTGCTCACTTTTTTTGTCTAATCAAAATAATCCATTTTTATGTTAAATCTGTAAATTCATTACTATAGTACGAGATTTGATCGAATCAATTACCATGTAGGAGCAATTAGGCTTAGTGGGTGGATGAACACTTGTTAAATCTTCTTATTTTCTCATGGGAAGGTCCACATGCTACCCTACCCCATTGGGGTTTTGTTTTCTTATGTATAAAAAGGGAAACGCCTATTCCTTTTGAAACTCACAACACACTGGGATTTGTATGTTAATGGAGTCGTTTCCTTACTATCCTGCTTCTTCATGTTCAGAAGCTAGATTTTGTTTTGAGGATAAACCTAACAAGCCGAAGCCTTACAGCTTCAATGGTCCTGCTCATAATCCTGAATCCAAGAGAAGAAAGAGAGTTGCAGGTTATAATAAATTTGCTGTTGAAGGTAAAGTACTTTCTTATCTTATAGGCAGTTTCAAGTGGATTAAAAGCAAATTCACCCAAACCTACGATTGGTGAATTAGCTTACCTATTTGTATGTTGGAAGATTACACTTCGTCTGAATCAATTACTGTTTTCTGAGTTCTATGTATACTAAATGATATAAAAAACCATGGCAACCCGAATATACCTGCAATGAATCCAGTGTAGATTAAGTATTTTTGTAGGGATTATCTCATAGATGAAGAAATTTGGGAACTGGAAACGCGTGGCAAGTCTCTTCAGCATCCAAAATAGACATAGTTGGTGTTTGGGAATGTGATTTCATATGGGTAGCCAGAAGAGAATCCATTGAGTCTAATAAAAGTGGATTATCCTCCTGTATGGTTGATTTAGTCACACTTCCATTGTGCGCACAAAGTAAAGAAGCTTCTGTAAATAATCCTCCAACACTTATATCACTGGGAGGAACCAAGAATATTGGTTGAGAAGAGGATTCATTTCCCGGTTTCATTATCGGATCATCACTGATCTTGCCCAATAGAGATATTTCAGATATAAGTCCAGATTGATGCTCAGCATTATTAATCTTCCCCAGTAGTGATATTTCAGATAGCAAACCTCCAATACTCAAATTAGTAAAGCTGTCATCCCAAGGTTCGGATGTCGACTTTTGGGATTCATCATCTTCCTGAAAAACAATACACTGCACCAGCTAAGAAGCATGACATTAAATAAGTCAAAACTTCTTACACTACACTTAAGAATGGATGGCTTCTAACAATCTGCCCTTACCTAAAAAATCATGAATTAAGCAGTGCTCAAGTAAGATGCAGGCATTGTTACTTAATTAGCATAGCAAGTCTCAAAATTTAAGTTAGTTCAACTATCCTGGTAAATTTCTAGAGTATGATCAAATTAAGAGTTTCCCAATCTCAGCATGAGAAAAATGGACGACCCGAAGACAAGTAATTACCGTAAGCTGAGGCTTGCCTAGAGCTTTTACTTCATTGGGGATTGAAGGGCAAGCTTGATCTTGATGATTTGGAATCTCCATCACCTTACTGCAGCCTGTCCTCCTAACTTCAGAAAAACTTTGTAGATTGAGCTGATTTGATTTAAGAGGAGAGACACATGCTTCAGGGATGATATTTGAGTGCCAGCCATACCTAGAATGCAAGCACGTTAAGACTAGCAGGTGTAATAATCTGAGAAAGAGATACCTTAGGCGGAAAACACTAGGACTTCCGACATTAACATAAACCTCCCATGCAGTGACCAATGTGTCATTTGAAGTCCATCTTTTGCATGAAGCTATATGTTCGAAATTTATATTGTATGGGAAAAGCATGAGTTGTTCTTTTTCTATACTTGAACGACTCCATTTACGGGTGAGGTGCTTCACTACCGATGATATCTTCTTTCGAGCATTTAGAGTGAGCTCTAAGTATGGATTGTATCCTTCCTGAATCAAAAGAATGCATCTAAAAGACATGAGCTATTAATTTCTTGTGGGGAGGGAGGAGGCTAGAGGACATATTTTGTTACCTTCTGCAATCCAAGTTGTGCTTCATCGTTTAATGGGAAAAGCTGTAATTTAATCCTCGTAGAAGGAATCCTTAACTGGCTCTGAGTTTCCAAAGGCAGTCCCCTTACACTCCCTGTAATACAAAGGAGTTTTTATGCGTCAAGAGTCTTTACAAATATAAAACATCAGCTTCAATAACCAGATAGCTGACAAAAAACATCTTGATTCACCACACTCAACGAGCAGGATAAAATTTGAGTGCAAAAAACCTGTAAGATTCGCAGATTTCAGTACAGAATGTGGCAGACATTGATCTTGGCCACCGGTAACTTCTAGCTTCTTTCTCTTCGGTCGTCTGTTGGACTCCATTGACAAATATCTGTGAAACAAATAAAATTTAGTTTAGCACATAACGTAAGAAGAAATAGCAGAAATGGAAACTTAACGATAGATTAAACACATGAACGAATAAAATTACCTCCCGTAATCTCACATAACTCACCACCGAACGATACGAATCTCCGATGGCGGCAGCAGCTGTTGATCTGTTCGTCTGCGACTCATTAAAGGCGGTGCTGTGGCGGGAATACCATTCCTCGAATTGAAAATTTGAAACAATTTGGGCAGGGCTGTTAGGGTTCTTATATATAGATAAGAACAATTTAAATCTAAATTTTGATCGAATAAATTTTACAAATTTCAAAATATTGGCAAAATTTAAAACACTACTATTAACACAAAAATGATAATTTATTTATTTTTCAAATCATAAATAACTGCAAATAATTATAATTTTGCAAAAAGTATGATTTTTATTTAATTGAAGAAGCGCGTGGAAGTTACAGAAGTGTAAGTGATATTTATTTTTTATTTCAAATATTGGGGTAGGGTTTTAGAACGTGCGGCGTAAAAAAGTGAACGTTAATAAATTGGGCGCTGTCACGACGGCAGACAAAATATCTCTCGGCGGTAGTTCGGAAGAATTTTTTTCCGACGGGAATAATGAGGAAGAAGGTAGATGAACGGATTCGAACTTTAATTGAAAATGGAGTCAATGCTCGTCATCGCTCCATGTTTGTCATCATAGGGGACAAGTCGCGCGATCAGGTAATTTTTAAGTTTTTGTTCATCATACTCACGCAGTTAGAGCACAAAGATTTCTGCTTTTATATCTATTTTCATCTCTGTGATTTCTGGGCACCTTTTGCCACCTCCACGGATTAGTGGGTTTGTGTAGTTTGGGAATAGGGATTGTAGTTAGTTCATAGTGCGTTAGTTTGCGCTCATGTTAATCTTTGCATACGGAAGAATTACAAAACCTGTCAATATTTAAAATATAGTTCATGATGTGCTCAAATGGTTGTTGGTATAGGGGTCATCAGCCCAGCATGCTCACCCTGCAACCTGTGACTGTGATGATTAAAATATGGGTAGTACCATGCAAAAAATTTTGTCTTGCATAAGCAGTCAAGCTCTTGCTAGTGTTTACACTTCCTGCTGGTATATCTAAAGGCTATCTAGGTGTCCATGTGAAAGAGCCTGCAGCTAAAGACGCTTTCTTATAATAGCAGCTTTCATTGTGTGCATAGTGATGGATGTTTGCTGTTTTTTGTTTGTTTCGTTTGCTAATACATTTTTTATTTGGGTGCAGATTGTGAATTTGCATTTCATGTTGAGTAAAATGGTGGAAAAATCGAGGCCGAGTGTCTTATGGTGCTACAAGGACAAGCTTGAGCTAAGCAGGTTTTTTTGTTTCACGATTTTCACTTCTATCCGTACATTTGGGCAAACTGTATAAGGGAATTGATATTATCAATTGCATCAAATGAGCAAAGATATTTAGTTATTTTATTATAACATTCATTATGTTGATGAATGATGAATTTTCCATTTGAGCTTGCAAAAAAAGAAATCACTTAGAGTTCGCTAATTGCATTATTATATCTGCTCTCTGTTAATTCTGATTAATGATTTTGTTTTAAGGTTTCCCGCTTTATGTTTCCATTGCTTTTTAATATGTAGTCATAAAAAGAAGCGGCTCAATCAAGTGAAAAAGTTAGTCCAGAGGGGGCTCTTGGATCCTGAGAAAGTTGATCCATTCTCTCTTTTCATCGAAACCACAAGAATAACATATTGTTTGTACAAAAGAACGGAGGGAATTCTTGGTAATACTTTTGGCATGTGTATATTGCAGGTATATTAAAATTCCATGAATTGGTAATTATTTCTGAAATGGCCATTCTTCCTGCTGTTGATCTTCTGCTTCTATTTTATTATTAGGACTTTGAAGCTTTGACACCAAATCTCTTGGCAAGGACTATCGAAACTGTTGAAGGGGGCGGCTTGATAGTGTTACTTTTGCGGTCTTTGTCCTCACTCACTGCTCTCTACACAATGGCTATGGTAATGTGGAACAATAAGTAAATTTTAAGTTTTTATATGAATAAATAACTGGATTATGTGATCGTTTCAGTTTTTCTTTTATCGTATTCTAAATCCCCATCCTTTTTAGATTTTATTTTATGATCGTTTGGTCTGCACTTATTGTTTATTATCATAGGATGTTCATGAAAGGTTTCGCACTGAATCTCATTCACAAGCAGCTTCTCGTTTCAACGAGCGATTCTTGCTTTCACTTGCTTCATGCAAAGCTTGCATTGTTATGGATGATGAGCTTAACATTCTACCAATCTCTTCTCATGTGAAATCAATCAGCAAGCTTAGCATCCAAGAGGTATGCTCATTCTTTTTTGAACCATAAGTGAATATTCATTGAATTTTTCTTCTATCTTGACTTCATTATAGCCAATACATTTTTTGGTTGTTCTAATTCATTTCATCCATTTCACTATATAGTTGATTTTTTTTGTGTTGAGGTTGCATTAAATTTATAACTGTTTGATGTTTAATGAGAATGGATGAAATGATTTTTTCATGGATATGCTGTTAAACCCCCACATTATGAAAGGCGGGCTAGGGTTGTTGATATTGTTGTAGAAAATGTTTTTTCCGTAGTTAAATTTTGATTTTGGATTCATAGGATTCTGAGGGTCTTTCAAAATCTGAAAGTGAACTGAAGGACTTGAAAGAAAAATTAAATGATGATTACCCAGTCGGTCCTCTGATTAGGAAATGTTGTACTATGGACCAGGTAAGGAATCTTGGTTGGTGTTAAACTTGTGTGTTTCAGTTTCTTGACTTACTTTGCTTATTGTATAGGGGAAGGCCCTAATTACATTCCTCGATGCAATTCTGGATAAAAGACTTCAAAGCACAATAGCTTTGCTTGCAGCTCGTGGCCGTGGGAAGTCAGCAGCTCTTGGTTTGGCGATATCAGGGGCTATTGCTGTTGGGTATTTTTCAACTTTTTACTCATATTGCTATGATTGATTTATTATCTCTACCCTGCCATTGTAGCTTCCAACATACTGATTCTAAGCAAATTATCTTGTAGGTACTCTAATATATTTGTTACTGCACCTAGCCCAGAAAATCTGAAAACACTTTTTGACTTTGTATGTAAGGGTTTTGATATGCTTGAGTACAAGGTATGATGTTCAGCGATTATTTGCCATTTTTTCTGCCAGATTTTTTTAAAATTCATTATTTGTCAACCCTTATTGTGTATGATAGTGAAGTATTTTTTACCATTTAAAAGAGGTTTGTTTCTATGTTGAATCATTTTTATAGACAATAATGACCCTGCCGTTCATATTTTTCTGAAAAATGCTGATAAAAAGTGCGTTTATCTAATAGGCCTTGTCTTGTGTTGGATTTTCTATTCATAGGAGCACTTGGATTACGATGTCGTTAGAAGTAAAAATCCTGACTTCAGCAAAGCAATTGTGCGGTTCAATATCTACAAACAACATAGACAAACGATTCAGGTAGGCTGGTGTGCAGGGAGATAAATTTTTTGGGAATTTCTTTGTGTCTTTTTCATTTTATTTTTTGTTTTTATAATAGCAATGAGAGTTCCCATTCTTTTTGCTTGAAAAATTATAGCATTTTATGATTGTACGTATTGTTGTGAATTTTAAATATTTTTTACTGTGATATACTCTCATATCAATGATATTTGAAGCACTGATTATCCTTATTGTCTGCACAGTACATACAACCACATGAACATGCCAAGCTTTCACAAGTTGAGTTGTTGGTTATTGATGAGGCGGCAGCTATACCATTACCTATTGTGAAGTCCTTGCTCGGACCTTATCTTATCTTCATTTCATCTACAGTGAATGGGTATTGAGCCGTGTTACATAATTTTCTGTTTTCCCCCTTACTATGAGGGTGTCTTTTTAAAGTTGTTGCATCGGGATTTCTTGTGAATTAATTGTTGTCAATCTTTTGTTATTTTCTAAAAGCTATGAAGGTACTGGGAGGTCCTTATCTCTAAAATTGCTGCAGCAACTTGAGCGGGAAAGCCAGGTGTCCAGTGGAAATAAAGACACTGTTGTTCCTAGTGCTTCAGGTACTTAAAGGTGTCTAGTATAAGTGGATCCAACTGATCATTTTTTAACGATAGTCTATAATCATTGCGTATTAATTGTAGGTCGACAATTCAAAAAGATAGAGTTGAGTGAATCAATCAGATATGCATCTGGCGATCCTGTTGAAAACTGGCTTAACGACTTGCTATGTCTCAATGTAACCGATTCCACCCTTAGTATTAGCAGGTTGGAATCCCTAAGTGGCTTATTTTAGAAAGTTGAATACAACATCTATTTATTGACCTGCCTGCTCTTTTCTTAATCCAGCCTACCTCCACCAGACAAATGTGATCTGTACTATGTCAATCGAGACACACTTTTTGCTTTTAATAGAGACAGTGAAATATTTTTGCAGGTAACGTGAGAATAATGGCAATATAATTCTTGCCATATTCAGTGACAATATAATTCGCTTTCTTTTTTTCATGCAGAGAATGATGGCCCTTTATGTTGCATCTCATTACAAAAATTCTCCAAATGATTTGCAGTTGATGGCTGATGCTCCCGCTCATCACTTGTTTGTGCTACTTGGTATGGATGAGTGCCTTTTTGTCCAATTTTTTGTAGAATCTCGGTGCCTAATTTGTTTTGATGATTTTTCAGGTCCCGTTGATGAGAACACCAAGAGTGACAATATTCCTATCCTTTGTGTAATCCAAGTATGCCTGTGTATTGTTATTTTTTATAATTTTGCATATATAATTTGAATGATCCCACCTTTTTGGTTCTAATATTTCTGCTTTAACCCATTAGATATCATTTGAGGGTCAGATCTCTCGCAATTCTGTTGTGAAGAGTATAAGTTCTGGTCATCAACCTTTTGGAGACCAAATACCATGGAAATTTTGTGAACAATTTAGTGACACCGTATTTCCAAGCCTATCAGGGGCCCGTATTGTTCGAATCGCAACTCATCCCAGTGCCATGAAGGTAATAGTAGCTATGATTTTAGTTGATATCATGATGTGTTTACTCTTCATTTCTTCTCTTATAAAAGCACATTCCATGTTGCAGTTAGGATATGGTTCAGCTGCAATTAAAATTTTAACAAGGTAAACACACAACTTTCACAAGAGAAATTTCGTTGAGTTTAGTATGTTCCATGCTCACTCATTCAAATTTGGGACAACTATGTTTTTTGTCATTGTTATAGAAGTTTTTTTTCTTTTGCATGTGTTCCAGGTACTTTGAGGGTCAAATTACTCCAACATATGAATCAGATATTGAAGAAGTTCCAGAAAAATCACCTGTCAACATTATTGAGGCTGCAAAGAAGGTCACTAGTTTCCCTTGAGATTTTTTTTTACTTTAAGAGCTTTCTTGTATTTACTTTTGAGTGCATGATCGAGGTTTTGCGTTTATATCCTATACCGTATAATCTATTATGATGTTTTGCAATCTTCTTTAGTTTTCGATATACTATCAAGTCAATGAAGCTACCCATTGGTGGATTCTGTATTTATTACGATATTTATTGTCTGCAGGCATATTTGCTGCAAGAGAATATTAAGCCAAGAAGTGGAAAAGAAATTTCTCCTTTGCTTTTACCTCTTAGTGAACGAAAACCCGAAAAACTCCATTACCTTGGAGTGTCTTTTGGACTTACTCTAGACCTGTTACGCTTTTGGAAAAAGCACAATTTTGCACCGTTTTACATCAGCGAAGTTCCAGTTAAGTTCCTTATTCTAGTTTCAGTTGACGATCGGAATTTTATTTACACATGTCAAGAAACTTTCAGTTCTAATATGGGCTTATTTTTCATCAAAATTTTAGAGTTCTGTTACTGGAGAGCACGCTTGCATGGCTTTGAAGCCATTAAGCAATGATGACATTGAATCCGGTGTATCAGATCAGTTAGGGTTTTTCAGCCAATTTTACCGTGGTATGAGTTTGTGTTACAACTCTGGAAACTATATTCATCGACTTACAATTGTTTTTTTGGCACCAAAAGATTTATACTTTCCCTTCTTTCAGATTTCAAGTTTAGGTTCACCAAGCTATTGGCTCGTACTTTCCGATCAATGGATTACAAGCTAGCCATGAGGTGTGTCTTTGATTCATCCTCTTCCATCTTACGAACTCTTTAATTTTCTCATATGCTGAAATTGCAGTATTTTGGATCCGAAGATTGACTTGAAGGATTCGCCTAGCGCCGCATCCTCCTCAAACGAATGCCCAAACCCTATTAGTGAAAAGTTATTATCTAGTGCCATGCTGCAATTGGAAGCATACGTAAATAATCGTGTTGACTACCATT
Organism: Utricularia reniformis; assembly: GCA_009725065.1. Taxonomy (NCBI): domain Eukaryota; kingdom Viridiplantae; phylum Streptophyta; class Magnoliopsida; order Lamiales; family Lentibulariaceae; genus Utricularia; species Utricularia reniformis. The sequence continues at coordinate 326,731 of RWGZ01000499.1, forward strand.
TGGTAAGACTATATTCTTAGCGTACATCGAATAATTACCACATGCCACATTTGAATATGCTCACTTGTTTTGCCTAATTTTAATTTTTAACGAATCGAGATACCTTTTTCATGCTCCAGACAGGATTTTTTGTGAATGACCTCGCCTCTGCATTTTTCTGGGAGATGATTCCAGTCTCACTTTCATATACCCAAGCTTCTGTTCTTCTATGCATTGGCTTGCAGGCTAAGGAAATCTCATCCATTGTGGTACTCTCTTACACCCTGCCTTTCTGGTTTTAGGGTTTAGGTTTGAGCTTTAGGGTTTTAGGACCCTAAAACCCTAAATTTGTGCACCAAATTTGGCATTCGCTTGTCGAACCAAATCAAATGTTACACCGGAAACAACTGCTAGTTTTTTACATGCTTCCTCTTTAGAAATCAAATGCATTGGTGAAATATACATGTATGTTTCATAGTTTAATTTATACGGTTTTATTTCGTCAATAGGAAGAGATGAAGGAGTTGGATCGGCAACAAATACTGTCTCTTTACATGAAACTAATGAAAAAGTTCCATCAATACCTAACTAGAAAAGAGATTAGTTCAGTTATTCCTCCTCGAAAAGAGGTAAGCAGAATCACCAGAGTTGTAAAAGACCCAGTTTTGTCTTTCTGATATTTTTTGTTATTGTTTTGGTTAGATTGTAATGGAACCACATCCTCAAACTGTTGATGAAGATCTGAATGATGCCGCACAACAAGTCAAGGTTTACAATTTCTTTCATTCTTCATATGCTTCTGCTCTTTCCTTTTAACATGACAATTATATGCAGGAAAAGATGAAGTCAGAGATGGAAAGTTTATTGGATCCAAATACCAATCAGAAGTTTGCTATTCTCGACGGAGAAGCGGATTTTGAAAATGTCGTAAAGAATCTAAAGTCGGGTGCTACGGTAAGTGTAAAGTCGAATCGAAGTGAAAGTAAGAAAACTAAGAAAAAGATTAGTGAGGACCAGGAAAGTGGTAAGAAGAGAAATAGTCACGAACGTAGTTCCAAAACAAGCAAAAGAAGAAAATCTTGATCATTTTATCTGAAACTTGTTGGTTGTTTACTAGTGTTTCGAAAATCCCATTGAGTATAATCGCTGGAGATTTGCGTTGAAAATTATACAAGGTTTTGAAGTTCAGATTATGTGAAAGTCTCAAAATGTATTCTTGATGTTTTATATGTATTCTCAAAATGCATTTTGATGTTATAATACATTATTGTAGGTTTTACCGAACACTACAATATCTATAAAATGTATTTTCAAATTGTTTTTAAATCCAGAATGAGGTAGCGATTGAATTTAGAAATCAAAATGTGTTCTCGTTATTTAAATTATAAATATATTTTTCAAAAAATTATATTTTTTTTTTATTTCCAATAATTTCATATTTAAAATTTTATTTGACATATTTGTAAGTTATCTATTATCGTATATCTTTAATATGTAATTATAATTATACATAATTTCTCTCGTCGTGTAAATGTTAGCGATGATGTGTATTTTTTATAGATGTATATTGTTCTTGTTTTGCAATTTAATTTATTTATTTATAATCACATTATGAAAACACATTCTCATATTTTATTCTAAATTTTAACTTTAGTTTTATAATCCTATGAATAACCAATTAACTTGTAGCATTATTTTTAATGCGCAAAATGTGTATTTTGTAAGTCTCGTGGCTCAAGATTAATGACTAGTTGTCCTTGTGAACTTTCCTTTTGCCTTCAACTACAATGTGATTAACTTTACTTTGCCTCCAAAAGTCTATAGTTTTAAATTAATTATCACGCTTGACGTGTTATTGCTTATTAATATTACTAATATTTAATTTAGGGTTTAATCCAAATGCAATGCATCAACTATATAATATACTAATTAAAAACATTAAATATTACTAGCAAATCGGACTCCAACCAACAAAGAAAAGAGATAAGACCACCACGCTTGAATGATCACATTTAAAAGATGGACGGATCAGATTTGTCATCCGTACATGGTTACGACTTATATTAGTAAAATGTTATTACATTATACCGACACGTGTGACATGTATATAGTTTTTTATCAAAGTCAACCAGACATCCCAATGTCATTTGTGATATGTTTGAGAGCTTATTATTTTATTTATATCATTCAAAATAATAACATATCTATCCAAATAATTTTTAAATATATTAGTACATATCATTAAAAACGATATGAGCGAGATATTCTAGATATCTCACCGAATATTAAATCATTGAATATAACTAAGATCGAGATCACTTATTTGTTGCAAATGTGAATTAGAACGCCTTTGTTTGTAATTATAATATAACTAGTTGATATTAAATGTGATAAATTATATTGATTTTATTGTATTAATTAAAACTATACTATTTAGTTAGTATAATTGGATATGATAACATATAACAAATATTGTTTGATTTATCAATACAAAATGAAAAATAAAATAAAAGACTCATATTTCATTTTTTATATGCTAACTCATAAAATAAAAAACAATTTTATATTAAAAAATAACAATGCATACCTCATATACATCATTTCATTCGAGATCATAAGAACAAGTATTAGCGAGTACATGATTATAAGCGTGCAACAAAATTAAATAATTAAGAGATTAAATTATTCAAATGAACCATATTTGAAGAACTCGTTTTTTCGTATAAACCCTAAAGGGTATATTGTTTGGGAGGAGAGCAAAAAAATAAATTTTGAAGAAAAAATAAAATGTTTTTTATATTATAAGCATAAGAGTCAAAAATATATTTTAAATTTAAATTATTCCCGATAAAATAAACCTATCAAATTCGAGGATTATTTTATCTCACGTTAATGATATTTTATGTTATAATTAATCAACGTGATAAACTAAAATACCGAACCAAATAAGATGATCATGTCACTCTAAATAAATTTGGATAAGTTCAAACCATAACATTAATTTTTATATTCTCATATAAAAAAGTGAAGAAAATTTAATTCATAAAACAAATATTAAATATTAATCGCTATAAATTAACATAAAGTGATATTAAACCATTGATAATTAACATCATAAAATGAAATGTGGCAACGCTAGTATTTTATTGAATTTAATAAAATGTAAGATTTTAATGTTTCATAATCGATAAAAAGAGCATGTTTTTTATAATTTTAGTGCAAAGTGCAATCATAGGGATATAATAATGATTATTTCGTGGGAATATGATTTTAAATAAATTATACATGATGATTATTTATGAAAAAAGCAAAAAGCGCATATAAAGTAACGATTATTGCCCCCATTATGCTATAAAAAATGGAACCTGACTGTATATACCACTTTTTTTAATAATAAAAGTAATAAATTCTCTATTATTAAAAACTATTATGAGATATTACTTTTATAATCTAATGATATTAGAATTTATTAAAAATTAAATCAATTAGGGAAACATGAATATTCATTCCACCCAGCCACGTATGCCTAATGTCTTAAAACACCCCTTTATTGTTTAGCCCACGTCATTCATGTTATTATTTATTAAACGGGTTTTAGTTATATTCAGAAATCCAACTCAATTATTTATATTTATATTTTAAAAATTATATATGCTAAAATAAAATCTTAATACATGGGTATGAGATTTTCTTCATTAAGGCATATTTTGTTATTTTCTAACGATCAATATTCGATATTTCAAAACTATTTTATTTGGTAAATGAATTAATTTATTATTAATAATATAATTAGTACGATATTAATATCATTGCAATAATGCGTAGAATATTGGCTACATCTATAAATTAAATATCTGTTTCTTAGAACAACACGTAACCATAAGAAATTAGGCGCCAATAAAATAAGTTTGAATTTTGCCCTACACAAAAACAAATAAACAAATTACTAACTGTACGGATTGTTATAAGATTTTACGATAAAAAATGGATAGATTTATTTTTAATCCATATTCATAATTTCATGATTAATCTAAATATAATACAAAGTAAATATTTCAACTTACAATTATATAATAAGTAATTTTAAGTTAATTCTCATGTAATCTATATTTTCATACACACAATCAGACTCATATGATCTTCATTAAAATTATTTGGTAAAATATAATATAATATAATATGGGTCGGATTGTGTGTTTCGTAGAACCCGATTTGATAATTATTAATATCAATCACAAATAAAATATATATTTTTTAATATATGTGGATATTAAAACGTGTATGAGGAAGCTTCCTTATAAATATGTGGTAAACATGCATGAGGTTATCAAACGAGGAAGAAGAATCAGCAGCTCAGTAGCGCCTTTATCGTTTCCGTTCAGTACGTTTCCTTAATATGGATATTCAAGAATATTCATTCATCTTTTAAACATTATTTATGTATATTGATTTAAAAATAGCAGTTCAGTAGCGTATTTTTTTCGTTTCGCTTTTGGGGTTTGAAAATTGGGTGTCGGGTATGATTGATGGATTGATTGATTGAAAAGGGTTTCGATTTTTCAAATGTGCATCCTTCTGCTTTAGTTTAATTTTCGATCCGGGACTGATTGGGATTCCGTTTCAATTGGCTTCAGAAGGTTTGTTTTTCTGGGTGAATTAATCAAATGGGTTGCTTCGTCTCTAAATCACCAGTTAAAAATCCTGGTTATGAGGATCCAACTCTTCTCGCCTCAGAAACTCCTTGTAAGTTTATTTACTTTTGTGAATGAATTTGAAGCGGTTTTTCAATTTAAAACTTGTTTGTATTGCAGTCTCCGTAAGTGAAGTAGAGTCATTGTATGAGTTGTTCAAGAAGATAAGCTGCTCCATATTTAAAGACAGTTACATTCACAAGGTATCTTTTCCTTTACCTCAGTTTCTCTGGAGATTCCCAATTCTGTTTTTACTGTTAATTTCAATTGACTTTGTATAAAAATTCAGGAGGAGTTTCAGCTTGCGCTGTTTAGGAATCAGAACAAGAAAGATCTATTTGCAGATAGAGTAATTTGTTTTTACTTTTTAGTAAGTGGAGTAAAATTGTTCTCATGATCCAATTGAGATGGTTGATTTCTGTAGATATTCGACTTGTTCGATGGGAAACGCAGTGGGGTAATCGATTTCGGAGAATTTGTGCGTTCATTGGGTGTGTTTCATCCAAATGCTTCATATGACAGCAAAGTTTTGTGTAAGAATATAGTTATCAATGACTTGTGTAAATGGCTTATGCTTATTTATCTCTGTGTTTATGTAGTTGCTTTTCGATTATATGATCTGCGACATACCGGTTTTATCGAGAAAGAAGAGGTAGGATTTTACTAACACTAATAAAAAGCCATTTTTGTTGTGGTAATTACTAATTAGTTAGTTTTGTTGAGTTACAGTTGAAGATGATGGTTCTAGCACTACTATATGAATCTAATTTGTTACTTTCAGAGGATCTGATTGAGTTGATTGTAGATAAGGTAATGTTTTTCATTACAAAGTCATCAAATTTTAAGCATATGATGATTTTGTGTTATTTGTAGACATTCTGTGAGGCAGATTCGAAGGGGGATGGGAAGATCGATATAGACGAGTGGAGGGATTTCGTATCGAAAAACCCGTCTCTCATTAAGAACATGACGCTTCCATATCTCAAGTAAGTTGATCGATCGATAATATACGTTAATATCGGTATCAATGTTGATAATATATGGTGATGATTTGCATTTGTTGTTCAGAGATATCACACTGACTTTTCCAAGCTTCATTATTCCATCACAAACTCAAGAATGATGCCCGCTAATTACAAAATGGTGTGTTTTTACTCTTTCCAAATTTTTTATATTATATTGTGATTTAAAATAGCTTGTGTTTTTGTATATTGTAAGATTGAATTAATCGAACTCAAACATTTAATATATTATTTATAATGAGTAACAACCAATGATTAATAATTACAAAATATTATTAAAGCTTATAGTATACATATTAAGTGGAAAGGCCAGCCAAGAAGGCAACGCCGGTTGACGGTAGCCACGTGGACCCATATATAAACTGCGCCACCGTAAACTGAGTGGCTTCAACCGCCGATGTGATAACATGATGCCCCGTCCAATTCACGCGCTGCCCTGTAGCTCCACCGGGACCGTAATTCATATACTCCCCGTAATACAAAGTGTCCAAAGCAAAAGTGGAATTCCACTCCAACCATCCACGTGGATGGATATGATCTCCGATGTACGACATCATGTAGACAGTACGTGAGTAGAGCTTCCACGGCCGGCCAAGGAAAGTAGGGTAACTGGATTTCGCAGACTCGAGGTCAGTTTGGGCGAGGATACGGCATGCGTGGATTGAGATTCCTGTGTTCTGATTTGGATCTTTACGGTTCTGAGCAGTGACTGTGTTTTTCTGGAAAGGGAGAGGCTTCCTAGCGTAGATGGTGCAGTTTTGAAATACAACAGCGGCGTTGCCGAAGATGAAGTCAACTGTGCCGTAGATGTCACATTCACGGTAGAATTGACGCTGTGAGTGAGCGTAGAGTGTGTCTTGGTAGCCTATTATGTTGCAACGGTAAACCACAGCATGATCCGCACTTATCCTTAGTGCCACCGCTTGGTGCTTACCTGCTCCAGCCCAATTCTCGAACGTCAGGTCACGCACCACGAACCCGTTCCCAGATGCCGCTGTTTTCATTTAAAAAAGAATTATTTGTGCATCATAGCGAAAGTTACTGACCCCAAAGACTTTTAGGTTACTAGAAAGCGGCCAACCGACAAAAGACATGATGTTCAAGACCCACCACAAAAAATGAATTGCGATTTCCTGGCTGTTGTTTTCAATGTTCTTCAACCACATCTTACTTTCATGTCTCAAAAAAATAAATATTTTATTAAACAATATAAAAGAGAAACCGCGTGAATCACCATATCCTTTCTGATATTTCATAAAAGAATGGTGAGAAATTAAAGGGGGTGGAAACAGTCAAAAGGTTAGTGGTGAACAGCCAGCAAGTGATATGACAACGACATGTGGCACGTCGGTCACGTGCTTGTTTCAATTCATGAAATAAAGCATGTAGGGGTTAAAAATGAATTTACCGAAACTTGCGGTGCGGAATGTTGTTACGTTATCCATAATGCTTTTACCGCCTGAAATGAAGGTCTTTGTCTTCCCATCACCTATCATTATGATATTAGTTTTGGATCTTGGAATCTTAAGCAAATTCTCCTCATACCTGCCAAATACAGACTTAGATTTAATGATGTGTCTAATTACTTAATTAATCTACATAGTACGAGGAGGTTAATTAGTTAAGAGAGTGGACTTACTTTCCCTCTTTAATGTAAATAATGAATCGACGGTTACTGTAAGCAGGCGCCAACTTGATGGCTTCCGTGATTGTCTTGCACGTGCCATTGCCGTCGGGCGAAACGACGACGTCTGGGGTAATAGCACTAGGCGGAATTTGAAGGAGTACTCTGTCTCGTTTCGAGAGCCAAACGGGGAACGGTTTCTGATCTAAGGTTAACAGTCGTCGCCGACGGTTTTGAATGGGAATTCCTGAGAAGTCTTTGCCGCCGGTTGCGGCAGTGTAGATCGCGAGGCAATTACTAACTAGTTCGGATAAGTCCTTAAGACGAAGAGACATTTGATTTTTGACTACGCCGTTTAAATCGGCGAAGCCCTCGGTGCAAGTGTCGTGGTTTGTCATAGCGGCGCTGAGCCACGTTAGTACATCGTTGGACGCAGAGCCGCCGCGAGCTACGATTGAAAGCGAGCGTGAGAGGAGATCGACGGAGTGATCGAGGAGTTCGAGACAGTCCTCGTATGCAGCCCTAACATGCTGATCCATGGCGTCATTACCGATTTCAGAAGCGGCGTAAAGCGCAAGACCGAATTTCTGGAGCGTCATGTTAACGGATATGTGGATGATATCCTTATCCGAAGCCGCGTTGGAGCCATGGAAATCTGAGAGAGATCCAATACATAGAACAGGAAAACGAGTCGAGCCACAGGCGCGAGAAATTTTTTCAGATATTATTCTGCGTCCGTGAATCGCATCTCCGGCGCTTGAATCTCCTTCTTTGTCTCGGTCAACATACCAGACAACGCCGGCAACAGCTGAGGCCACAATAATCGTGACCGCAGCGATGAAAAAAATCTTTGGTATTCCATACTCCTTACGCGGAGTCGGCTGGTATCCAGTAAGGCTGCGCGATGAAGCTCCACCGCTCTCGGGGCTTGTTAGCCGGCCGTATTCCATTTATTTAAGCCGTGATCGGTGGTCAGAATGTAAAGAGAAATAAAGGCAGAGCAGGGTGTGCTTGCTTTGCTTATAGAGTGCAGAGATAATGCATCATGCATCATCAATATAAGTACAGTAAATAGTTTAAATATTATTTTCAGAAATATTAAAAATAAATTTAATTGGAAATTACTGGATATGAGGCGATTAGCTGGAAACCAGTGGGAGCAGATGGAACAAGGGTAGGTATTTTATTTCTGTTTTAATTTACTTATTAATAGTTGAAACTTGAAGTATTGTATTTCTTATAATAATATTTATATTGCAATCATTATTAAATCCATATTTTTATCATTGAGTAGAAAAGAAGCAAATAATTTACATGTAGAACAAAAAATGTCATGAAGGTAAATGCCATCCGTACAGACAATTTCATATCCTAATGTGTATAGAGATATTGTATTTTTATAAACATACTCATAACATAAATTGTGCTTGTATCTATAAATATTGATATTTTAAATGTGATTCGTATTTCTTATAAGATATATGTGAACTTCCCGACTCATTAATCATGAATATTTACATAATAAGAGGGTTTGGCGTGGATTATCTGTGATTTAGGCAAAAATATTGATTGAAAAATGGATCGAGCATTTACAAGAGTATACTCACAAAAAATGAAGCAATTTTGAACTGAATCAAAGTTTTACTTGATGGATAATATTAAAAATAAGTTCTTACATCATACATGAAATTATAAATATTATAGATTATGAGAGTAGTAATATCATAAAAAATTAACATGATTTATTATTTTCAATATAATTTGTTTATCTTATAAATTATACTAAACGAATATTTTCCCTACCATTATATCCTAAATTTCTATAGATATATGGGTATGATTATTTACCATCCGTATTTCTATAAACAGGGGTCTAAAGGGTTTTTTATGGAAAACAAATTTATGTTTTTTGGAATTTCAAAAATGTTAAATTATTATTAAATAAAATTAATTTATTTTGCAACGTAAATATATTGAATTCAAACTTATTATAATCAACTCAATTCTAATATATTTTTATTTTAATTAATTGATTTATTTTTATTCGAAATAAATAAAGGTGTCATATTAATCAAATAAAATAGTTATTTAGGAAAACATGGTAGTTTACAAATACAAAATTGGAAAAATGCTTTTTTGCAAATTTACTACTCATATAAAGGTTTATTAGGCTCTTTACTTTTAGAAAAGAAAGTATCTTTGTGATTTTGTCCAAACCTAACAACACTCAGTTATAGTAAAGTACTACTAGTCTAGTATAATTGAAACTTTTATGAAGAATAAACTTATACAATAACTTATATTCTAACTTGCATGGGTGCGGGTGTGAGGTGTAGGATTCGGGGTGCAAGGGTGTATGGTGTGTAAAATTTAAATTTGAGTGCGTTATATAATTTAATACAAAATATATTAAAATATTTAAAAATTAATAAATAAACAAATTTACAACCATAAAATTTTGATTAACATTAATATATGTATTCTTTAAATTTAAGTTGTCATATATAAGCTTATTTGACATATATAAATTTGTGATAAATTCCATATTCAATTCAATTAAATAAAAAAATATATTTAATATAAGATTATATATGCGATTTAGAATATATGTATAATAATATTTTTGTTTTCTAAATATGACGAATGTATTCTCAATTGCTACCCACATTCACCAATTTGTAAATTTTTGCATTTGGGGATCTCGAATATAAAACTACTTCTTCTTGTCTGAATTTTGAGAATTTTTTTCAAATTTGATTAAGAACCATAGAAATTAAGAGAATACATAATTGATTTTCTATAGGAAAAAACATTGATAAATATATGTTATGCGTATGGAATAAAATTGAAAAAAAATAATTTATGATAATACACTTTATAAATATTCACACAATCTACATCGGATGCGTAAGTGGTACGTTAAAGACACACACCTCAAGAATTGTGGAATATAGCTTATATTTAATGCTATAAAGTTAAATAATTAATTTTACTTAAGTGAATTTTTAAATAACTACAAATTAGAAGGTCAAGGTATTCCATTTGGATGATAGTGAATTTAATCATTTATTGATTGTCATAATAATTGAGACTAAGACTTGACAAACCATACCTCCATCCAAACACCGCACAATCGCTACCCATAATGATTAATAAATGTATTTGCAAAGTAACTATTTATTAATAAATTTAAATTAATATAGTGTAAATTTGTCTTTTGACTATTAAATAGTAATTATACCCTACGATGGTGAAAAACCAGCCATTGTAGTAACTTTGACCGATTGAGATCCACTCCTACTTGTCTACGATTTCTTCCCATATGTTTCGGTTCCAACTTTGCCCTTGCTTGGGTCGGGTCATCTTAGATTGGCCCGAAACCTAATCGAGCTCTTTTAGTAAATCGAATGATACTTCTTGAATCTCTGTGGGGCACCATTCTATCTATCTAATTTATGTTGTACCGACATTTCAATTTTTCATATGTATTTTGATCAAATTCTCTGACTTGCTCATACTATTAACACTTGACACAATAACATATTGTTATAAATTCATTATTAATTTAATTTATTATTTGTTGTAGAAGTTGTTCATGTAATCTTACAATGTTGTTGTCTATCGAAAGGTACATCCTTTTGGGGGAGGGATGAAATCAACTATTAGGGCATCTACGACGGTGTCCGGACAGTCCAACGTGGGAAATTCATATTGCCACATTGGTCTGTCCATGGATATAATGAGTAAAGAGGGTATTCATCTCTCTCCTCTCACATTCTCTTATTTTTTAATTTTTTTTAAAAAAATCAAATTGTATTCAATTTTAATGATTAAATAAAAATAAAAAAAATTATATTACGTATCGTTATTTGATTTTGTATGTTTCATTTTTCGTTATTTTGGTATTTTAACGGTTATGAATAAAAATTTCTCAAGTTTTAATGACTTGATAATAATTTATTAAAATAATAAAAATATAGATGTTCGAATAAATATGTAATGATGAAAATGAAATCGATTATTTAAATAATAAAATAATGTTGAGGAAACAGAATAATGATGTGTAGAAAAAGACAATTTTGAGGAAAGAAAATGCTAATGTTGAGAAAGAGAAAGAAAATGTAGAGAAAGAGAAATGATTGTTCGGACCGATATGGATGTGGATGCCCTTAGCATTCATTTTTAATGATTTAATTTTTTGTAGAATATATTGGGAAAATATTTGCAATTGAAGAATTCAAGTTTATGTAACCAACTATTAACATATTTTTATATTTATTTATTTCTTTTGTAGTTTTTAAATTATTTTACTTAAAAATTAGATTCTTACCATCTTATCCAATTGTACTATTTAGTATAGATTTACAATCCTCCATTTGCACTAAATAAATAAATAATTAATTAAATAAATGTTACATCTACCACAATAAATAATATATGCCAAAAATGGTCAGTCATACAGATCATCTCGTGCCACGTGGAAGCCAAGAAGATTACCTGTGTCTGAAAGTTACAACCTATTGTCCTAATAAGAAATTCCATTATGACGTATAAAACTTTAGACTTCATTGATAAATAATATTTTATATAAAAACTGATCAGATATGAATAAATTGAAAATGTTTGCTTTTAATTTTCAATTTTTATGATAATTTTACTTGTTATAGACAATATTTTCATATCAGTGTCCGAATATTAGAGAGGCATAACCGATATACCATATGATACATTATCAAAAATATATTTATAAAAACTAATTTTTAGGGTAAATTATACTTTTTAGGGAACATATTTTATATAAGTTATTCAATTGATATGAGGGACACAATTGGTATTTCATATGGTATATCACCAAAAATATTTATAAAAAAATAATTTTTTAGGGTTAATCAAGAAAAACTCGGGATTCTACCAATAATACTTGGTATTGGGTTTTATTGATCAAAATATCATATCCGTCCGATTTTATCGTACCGATTACTATAAAAACATTGGTTATGGATCACGACTATTTTGTGATTCCTTTTTTTAAAAAAAGATAGAATTATCATAGCAAATTATTCTCAAAATTGCATTTATGTAAATATATATTTTATGAATCATGATTTAGAGAATGAATCAATAGATTGAACATATTGTTTTTGTTATTTACAAAAAAGTGTTTGGTTGGGATGATAATGACTTACTTGGAGGAGGGCTGTTTTGATAAAATACTCACTGTAAAAGTGGGTATTTATCAAAATATCTATGTGCAATACAAATTCATCTATCAAAATACACTGTAAATGGGTATTTTGTCAAATACTCACTTCTGCGGTTAGTATTTCAATAAAAAAGCTTTGGAGGAGAGTTGTATTTGTTGAAATAATTTATTATTATTTATTATTTAGTATTTAGTAATGTGTGGACAGGGAAAATGTGAAATGTTTTTAAAGAATCAAAACCAGCTGTTGAGTTAATCTAACCATGGTCCATGGTAACCAACTACCATGTCTAGTCAACTTTAACCTCATCTTCAACATACAAATACGACGTTGTTTTAAAGCAGCACACCCGACATTTCAAAATATTTTATTTGTCTCATTTTATTGTTTTTGTTACATAAGTGGTGTACTAAATTTGCTTTCAATATATGGTTCAATAATTCTATGTGAAAAATATACTCATATATAATTTATAATAAAAAAGATATCAAAATATAAAATATTCGAACAAATCATTAATAAAAATTCATAATATTCTTATAAACCAATTTCATTCAAGACCAACTTTGAATGATCGTATTAAGTGAATATTCGATCAAGTTAATAATCAATATCATTATCAAACTAATCATTTAAATTCATTCTATCCAATTTGATGTTGATATAATAATAAATGTCATCATCCCAATCTTCAAACTTACTCAACAACATCAAATATGAGTGAATATGTTATCGAAATTATAGAATCTGACCGAAATGACAACGGGGAAGTGTGAACGAACGGAATTAAGGGAAGGAACTCATACATTTAAAAGACTTGATCAAACCAATATGTGATATAAATTTTCCTCTTATAAACCTTATCAATCCCATTTCTATAACCAATGTGAGATAAATTCCAAAACTCCCCCTCAAGTTCAACCATAAGGTTGCGACTTGAAATGAATCGAGTCAGTTCCGATACCATATCGAAATTATAGAGTCTGATCGAAATGACGATAGAGAAATGTGAGCAAACGGAATTAAGGGAAAAACTCATACATTTAAAAGACTTGATCAAGCCAATATGTGATAGGAAACTTCATCTTATAAATCTTATAAATCACATTTCTATAACCGATGTGGGACAAATTCCAACATACGTGACTTTTTTGATTCATTCCATCAAATTCACCTTATCATATGTGATAATTAAGTAAATTACATCGTACTTTATATATAATAGATATAAATTACATTATAAAAATTAAACCAAATAATATTTCTTATTTTATAATCAATGTGAGACTTTTGACTTCAAGAGTGTTGGCACAAATCTAGTTGTTCGTTCTCATTATCAATCCCTAAGTGGAGAGAACGACTAATTGTTAAGGTTTTTAGAAATATTTTATTTAAATTAATTAATAAATATGAAAATTAGGATTAACGCCTTGTCGGTGGGAGAATTTAGTAACGTTAATAACTTGGCTATCATTTTCAATTATGTTGTGGCTTAGGGGTCCCCACCTTATTGTATTTAAAGCGTCTATTTAATAATTAGATGTTAGTATTAATCTCGTATTAATTAGAGTTTGAATTTTGATAAAGTATATATAATGAGAGAATATATATAAATTAATTTTAAATATATATTCTAATAATGCAGTGAATATGTATATATTAATTTTGCTGCATGAAATAAACTATTATGTCTATATTACAAAATTACGAGAAGGATATAGCCATCGAAAATGTTCATCTTAAACCCTCTCAATTTCGAAATGAGAAAATTGCATAATTAGCCCCCCAACTTACGAATTGTGTAAAGGGCATGCTCTCCAACTTACGAAATTGCAATAATACCACCTAAAGTTATCAATATCGTTTGTTTTTTACACCTGACATTTTAGAACTAGGTTACCGTAAATTAAAAACCGTTTGAAAACTCATCACAAAGTATGCAAATAAGATCCATTTGGAAAATTATCTAAAAATTACCTTTGATATTCGAGAATTATGCATGAAATATTATAAATTTGCTTGTTCGTTAAAGTGTCAATGATAAACGTTAGTGTAAACTTGAGGTGTTTTATTTACACTTAACTTAAGTTTGAGGGCTAAAAATGCATATTTTAGCTCAAAAAATATATCATATTTACAATTTCGTAACTTGGAGAACATACCCTTTACACAACCCGTAAGTTAGGAGACCGTGTGTAAACATCACCAATTTCGAAATATTCTTTGTTGGTTTTATTCAATTATATAATTTATTAAAGTTTATTGTCAATGAAAATAATATTGTCATCAAATTAAAATAAAATGTAAATAAACAAAATGAATCCAAATTATATAACATTTTGTTAAATGTGGAAAAATATGTTTTTGAAATTGAACAATTGGGCTACTAAATATTTGTTTTAATTGTCCTTTAGGAGAAGTTTAGATGTTTAAGCCCAAATATATATCATGGCCCAATGGATCATCATTACTATTTATCTTGTTTTATTTTTTATAAATTTAACATAATAACAAAATTACTCTCATGATACAATGAAGTTATATTCACTATCAAGTAGTAACTCATTCATATCCATATATTTGCGATTATTTTTAAAAAAATTATATAAATTAAAATTATTAAAATATTAAATAATTTCTCAATCAACAGATTTTTAACACACACCAATTTAATTTGTAAGAAACTAATGAAGCTCGCACCCGTGCTACCTAGCAATTTCATACATCAAATTTCACCAAAATGAGTGTCCAACCTTAGTAGTGTAAACTTTTTACATTAGATTTCATAATTATGAATTTGGATGTATCAGTTTGTTGAAATTAAAATAATATAAGTATATAAGTGTGTATATCACACATAAAATTAGAAAACAACAAAATATAAACTTTTTTTATGAGTAAGAATCGAATGAAAATTTTTGAAAAAGTAATATGAAAACGAATAAATATCCGATTTGTAGAATTTAAAAAAAGAGTTCACTATACTTCGGAGACCATAGTCTCCAATTTCTTATTCCGGAAATATAGTGAACTCTAACTTTATTTATATAGATATGAAGATTAATCGAGTAGCATAAGTAATTCAAAAATAACGAACAACAACCATTCACATCCAAATTGAGCTCATTTGGGCACCAAATAATTAAACCGGTCCAAATTCTACGAAATTCACAGACTAAATCCGATATCCAAATAACTTAGTATGTGTCCTTCACTCGGTGACAACATCTATGAGAATATGTTTGTCCCCAATAATTGTTTTCAAAACTATATAAAATTTATGAAAATTTAATTCTAGGTTCCATTTAGTAATATACATTAGATATAGTTAATGAGTTATACTAGAGTCAGAGAAATGGCTTTTATCTAATATAAATAATTCCATTCCCATAATCTAATAATAATAAATTATATAATTTCAAATAATTCAAGTTGATGTTACAGGAACAAGACAAGAATGTCTTAATGGTGATGCTTGGAAACTCAGTCCACCTCCCGGTGCGATTAACGTACCGTAGTTATATTATATTTTTATCAAACATCATTAATAATTGCGTTCGTGTGACCGTATAAAACAACGGTGAGTTCACAGTTGGGTTAACCCAACGGTCATCAGCCAAATGTCACTTTTACTCTTGATAAATTATAGTTTATTTTTTTAAAAAAATAATTTTGATCAATAACTTCTTATATTGTATCAATTACGTGTTCAAACTATAAAAATACATATAACAATTTAAAAATGTAGTTTTGAAATAACGAATTTATCATAAAATAATATTAAATATAATTTTTAAGTTATAAACAATGATTTAAAAATAAGGATAAAAAAATCATTTTATGACATCACGATCACTGCACCGTTGTTTCAAAAACAGTTTTTTAAAATCACGATCAGTTCACCTCATAGCACAATACATTCATCTCATCTCACTGTTATTTGCCAAATGATGTTCGTACCCAATATTTTATATAAAAATGAACGGTTTAGCTTACTTTGATAACTCTTAGCTGTCCAAATTAATGGAGTGGGGTTTCAGATAACCTTTTCATATTAATTAATTCTATGGTTTTAAATTGTAGGATCCAAACAATTTACATGTCTAAAAAATACTATACACACATTCGATGTGTAAGTTATTGATTTAATTGTATTTTACGAAATAAATGTAGTTGTAATTAATTAACTATTATATTTGTAATTATTATTCAATTTCAAAATATAATATAATATATATATATATGCACAGACGAAATATATGATTAAAACGTAGCGTATATTAAATAGTCAATTCATTTTATATACTTCTAAGTCTTATAAGTATTAAGTATAATTAATTGTATTTTCTAACTGTGTGACAAATTCAATGAGACTTGTACGAAGACATTGTGATATAGTTTACATTTTACCAATATATTAACTAAAATCAATTATAGTTTTTATTTTTAAAAGCATATCATTATCAATCAGATAAATATTTTTGTTTATGTCTGCTCGACAATGATTTCATATTATCAAAATTATTCGATCAATAAGTTATTTTCCTGATTTTATATTAATCACCATATGTCCATATGTTTGAAACACAAATACATTAAATAATATAATATTGAAATTGAAAGTGAATATTGTTTGACATTTTTATCCCCAGCCAACCCAATAATGTCCTCCTTTAAATATTTAAATACTTATTGATCTTATGTTAGGTTCCAATTTGATTACCATAAACTCCAATGGATGTTAAAGCAAATTCACGTAAATAAAAAAATAATTATTTTATCTTAAAATTTCAAACCATAAATCATATTACATATTCGCTGCTATATTTTTGTTTCTAGCTTATTTAAATATTTTAATTATTTTTTTTGTTAAGAAAAAACAAATATTGTTAAAAAACCTTATTTTTTACGAATTTGAACAATTTCCCAAAATGGTAATTCAAGGTTAGGGTCCCCCCTGAGTGGTGGTCCATTTAAAGGTGGCAATAATTGCATCCAATTATTATTATTATTATTATGAATTTTTCTTTTATAAAAATATTCTTATGGAATATTGAAATAATCACACAAAATGCAGTTAGACATGTCTGATTTAAGTTTTCAAAACTAGGGTGAGTTGTTGTGACCTCATTGAGCGATATAATTATGATCGTGCTTTAGAAAATTATGGTGATCTTGTCGTTATATTAATAAAACATATTTTAACATTTATATTAATAATATTTTTAACAAAAAAAATACCGTGAAAAAAGAAACACGAGAACAAAAAAGCTAGGATCGAGAATTCAGAAAATGAACTTAAGTTTATGAGAAATTAATCAAGTTTCACATTTAGGGTTCACATTTAAAATAAATAAATAAATAATAGTGTTAGGTTTGAATGATAAATACAATCACTATAATGGACTTGATCATTTGGTAAGTAAAAATAAAAATACAGTGTGATTACCGCACCACGACAATATAAAACAATCTATTTATCGAATTTGTGAATAATTATTGAGTTGATATGTGAAGAATTGTTCACAAACAATGTGGATAATTTGTGAATTATTTCGAACATTTACGATTCGATCCGAAGAATTGTGAATAAGATTAAAAACAACAACAAAAGGGAGATATAGTGATATTTTTTATAGGTGAAAAAGACTTGATACCGATTTCAAATAAAATAAATAATATATTAAAAATCTAAGCAATCATATACTCTTATACTTTATTCTTGTGACCCCTCAAGACATTATAGTATTTTTCATAATTTAAATGTATTCATTCACATGGTATTTCCTAAAATAAAGTTGATTTATTGGGTACGCAAATCGAAATCCTAAACATTTTTAAAAATTATCTTGTAAATATAAGCCAAAATTTGTATTGGATAGATCCATATTGGAATTCACAATTTTATTGTTCATGTTCACAAAATTCAATAAATTTACTTTGACTAAATTGAAAATTATGAAAATCGAAGTGTATTGTTAAATGGGCGATTGACATATTTAGTTTTCATTGTTTCATAATTTTAACAAATTTAATTATTGTGGTTAGCTAATTTTGACAATTGAGGTTCCCAAAATTTTAGCATGGTAAAACATGTCATCATAATTTAGGCAATTTGGTAAAATCGATCCTCAAATATTTGTGTGTGTGGCATAATTGATTCCCATAGTTACTTAATTATGGCAATTGAGATCTACAAAGTTTAAATAGTCGATTTCAGTTCCTTAATTTTGGTATATTTAGCAAATTCAGTCCCAAAATTTGAGTTAGTAAATTAAGTTTTCGGAGCGTGCAATTAGTATATATAATCGCTACCGTTCGATATAATAATTAGTATACCTCATCGCCACTGTGTGGCATACAAAACATGTTGCTATATCGATCCGTTTAGAACAAAAATTCCGGATTTTCGTGAAAATTAGATAAAGTTTCTTGCATGTTTCTATTCAAACCGGTAAATATATCAAAACCGGCCCGATTTTCAATTTTTAACCCTAACGATGTTAAAATTGGTTAGAGACTAATTTTGCCAAAATTTACAAACTTTGAGGACTGATTTTACTAGTATGTGTAAACTTTGAGGACTGATTTTGCTAATATATCTTTTAAATTTGATAAAAAATATAAAATATGAGGATTAAATTTACCATTTCAAAATATGATGATTAAATTTAACAAAATTGGTAAACTATGAGGACTAAAGTAGTCATTTTTTCATTGGTAAATGTTTTAATTTCGATTAACTTTCATATTTTGAATTGAAAAAGAAATACTAAATTTAAGAAAATGATAGAAATTTCGTAGAGTATTAAAATACAAATTCATAAGTCAAGCTGTTTTTTAAATATAAAAAGAATTTTCATAATTAATTTTGTAGAATTTTACATGGGGTAAAAAATATATTTTATAAATTAGGATTTTACGGGATTAAATATTATAATCATAAATTAATACAATGATAAATTAATAATTATAAAAAAATGACTCTAAATATTTTATATTGTCTTAAAAGATATTTTATTTTCTTTGAAATGGAACCAATGTTATGGTAAAGCTCCACTTAAATCTCCCCATTAGAAAACTCCACATTCATAAGATTCGTATTTTCTCTTTCTTAAGCGCGTGTTTCTTTTGTCTCCTTGTGCTGCTTCACTGTTTTCCGCTGTGCCTGACATTCCAGCTTTCTCCATTTAAGCAGCCCTCGATTCATTTTCAGGTTATTCTTGGAGACAGACGTTTGCTCCTTTCTTACTTTCCTTATCGTTATAACAAAGGAAAAAAGAAACAGAGAAATATAATTGGAATTAAATGTACGCAGAAAGAGGGTTGATGCTGACGTATTCTCCAAATCCACTTCAAGAAGTTCTGCAGTATGATGAGTTTTGCTGCTCCCAGAAAACCAGTGATTCATCTGTATGTGTTATTTTCAGTTTCTGATATTGGGTCTTTCGATTTCGATTTTGATTTTGATGAATTGTTTGGAGAAATCAAAGGAAATTGTTTCTCTGGTTGGGGGAAATTATTTTTATTTTTCCAGATTCACATCAGCTCAATGGAAATCAATATAATCATCATCATCATTTCAATGTTCTTCACTCGTTTGTTGATTCTCCTATTGATACAAAGGACATAAAAGAGTCCTCTCTATTTCCTTATCTTTCTTTTGATTAGCTTTTGCACACCACTTCTCAAAAGCTAAGTTAATCTTTTTCAATGGCTTGCACCCTAGAATTTTCCTTAAAAGACTCATTTTAACACAAATATTCTTGCACTGGGGAAACGGCTACTCTTATTTTCTTTCATCAGTAAGGATCTCAGTTTCAATTGGTCTGTCTAGCTTCAGTTTTTTTTCTTCTTTTTGTTGTTGTTTTCCAGCAAGAAAACCACGCAATCATTTGGGAATAGAACCAGTCTTAACCACGGTGGAAGTTAGGTGTCTTTCCCAAAATGAAGGAAAGCCCATGTGTATTTTCTATGTATACTTCAATAATTTGGTTTCTTTGAGGAGCTGCTTTTTTTATTGGAGATATCAAGCAAATAGCATTTGTTTAGTGGACAATGATGGTTTCTTTTTCTCTGTACATCTTTTGTCTTTACTTGTAGATCCTGTTCATTTGTTTGTGTATAGAAATACATGGAATATTACTATATGAACTGATTTGTTTTTTATGGATGAATCTCATTTGAACTGATTTATTGATTTATTGATTTGGAAATGGCTTGATAATGCAGGGAATATCAATATCTGGTTACAATCTGTGGGGAGGAGGAGACTTGTTCAAGGCTCCTGAACCAGTTATCGAACAACCTGTTATGAG
Source organism: Utricularia reniformis (assembly GCA_009725065.1). Taxonomy (NCBI): domain Eukaryota; kingdom Viridiplantae; phylum Streptophyta; class Magnoliopsida; order Lamiales; family Lentibulariaceae; genus Utricularia; species Utricularia reniformis. The sequence goes on from RWGZ01000499.1 coordinate 347,569, forward strand.
TCTTGATCCGATGACGGCTGCTTTGTCGATGATCTCTTGTGGTGAAGATGCAATATCACCTCAATCGTTGACTGTTTCGGATATAGAATCTTCTATAAAGAGTGGTCAGATACTCAGTGAGGTGTTCTATGAGTGCAGAAAAGATCTTTTAGAGATGGATGGGAATGAAACTCCGTTATCCGAAGTTATGCGTATCGAAATCCCAAACGATACTCCAAATGTGATCAATTATGAAAATACAGTCAATTGTGAAGGTTCATTCCAGAAGAGTGTTAGCTCTCATTGTCTTCATCAACCTCCATTTACACCATGCTTCCTTGACTATCCCATCATCGACTTTGATGGTGTTAATGTGATGCGAAGAGCTTTCAGTGAAGGCGACATTAAGGTCTCTTTTTTTCGACTTCCCCGTCTTAAATGATGCATGAAATTTACAAAAATTCGACTCTCTAGTTACATGTTGAATGATACTAGGTTTTTATGACAGACTCTTATTCATTATCAACACACTCCGGTGATCTCCGAAGAGCGCAAGGAAAAGCTAACGAGATACCGTAACAAGAAGTCGAAGAGGAACTTTGGGAGGAAGATCAAGGTAAGTTATCAATATTGTGATCAAGTTTTGACACGCATTCTCTGAATTTGTTGCTTTCAGTATGCTTGCAGGAAGGCTCTTGCTGATAGTCAGCCTCGAATCCATGGCAGGTTTGCGAAAACAGAAGGATAAAGAGGGATAAATAGTCATGTGTTTTGTTATAGTTTCAATAATCTCAGTTTGTAGTAGTTTTATTTCATGGTGATAGTTCTTTCGAACAAGATGATCCAGGCTCAGTGATCCTCTGTTTTTATGTATAATGTATATATTGAATCAATTTACGAAATAAATTGTTTTTAATATTTTACGAAATGGTTTTATTTATTAATTATATCGACAAATCAGAAATACCTTCTATTGATCGGTTTTCATAATAAAATTATTATTAAATATTAAGATAATTCAAAATAAGAAATTCAAAAAATATTCATTAAAAATGAATTAAGATGTAAATAAATGAAATATATTTAAGTTTCTAAATCATTATCCAAATGAAAGTTAAAATTTTAAATTCAAAAGATAAATCAAACATATTTCATATAATGAATGAAACTTTAAATTCAAAAGACAATTAAAACAATCAATAAACCAACAACCCCTAAGAAATAAATTGAAATATGTCTTATATGCCGTAAGAAATACACTTAAATGATGTTAATTATTAAGGAGATGCTTCCAAAGTTTCATTGTTTTGTATACCAAAGATTATCGAATCAATATTAAAAAAAAAGTAAAATAAAAATTACGCAACAGAGCTTTGAATATAGGAAAAAATATAAAAAGTAGATAAGAAGCCCTAACTTTTGTATTTTAAATCGGTCAAAAAATTTCCGACCCACCATATTTTAAATGGTTCGACCGAATTAAACCGATTCATATATGACGTGACACGGTTTTGAAATTAAACATTAAGTCGGGATTGAATCGGATATGAGATGTTATCCGTTCACTGACCAGGGCGGTTCAGACCCGTTTCAAAATCTATGCCCGAGTGCGAAATGGGTTTGTTCACGGCGGGAGTTGTCGGCGAAACTCCGTTTGTAGAGTGCGAGAGTCAAATTAAGGTTTTAGAAAAGCGTTGGAATGTGTGGAAGAGGACGGTGCACCCTAAGGGCAGACGATTTCGGTCGTGCCTGCCATCTCAATTCTTCCACTCTTCGCCATATAAATATGGACAGGTGCTTTGTATGAATCCCTTAAGGCTTAAACTCAACTTTGCCATACCGATTTTTTACTTGTACCATTTATTTCTCATTTTTCGGGGTTTTTCCTTTGGTTTCCCTTTCGTTTTGATGGCGTTTACTTGTTTTTTGATTTGTTTCGTTGTTGGTACATTACTGAATCATTCTTGTTTAGGCAGTTAGTGATGGGACATGGTGGATAATGCGCTTATTTGCCATACCATCAATTTCTCATTTGGTGAATTGGCGAGCTTGTTTGCGTTAGAAGCTTTGTTGGGTTCTTTTTGGCTCTCGGGAGCACTTTCTTTTTTTGATTGAAGAAGCTTTTGCTTGTGCTTTAAATTTTTCTTTTCAGGTATCAGCCATCATACAATATTGCACCAGGATTCAATGTTCCGGTGGTTCACCGAGGTGATGAAGGCGATGAAGATGGTGTTGTATTGCACTGCATGAAGTGGGGACTTATCCCAAGCTTCACCAAGAAAAATGAAAAGATTGATCATTTCAAGATGGTAAGGATATTGAGTTGGAGTTTAATAAGTAATATTCAAGTTTAATTCCTTCATCTTTCGACCTTACAGTTCAATGCACGAGCTGAATCTATCAAAGAAAAAGCCTCATTTAGACGATTAATTTCCAACAATAGGTGTTTGGTCTCTGTTGAAGGGTATGCTGATTTTTTTGCGCTGTTTTTATTTTAAAGTATAGATTATTTTTATGGTTTTACCTTGGATCTATCTGTAGTGCCGATATGTTTATTCGGTAGACAGAGACTGAAGGATAATCTCCTTCTCCTCTATCCCTGAAATTTGTTGCATTTTCTGCTTGTTAAAAGCCTATTTTCAAAGGGCATCGTATACTGTGCTCGCTTACTTGACTGATGATCTTGATCTATTTCTCCATTTAATTGTTTTTCCATACTTTAATTGTTAGCTCAGGTTCTATGAATGGAAAAAAGATGGGTCGAAAAAGCAGCCATATTATGTACACTTGAAGGATGGTCATCCACTGGTTTTTGCAGCTTTGTTTGATTCATGGAAGAACTCCGAAGGTGTCCATACTTCTCATCTTCTGATTCACAGATTCAATACGTCTTTCCGAAAGTGATTTAGTATACTGTACGCAGGAGATGTTCTGTACACGTTCACGATCATCACGACTTCAGCATCCTCGTCTCTAGAATGGCTTCATGGTTTGTACCCTTCTCCTTCATCTGATTCAATGGAAGATGTTCCAGCACTATGTTTATTGCTTTTGATTTCCCATTTTTTGTTTTTCGATTCCAGCCCGTGATTTCAGTGTATGTTTATGGTATTCTATAGACAGGATGCCTGTTATCTTTGGGGACAAAGAATCAACTGACTACTGGCTGGATAATACTACTCAACCTGACCTTGCCAAACTTCTGAAACCATATGAAGGAAAAGATTTGGTAAAAGCTGAAAATTTGCTGTTTCTTTTTGCCATATGGAATTTAAGATATGAAAATCAAAACTTTTTTTCATTTAGGCATGGTATCCGGTTACACCCGCAATGGGGAAGATATCTTTTGATGGTCCGGATTGTATCCGAGAGGTATTAATGTTTATGGAACGCAAGCTGTTATAATTTCACTCATTTTGGCTTTGCAATGGATACAGGTAAAACTGGAACGCATGAAATCAATCTCTCGATTCTTTGCGAAGAAATCAGGTGGGCCAAAACATGAAGACATTACAATAAAGGAAGAGCCTGCAAATGTGCTCAAAACTGGACTTGATGATGAACAATGCGAAGATGTTCGTAGAGAAGAAGCTGAAAACCGAGTGAACGATGAATGTTTTATGGGATCAAAGGGTTCTGGTGATGATAAGGTATTTGATGAGGAAGATCAAAGCAGGAAGAAAAGAAGAAGAAGCGATGATTCACATGCTACACTTCTTTCTTTCTTTCGAAAAAAGACTTGAGTTTAGGACTCATGAACAAGGATTTTTGTTGTTGTTAATATATGGACAGTTAATATTCCTTGGAAAATTTATCAACAGAATTAATTAATTTCCATCAAATTAAATATTTACCTTATTATAATATACAATAATCATAGTATTAAATCTTTTGATATAAATTTCATAACAGTAGTCAGTAAGTGTTATGTTTTTAATATACAATAATAAAGGAGTTCTTGAATTTGATGTAACCTAATTACTAAATGGACAAATAAACAAATTCTCATAAAATAATATTTATGTTTTTATTATATCGAAATATTGGAGTATTTTTTTAGCTGTAGTATTAGACGATAAAAGGTTTTTACTAAATGGAACGGCGTCGTTTTTAACTCTTCTCTCAATTTTCATCAAATCAAAAGCCCTAGTTTTTCGTCGCAACGTCGGAGGAACGCTAGCAATGTCGTCGACGCTGTTGGAGGTAACGCGTGCCTCCCACGAGGAGGTGGAGAGGCTTGAGCGTATCGTTGTCAAGGATCTCCTGAATGAGCAAGCAAATAACAAGGACCGGCTTACACAAGGACACCGAGTTCGCAGTATGATTGAGCAAATCATCCTCACTACTGATAAAATTGTATGCGCGATAGATATATCGTGGTTTTTTTTTCATTTTTGTAGTGGTTCCTCACTGTGAGGTTGTTGTATGCGATGTTTTTCTTCGAGCAGATTGAAATTTATGAAGATAAAGACAACTCCAGAAGGGATGAGATTGCGGCCATTGGTGGACAAAGTTTGACCTCCACAAATGTTAACGTGTTTAGTGCATTTTACGATAGACTGAAAGAGGTGACTCTTTCTTGTATTTTTTTCTGGGTAATTTTCTTCAGTTATGTTACAAATCTTTGTCGTTATATTTTTTTTTCAGATTCGTGACTACCATAGGCGGCATCCCACAGCTAGATATGTTGATACAACTGACGAGTACGAAGAGCTTCTCAAAGAGGAGCCAGAGATAGAGTTTTCTGGGGAGGTTAGCAGCCCCTTTTTTCTGTTGCCTGAATATATTAACCGTTGATTATTTGAGCTTTGTTTACATTCTTAGTAACTTGCTCTTAGTCACTCAGAATGTGTGTGTAATATAGGAAGCCTTTGGACGGTACCTGGATTTGCATGAACTCTACAATGTGTATATTAACTCCAAGTTTGGTCAGAAGATTGAATATACTGCCTATCTTGATGTATTTTCTGAACCAGGAAGGATATCAAAGAAGTTAAAATTGACAAGGTAAACTTTTTTCCTGATATTTTATTTGAGTTTCCTGAATTTAAAATTGTGTTTTATTTGATGTGCTGAATTTAAAATATTGGTTTTTGATTATGAAGTGTAAGATTTTTTCTCGTGGTCACTTACAGGCAGTATCATGATTATTTGAAAAAGCTTTTAGATTATCTCACTGGGTTTTTTGAGCGCACAGAACCTTTGCAAGATCTCGAAAGAATGTTTTTAAAGGTTTGCTGCTTAATTCCTGTTCTTATTTCCTAGATGGTCTCACACAATGATTTCCCTGGAGAGATCGTGCATATATTCTGGTTCATATTATGTTTTTTAAATGATGCACATTATCTGCAGGTAATTTCTGAATTTGAAGAGAAATGGGCCAGTGGACAGGTAGAAGGATGGGAGGAGAATCGCAAGAATGATAATGCTATCGATCTTGATTATTACAGTACTGTTGAGGAACTAATGTTGGTGGGACCTGATAAGTTAAAGGAAGTAAGAATGCATGTCTTTTTGCTGCTTATATGTTAATAACTCAATCTTCATTGAGCTGCATCTTGTAAAAATGCTTCTCTGCATTTATTTAACAATTTTATTTCTGCTCATGGTGGATTCCTCTTGTTGTAGTCATTAGCTGCAATTGGCCTGAAGGCTGGAGGCACCTTACGAGAGCGTGCCGAGAGGCTTCTCCTAACAAAAGTAAGTATCAGTTATCTCATTCTGTGAGTTTCAAGAAATTGGATGACTTTTGTGTACTTTCTCATGGTCCTGTATTTCTTCACCTTTCCAGAATACCCCACTTGAAAAGTTGGATAGAAAACATTTTTCCAAAGGCCCTCGTGTTCCGGAGCAAAATGTTCGTTTTGTGCTCCAAAATTCCAGTGAAAATGCAAGGGAGATTGCACTGATGGAGGCGAAAATCAAGAAGTTATGTGACCTATTACATGAGGTAAGCAAGTACAGTAATCTGATCTCTTTCTCTCAGTTCATTCTTGCTCTTTCTTTGAATAAAAAGGTTCTCTTCAAAGAAGTTGCAGTCACTTTGTTGTTACTTCACATTTGCAGACAATTGTTCGAACTAAAGAAAATGTTGAGAAGAAGCATGCTTTGACCTATGATGAAATTGTACAAGAACGCGAAGAGGTACTTCCCTTAAACTTTTAAGTCAAAATCATTTTATGTGAAAAACATAGCATTTTGATTTCCTTTTTCCCATTGATTGTGGCTTCCTAGCTTGTGTCGAATTTTGTATCATATGTGAGACTTGGATGGCAATGGCTTACATGTTTTTGTCCAATGACTAGGATGAGGTGCAACATGAATCTGAAAGTGATGATGAAGATCAGCAAATCTACAATCCCTTAAAATTGCCAATGGGTTGGGATGGAAAGCCTATACCTTACTGGTTGTACAAGCTTCATGGACTTGGTCAGGTAATCAAATTGGATTATCCAACCTTATTATGATCATCGTATGACATTTTTGCTACTTAAAATTGCATTGACTCAAATCATTGTTCACAATCCTCATAACTTGTGAACATTGTCAGGAATTCAAGTGTGAAATTTGCGGCAACCACAGCTATTGGGGTCGCAGAGATTACGAACGACACTTCAAAGAGTGGAGACATCAACATGGAATGCGCTGTCTTGGAATTCCAAATACCAAGAACTTCAACGAGATAACTTCAATTGAGGTAATATTTGTGAATATGCAAACTCTCTCCCAGAACATACTACTAATTGACATTGAATGCACTTCCCTTATCAGGAAGCAAAACAACTTTGGGAGAGAATACAACAAAAGCAAGGCGTCAACAAGTGGCGTCCTGATCTCGAAGAAGAATACGAAGATCATGAAGGCAACATTTATAACAAGAAAACATACACCGATCTACAACGCCAGGGTCTTATATAGAGAAAAAATGAAGTAAACCCTCACCATCAATGGCTTTGTGGTATGTTATACCCTCGACTCGACAACTGAATGCTTCTTCCCTCTTAACTTGGATATGCCAAATATTTTATGTTCCTCCAGTTCTTGTTCCTAGATTCTTTTTTTATACATCATCTTTCTTACAGCTTGTGTTTTCCTAGATTACTTAAACTTGTTGCTACACAGGAGCTGTCATTGTATTAGGATTCTTTGAGGTTGGATTTCTCTCGCATTTTTTGATGCAATTTTAAGCAAGAAAGTTTACCCAGTGTTATATCGGCTGTTGCAGTAAATATCGATCGTGATCATTATATCGGTATCGGTACAAGTCATTGAAAAGTTAGCTTTTTTTAGTTGGTTGACTCAATGTTTTCATATCGGTGCGGTCGGTATACCGTCCGATATGAATTTTTTTTTATTTTTCAAGGTTGACATAGAAAAACCCCCGGAAACTCGTTATTGACCTGCAGCGCCCGGTTTTAATAGGCTGGTATATCGGTATGTATGAAAACATTGATTTGGCTTAATCAAAATCATATTTTTTTGTATATTCTGGAGATTTGATATCAAAATGAATGATGATCTAGGGGATTATGTTCTTGATATTTATTTTTATTTTTTTGTAGTATATTTTTGGAGACATGACATGACCACGGGTGTGTGGAGGATAGTGTTCTTAGGTTGGTGCGATGATAAGCCTCTCTCCCGCCTGTACTTCAATCATCAACGTTAATTGTTATTCTCGCCGGGAAGCTCACTCCGCGCCGCTCAATGGAAAAATCATCAGCCCAGAATTGCTGAAGGGTCAATTGATACGAGACGCAGAAAATGGCCGCGCTCAGGAAGCGAAGTCGACCATGGATTTCATGTTGCGTGCAAATTTTAAACCCGATCTCACCGCCTACACCGTGCTCCTCAAATCATGCATTCGGTCGCGGAATTTCACATTGGGTCGAGAGGTTCATTCCGACCTCATTGAATCGGGAATCGAGCTTGATAACGTTGTTCTCAACTCGCTCATCACGTTATATGCGAAAAGTGGGAATTGGAGAAAGGCGGAGAAGATTTTCAGTTCTATGGGTGAATTGAGGGATTTAGTTTCGTGGAGTGCGATGATTTCATGTTATTCTCATAATGGTTTGAATTTGGAAGCAATTTTATTGTTCATTGAAATGTTGAACTTTGGTGAAACGCCGAATGAATACTGCTTCTCCGGCGTGCTCCGAGCGTGTTCTGATCGCCGTCACGCTAACATCGGGGTAGTGATTTTTGGGTTTTTGCTTAAAACTGGATACTTTGATTCCGATGTCTGTGTAGGCTGTGCCTTGATTGATTATTTTGTGAAAGGATTTGATGATTTGGAATCGGCCAAGAAGGTGTTTGACAAAATGCCTGAGAAGAATCCTGTTTCTTGGACGCTGATGATTACTAGGTTTTCAAAGATGGGATTTCCAAGAGATGCCATTGAGTTGTTCATTGACATGATTGGTAGTGGTTGTCACCCGGATCAGTATACGTTCAGTAGTTGCTTATCAGCCTGCACGGACCTCGGATATTCGCCGCTTGGGCATCAGTTACATGGTTGGGTAATCAAGAATGGCTTGTTCATGGATGTCTGTGTAGGGTGTTGTTTGGTAGATATGTATGTGAAATCATCTGTCGATGGATTTATCGATGAATGCAGGAAAGTCTTTGATCGAATGCCAGAGCATAACGTCATGTCATGGACGGCGATTATCACTGGATATGCACAAAATGAACTTGCGCATGAAGCTATTGAATTGTATTGCAGAATGATTACAGAGGGTAAAGTAGAGCCTAACCATTTCACATTTTCTGCTCTTTTGAAAGCATGTGGTGATATTTTTAATCCAAGATTAGGTGAAGTTGTATATGCACATGCAGTGAAACTTGGCCTTGCATCCATTAACCTTGTTGGCAATTCTCTGATCAGCATGTACACGAGAAATGATCGGATGGAAGAAGCTAGAAAAGCTTTCGAGTTTTTGTTCGAGAAGAATTTAGTATCTTATAATGCCATGATTGATGGTTATAACCAAACTTCGGATTCCCATGAAGCTTTTGAACTTTTTAATCAAGTTGAAAGTTCTGGTTTCGGCATTGATGCTTTCACTTTCGCTAGTCTCTTGAGTGGAGCTGCGAATATCGGAGCAGTAGGAAAAGGAGAGCAACTTCATGCTCGTTTGATCAAAGCTGGGCTTAACTCCAATATCTCTGTTACCAATGCTTTGATATCAATGTATACGAGGTGTGGTGATTTACGAGCTGGATCGGAGATTTTCAACGAGATGGAATATCCGAATGTTGTCTCGTGGACTTCCATCATAACAGGCTTTGCTAAACATGGATCAGGAGAAGCAGCTCTAAGATTGTTTAAACAGATGCTGGAAGCTGGCATAGAACCGAATGAAGTCACATATGTTGCAGTTCTTTCAGCTTGTAGTCACGCTGGGCTAGTCGACGAGGGATGGAAGCATTTCCGATCGATATCCTCGAACGATCATCGAATAAGGCTGAAAATGGAACACTATGCTTGTATGGTTGATATCCTCGGAAGATCCGGTCATCTAGAGAAAGCCATGACGTTCATCAACTCAATGCCTTGTGAACCTGATGTGCTCATATGGCGCACATTACTCGGTGCTTGTTTAGTTCATGGAAACATCGAACTCGGTGAGCTTGCTGCCGATATGATCCTCAAGAAGGAACCGAATGATCCAGCCACACATGTATTGCTATCGAATCTCTACGCATCAAAGGGTCAATGGAACAAGGCAGCAAGCATCAGAAAAACAATGAAAACGAGAAGTCTAGTGAAGGAAGCAGGGTCAAGCTGGATAGAAGTAGGAAATAAAGTGCATAGATTCTACGTTGGTGATTCTAAACACCCCGAATCTACAGCAATCTACGAGGAGCTAGATCGAATTGGGATGAAGATTCGAGAAATGGGATATAAACCGGAGACGAGCAATGTGTATCATGAAGTTGATGAGGAAATGAAGGAGAAATATGTGTTTCAGCACAGTGAGAAGATTGCTTTAGCATTTGGTGTTATAAATAGTGGAAAGAAGAAGGTGATACGAATCTTCAAGAACCTTAGAGTTTGTGGAGATTGTCATAATGTAATGAAGTATGCGTCAATGGCGACTGGGAAAGAAATTGTGGTTAGAGATTCTAACAGGTTTCATCATTTTAAGGATGGATCTTGTTCTTGCAATGACTACTGGTGAATGAATCACTTGTAATTCTTTACTAATACAGTTTTCCTAATCTGATCTGCGTCAGCCATGGAAATGGAGGCTTTTGTACATATCCTGCCACCATTTGCTGTTGCAGGCTCCGAAGTTGGAATGTTTGGAAATGTTTACTTTCCAGTTCGATATTCGATCGATTCGAAATGTGAACCCTGTCGATTCTTTCATACGTCGTCCAGGAAATCCGGCGTTAGTTCGTTGTTTCACCCTCCGGAATTTGGAAGTGGTACCGCTGGTGATAATTGATAGATTTTCTTTATTTACAGTGTATCATCGTTTTATAGTAAGGATCGATTCGCAGGTATGTTGCATTGCGGTTCAGAGTTCCGATCCCTCGCCTTTATGTTTGCCGGAATACGTTAAATTTGACTTTGATTGAAAGTTTCGTGAACAATTCATCGTTTTAATCGCGGTAACGAAATGCAGGTGGTACTGGTCATTGTTGATAGTTGTACCGTCATCGTTTTACAGTGACGATCGGAATTTGATTCACAGGTATGTTGCAATTGGCCTTGCGATCCTAAACGTTAAGTTTGACAGAAAACGTTGTGCTTGACTTTTGCAGGAAGGCAGGTGAACAATTTGTCAAACAAAGCAGGAAGGTGACAGATTTCAGATTGACTCAATTTTCTTGATCCATGTATGGAGTTGAACATGGAGTTAAAGAATTTGAATCACAACCTCTAATCTCTTCCACCATTTTCACAACCTCCATCATAACCGGCCTTTTCTCCGGCACTGTGGTCACACAGCTCAGCCCCACCTGCAGCATTCCCACCATTTCCTCCTCTATATCCCCATACCTCAAAAGCTCCACATCGAAAACTTCACCCGTCCATTCCTCTTGGACCACCGAACTCACCCATCTCACCAGGTGCATCACCCCTTCACCTCCATCAGGAACTTTACCAGTCACAAGCTCAAGAAGAAAAACTCCAAAACTGTACACATCTGATGCTTGTGATCCCTTCCTGGTGTCTGTGATCTCAGGGGCTAAATAACCTGCACCACCTGTGGAATGTGTAGCGATCATTGCAGCTAGCCCGAGATCAGATATGCAGCCATATTGTTGTGAGTTGAGGAATATATTTGAAGCTTTTATATTTCCATGAAACATCTTCCCTCCTCCCTTTATATGGATATGAGACATGCCTCTTGCTGCTCCTATAGCAATCTTTAGGCGAGTTTCCCAGTCTAGAGGGACCCTGTCTCCTCCTCGTTTGGCTTAGGAAAAGTCGAATGAATCAGATATTGTCAATCAAGATGAAAATGGATAACAACTTACCATGGAGCAATGCAGAAACACTTCCCATTTCGTAGTAGTCATACACCATAAGCTTTTCCTCCTTTGAAAAGTAATAAGCTCTAAGCTGGGATACATTCTCATGCTTTATACGTCCTAGTATCTCCATATGCTGCTCAAACTCCTTCCTTCCGATGCTGATTTCCTTCAACCTTTTAACCACGACCCTAGCTCCATCTTCCAGTGACGCCTTATAAGTTGTCCAGAAGTTCCCATTTCCAAGAATCTCAGCTGAAGATCTCAGCAAATCTTCAAGATCATATGTATGATTCAAACCCTGGAAAACTGTAATCCTCCCACTGCCACCTTGATGATCAGGTAATTTCTCTTTTCTGGTTTTATTCTTAGTATCATCCCTTTTTATTCTTCTCCTCTTGATGATGAATACCAGAACACTGGCAACAAATCCCATAAAGAAACAAGCAACAACAATCCCAAAGATAGCTGAATCACTGATATTTGAGTTATGACTACTTTTGTCATCTATAGCTGGCTGAGGATGAGGAGATCGAGGATATGAAAAATTGTTTCCTAAAAAGGCTGATATGGGAAATCTAAGGAGAGATCTAGGTACAGTACCATGAAAACTATTGTTTGATATGTTCAAAAATTGTAAACTAGGGATCTCAAGATTGGGAATAGTACCTGAAAGTAAGTTATTTGAAAGATCCAGAGTAAACAAGTGACTTAAATTCATGACTGAGGATGGGAAACTCCCATTAAATTCATTATTTGACAGGTTCAGTGTAGAAAGACTAGGCCAGATTGTGAAATCCAGAGGCAATGGACCATGAAAGCTATTGAACTGAAGATCAATCACTGATAAATTCCTAAGCTTCAATAGATCAGAAGGGAATAAACCATAAATCCCATTGGATTTCAGATTCAGTATCTCAAGAGCTGATAAGCGACTAAGGGTATTAGTTGGAATTCTTCCCTTGAATCCTATACCGGATAGCTGAACCGCGATAATTCTCGAATTGTCATGGTTGCAAGTGACTCCATTCCATGTACTACAAGCTGAAGTATTAAGATTCCAGTTGAGATTCCTTGAATGGTTTCTGATGAAATCAAGCAAAGCCTGTTTATCCTGAAGAGGCTCAGCTTCTGCATGAAATACAAGAACAGAAAAGAGCATCAAAGTTGCTGAAATAAGTAGCTTTATATCCATATCCTTTGATCTCCCCTGTCAAAAGCTGAGGTGCTCAATATAAAGAAAAGGTAATGGAGATCCTCATAAGTCAATTTTGTATGCAGAATTAGGTACAATACCAAATCTAGTAGTTGAAGTTCAGTAATCCAGAACACAAAAGTAAGCTTTCAAAGAATAGTTGGCAGAATGTTTGAATCTTAGATTCTTATCATATAAGGACAGAATTCAGGTTCAGTGTTTTCCCCAAGTATATCAATCATCAAGCCACACCACATGACTTTAGTGTTTAACATTTATGATTTAATAATCTCAACTAGTGACCTTAGAAAAGACAGAAAAAGGGAGTGCCTAGGATATAGGGTATTGATTATGTGGGATTACTAATTAATACTAACTACAAATTACCTTCATGGTCAGGTAACTCTAATATAAGTCAATTTGCACAAATTGACTCATATTATAAATATTGTTATATTATATTTTCCATTATACAATTTGACTTTAACTATTAATGTGTTTATTTATTAGCCGTTAACCATATTATTTCCATTAATTGCATCGAGACTTAATCAAAGCTGTTGTATGGAGTATTACTAGTACTAGATTTGTAGTCTAGTCTTATTTAACCATAGCGTGTGTATGTTTTAATTACATAAAAATTTATGGATTTAGTTCATAGTTTTATCTAAATAGAAAATATTAGTAATTTGTAATGATTATCATCAAATTTATGCTCATTTTGGCAGGTAAAAAGATTTATAATACCAATTATTAAATAAATATATAGATAAAATTTAAATAATGATAATTAAAGTAGTTAAATTTGCAATTAGTACTACAGAAAGTTCCTGAGATTTGCGCAAGTTTGCACTTTGTCCCTAATATAAAAGTGCTATTTTCATATTGAAAGGGAGAAGTGGGATTAAGTTATAATTAACAAATAAATGGAGGGTATTTTCCCAAAACAACCGAAATATCGGGGGATGGAGCCTCGGTGGGTTTCTCTGTGATTCTTGCAACTTGCCAGAATTTGTGCGTAGCGCGGCATGGATTACGACCATTCAAGAAATGGCGATCCATGAACAAAGAGTAATCAGTTTTTGTGGGTTTTTCTTTAAATTAGGGTTGTAAAGATGAGTAACTTTAATAGAATTTCCCTTTACGCATTATTTTGACTTGGTTTTATAGGGTTTAGGTTTGTTCGTGAAGTTGATTCTCAATTAGATGATTCGCAAGCCTTGAAATACTTTTTGTTTAGTTGCACAAAATGAATTATGCATTCTTTGTAATCTGAAGTAGCAGAGAAAATTGAGTATTGCTTTTATATTTTCTGCTTCCAAGATATCCAATACATGTAGAAACCTTTGTATATTAATCTGCAGGCATTTGGTGGGAATAACACAATCCTTTGAGAAACATCATGATCGTAGAAACGGAGCTTAGAATTGATGCATGATGCCTAATACAGTATCAAGATTGATGGTTTCAATCAAAATTGTGCATCATTGATTGCTATTTATCCTATTCTTTGTGATTTGAACTTTGAAGTAGAAGATAAAGTTTGACTAGTGCTTCTATATTTGCCGCTTTGAAGTCAAGTTAAAGCTCTAGTTCATTATCTACAGGGGCAGACAATAGCAAGTGTGAAACACACCTTCCTTTGAGAGACATTCCAAGAAACGGAACAGGATCGGTATGGAATCGATACATTATGTCTTATCATTTATCAGAATCTGATCCTTTCAAACTTTTATGATGCCACAGGCAACAAAATCGGTTAATGAAACGGAAGTTCCAATTCGTCGCAGTGTTGCAATATCACCACAGTGTTGCAATTCGTCATTCCCTCTGAATTCGAATTAGATTTGAAAGGAATATGACAATGATTCGACAAATTATATTCCATGATCGTTTTATTACTTTGTACATGTCTAACTTCAAGTTTTCATTATGAAAAATGATGCTTGTAATCCCCAAATTTTAGTGTTTATGGTAAATTTAACTTGGCATTTTAAATCCCCAAATTTTAGGGTTTATGTTTTTGGATTTGAACAAATTGGAAAAAGAATGTAAAGAGGATTTGGCATATAAGTGAAATTATTCTTGGTTTCAGCAAATAAAGATAAGTCGCAATAGATTTTCAAAGAATATTGGTGATGTTTGGAAACCCAATACACCGTCCGGTATGGTGAATGTACCGTAGTTGTATTCTATTTTAATCAAACATCATTAATAACTGCGTTCGTGTGACCGCAGAAAACAGCGGTGAATTCACAGCTGAGTTAACCCAACGGCTATCAGAACGCACCTACCAAATGTCAATTTTACGCTTAATAAATTATAGTTTATTTTTTTAAAAAAATAATTTTGATCAATAACTTCTTATATTCTATCAATTAAATGTTTAAACTATAAAAATATATATAACAATTTAAAAATATATTTTTGAAATAATGAATTTATCATAAAATAATATGAAATATAATTTTTAACTTATAAACAATTATTTAAAAATAAGGACAAAAAAGTCATTTTATGACATCACGATCATTGCACCGCTGTTTCAAAAACAGTTTTTTAAAATAACGTTCAGTTCACCTCACAAAGAATTTCAAGAGGATTTGGCATATAAGTGAAATTATTCTTGGTTTCAGCAAATAAATATATTAGTTATTTTAGTTCCCATCCGATATTAGTTATTTTATTTATATAAGTTTTTTATTAAATTATTTCATTTTCCATCATTGCATAAAAATATTATAATTCATCAAATTTTGAATTTATTCAATCCACATAACATTTATGTTATCTATATCACTAAAATCTTACTACATTCTAATAAGTAGTAAGATTTAATTTTTATATTTTTTTATTGCTATTTATATGATATTTAATTTTTATATTTTTTTATTAATGTAAGCAGTAAAGTATATTCTATAATTCATCCAATGGATTATGGATTTAACTCGTCAGTTCTTATGGATTGATCTAACGGGTTGGAGAATTTTATTTATCCATCAATAGATTAACCAACAGATTATAAATTTGATCTAACTCGGATATAAAATAAATAATAAACTTAAAAAAACTTAATTTTAATTCAATAAGAATAATAATTTGGCTCATACTATAAGATTATCTACCAATAATTAAGAGTTCTCTATTTACCATATTTGATTAATATACTTTAAATATTTTCGCCTACAAGATTATCTTGCCAATAATTAAAATACTTTATAGGTAGACAATTTCGATTTGGATATCTATATATTTTGACATTATTATTTTTTAATTGCTCCTTATTATAAAATCCTTTTAATTTTGTTTTATTATTATATATAACATTACATGAGAATATTACAAGGATGACCCATAATATTTGAAATAGTGTAAATATGATACTCTTATAGTTTCAAAATTGCGTATGAAATACTCAAAGTTTACATAATGTGTATGGTAGACCCTCCAACTTTTTAAATTTGTAAACACCATATTCTCAAAGATTAAAAATTGCATGGTTGACCCCAAAGTTCCAAAATAGTTTATATTTGACCCTTACGTCCGATATTTTTTTGAGTTTATATACGAAACATTGTGAAACAATTAGTCTTTTAACAAGCGGATGTTACATATTTCTCCGAGTTAATTCTGAACTCTTTAATATGTTCGGAGGCTAAATATCAAATCAGTAGACAAAATTGGTTAATTTAAATATGTGGAAAGAACGAAGTCAATTGCACAAAAACTCAAAAAAATACCGAATGTGAAGGTCAAATATAAACGGTTTTGAAACTTTATGGGTCAATCATGCAATTTTTAAATTTTGAAGGCATAATGTTTACAAATTTAAAAAATTAGAGGGTTAACCACACATATTATGTAAAGTTTAGGTGCTTCGTACGCAATTTTGAAACTATAAGAGCATCATATTTACAATATTTCAAATATCATGGGTCAATCATAAAGATCACTCAATATTAAATGTTGACGTTTTGAATAACCACATAAAATTGAATATTATTATCTCCAAATATACCCCTAATTAAATATATTTCCATTTAATCTTTAATTTCATGTTCCAAAGATACTATTCAAAATATGATTTTCCCATATCATTTTGGTGGATTTGTTTATAAAAGTGAATAATTAATATAATAAATGATTTTTCAGTTTTTTTACAGTGTGGTTTGTTACTTTTGTCATAATTTCAATTATACTCTACAATTTGAACACTCAATCTATTAGTTAAATCTCGGATCGACTAATAGTAAGATTATTTATATACCTTGTAATTTTAAACATATCCCGAGCATGAACAAATTTTCTATTATTAGGTTATCGTAAGTGTTACATCATAAGGTTTATAATTAAATAGAGATTTGATTAACGTAATGAACATATACTCAATATTTCGGCAAATCGGCGTTGTTCGATCAATTAAGACGTAATTTAGAATTTAGGATATAAGAAGAATAAAAGGGAGATGTGGAGATGACATTTTCCTATCACTTTCAATAGCATAAAGTGAGAATAATAGAAAAGAGAAAACATATCTTGCAAAAGAAAAGGTACACAACTTGTTAAAGCATTTACATTTACATTATTGTATAGTTTATAAATTAATTCAATAGCGATATCATTTTTTATTTAATATGTAAATAAATCCAATTTCATGTTTAATATTGATTAATAACTGACTAGTTTTATGAACATATATACATATAATTTATTTATTTTACTCGTATCCTAATTATTCTATCCATTAGTATTATATTGATCATTTTATATTTTTTAAAAATTACAATTAATTATACCCACTAATATTTTATTAATATTTTTAAAATTATATTATACTCAAATATAATTTTATTATCGTTTTAATTGACGTGGGAATTAGTATGGCTAGCGATAGGACGCCGTAAACAGCCGCCGACGAGTGATCGCGTACGTCAACGATTACGATATTCGCCGTTATGAGCAATCATTGCATGTACCGCGGTGTTGTTTCTTCATGTGGGGACTAGTAAAAAACCTGCCGTACGGGAGGATTGTTAGTTATTACTCATCCGAATGGTTTTGTATTAGATTAAATTAGTCTCTGGATTACGCATGCGTCGAATTTTAGTTTTTATTTGCTAATTATATGACCTTGAATGATTCTAATTGGACCCCGTAATGGGTACACGGAAGAAACTGTGTGGGCGCACGCGGAGGATCGAAGCTGCTGAAATTATCGTGCGCCGAATAGCTTAACGTGCGCTTAGTATCCACTATTAATTTATTTCCTGTGTTTTCCTATTGAATTTTCTCCACCAGTGCTTTCTATCAGCTTCGCAAGTTGTCGGATTGTCCGTCCGGAGGTGGAGAATCCTAGTCGTAGCTGCGGCGGTGCGTTCAGTAAGTTTGCAGCTTTTGCTTTTGTTGGGTCTTGGGGAGTGAGTTGGTTACGGTGGTGTTAAGAGTTATCCGAATTGATTTCGTTTTCGTTTGATGTTTTCCTGATTGATGTCTCGGGTTGAAGATTTGGTTTTGGATGAATTTTATATGGATTTTTTGTATCTTTTTCTAGCTTGCTGTCGGTAAGTAAAACATTCTTAATTCATTTTTTCGAAGTATAATCACTTTTTGCGGCGATGATGTTTGTTTACTACGAATTTTATCGGATTCTTCACACGGAATTTCTCTCGTTCTGTAAAAATGTTTTTTATATATAAAACAGTTGTATATTGCATATTTTGTGCTGAATTTGCTGCCTTGCATGTCTATTGTATTACTGAAATTGATGGTGGCTATATCTGTTTCTTCTTTATAAAAAAATATTGATACCTTGTCCTGTTTTTTGTGGTAGAAGATCCGAATTTTTGGTATCTCTTGAAAGTTCGTACCCGCAACAGTACACTTTTTCCTGCCAACTACCATTAGGATGCAGAAAGGTTTTTTTTGAAGTGTTTAGACACTGTCTTTCCAGTTAACCTTCATCTTTTTCTTGGCTGAAAGGTCAAAAATTATATATAATGATGCATGATGAAAGATTCAATCCACTTTGTGCGTGAGATTTGAGTAAATATTCTTTTCTTTGTCAGCTAATTTATAGTGTGTGAATTTTGTCTTCTGTGCTGTGGTTCATATTCTAAATTCTCATGTTTGAGTTAACATTGAAATGTATCCATTTTATGTGAAATAATCTGACTCATAAGTCATAGTTACTTGAATTTCTACCAGGAACCTTCGATAGTTCTATTTGGAAAGTGATCTTAAGTCTTTGAGGTTGATACTTGTTGAAAACTTTGAAGAATTCCATTTTTTGCTCCTAGAATGGACCGCAACGATACATCAGGGTTTGTTAGCGGTGGTTGCTTCATCCCGGGGAAATTTCCATATGATTTTAGTCATTACTTTTAGTGTTTCCCTCATTGTAAAAGATAGAAGTCTTCTATTCTTTGGATTCTTTCTTATTTATAGATTTTTGCCTTTTTGATGTTCCCATCCACCTGAAACTATTTGCATGGATGGTGGTTGCAAAGTTGATTCTGATTTTCCTGGAGCATTAGGTGCCTATGTCTCAAAGGGTAAAAAGAGGTACTTTGATGACATCAATGATTCTATTACTGTTAAAGAGGGGTCCTCTCTTGTTCTTGGATTGGGGCCTTCATCAAATTTAATGACTACCAAATGCTTCCCGGTAGAATTCGATGATAAATGTTCTCTCGATCTTGGTCTCAGCATCAATCTTGAGATGGGATTCAATAGGTCATTCAGTCCAAAGATGGTACTTGGTGGATCATCAAACGCTGTTAAGGTATTTAGGCCGGAGTTAGACCTTCACTTGAGTCTTTCTACTGGAACTCTTGAGGATGATGGTTCACCTGTTTTAGTCCCAGAAATTCGTGATCTTGGGGATGATGGTTCGACTTCCTCCCGGTGGAAAACGGTCCCTATGGTGCTCCCATTGAAGAGTAAACTAGGTCCTTCCAGCCTTTTCAAGCAAGACAGTGGTGCTTGTTATTATAATAATTCTGCTGAGCTCTGTAACCCTTCAGCTCCAGTGGTGCTTCCCAGTTCAGTCAATAGTTCATCTGGTGTGAACATCAAACACCAGCAGCGTAAAAGTAATGTGAAAACTTGCAGGTTTGAAGGATGCATCAGGGGTGCAAGAGGTGCTTCTGGTTTCTGTATTGGTCATGGAGGAGGCAGAAGGTGTCAGAAATCTGGATGCCAGAAGGGTGCTGAAGGCAGGACTGTTTTCTGCAAGGCACACGGTGGTGGAAGGCGGTGCCAGCATCTTGGTTGTACAAAAAGTGCAGAAGGCCGTACTGATTACTGCATAAGCCATGGTGGTGGAAGGAGGTGCAGTCACATAGATTGTGCCCGTGCAGCCAGAGGTAAGTCGGGCCTTTGCATTCGTCATGGTGGCGGAAAACGCTGCAAGATTGACAACTGTACCAAGAGTGCTGAAGGCATCTCCGGCCATTGCATTTCTCACGGTGGGGGGCGTCGTTGCCAATTCCCCAAATGTACAAAAGGTGCTCAAGGAAGCACAATGTTCTGTAAAGCTCACGGTGGTGGCAGAAGATGTACATTTTTAGGTTGCACAAAAGGGTCAGAAGGCAGCACTCCATTCTGTAAAGGACATGGTGGTGGAAAAAGATGCACAGCTGAAGGATGCACCAAGAGCGTTCATGGGGGTACTTTGTTTTGTGTTGGCCATGGTGGTGGCAAGAGATGTGCTGTGCCTGATTGTACCAAAAGCGCAAGAGGACGAACAAGCTATTGTGTTCGTCATGGTGGTGGCAAGAGATGCAAGTTAGATGGATGTCCAAAGAGTGCACAAGGTAGCACTGACTTCTGCAAGGCACACGGTGGAGGAAGAAGATGCTCTTGGGGTCATTTATTTTCTAAGTTACATGATCAAGATACCTTTCAATGCGACAAGTTCGCAAGGGGAAAATCCGGCCTCTGTACTGCTCACAGTTCTCAGATTCAGGGATCATCATATGCCACTCCTTGTGAAAGCATTTTGACACCAAGAACCAGTTGTTACTCTTTACCTGGTACATCAGACAACAAGACAACATCAACTGCTTCCATATCCCTCGGACAACCAGTTACCTCCACCACCTTGGATCAACTCATCCTACCCGAAGGCCGAGTACACAGAGGCGGACTGATGGCAATGCTAGCAACATTGAAGCAGACGACAACATGAATTCACCGTGAGGCAAGATTCATATTCCTTTTTTATGATTTCAGTGTGGTCAGTCAATATATTTACCAGTAATCTTGTATTTAAGCCAAGGTTACTTACTGTACATGCAATAGGTTATTCTACAAACTACGTAAGCCCCCTGTGTTTTCGTTTTTGAATGGCCATATCATCTGTATATACTTTATCAGTGTTACTGAAAATTATTGCTCTGTTCATCTTCAAATTCAAACTGTTTGTCCTTAGTACCTATTTACACTGAATTATTATTTATACACTGAAGTTTCCCAAAAAAAGAAAAAAATAAAACCTGTATTAACAGAAGATTGTGTCAAGAAATAATGCAGCTATTAGGATCCTCCTCCACACTTCTATGTTGATAATACGCCGGAGCTCCAATCACAGGCTGGTGATAGTAATATGGATATGTTTGGGTGTAAGATGTTGGAGGTAAGTCATCTTTCTTATCCCCTTCCTTTTCGTCATCTTTTTTTACTTCTTCTTTCTTCTCTTCTTTTTTCTTCTCAGGTTCTTTTGCAGGAGCAACAGAGATTATCTCCGCTCTGCAAAGCTTCCTCACTTTGTCGACAACTTCAACGGGATCTATATCTCCGGTGAGTGTTAAGTTTTTGTCTTTTGGATCAAGGGAAAGTGACTCCAACCCTGTTTATGAGACTATTAATTGAAGTAATAGTGTAATGGTATATTTGCGTGCACCTGTTAAGCCTGAGACTCTCTGCATCACCTTTTGCTTGATTTTTTCATTTTTGTAGTCGAGTTTCAACACTACTTTCTGCAAAATCAGATTGGATCTTCATCTGAGTTTGAAATGAATAGGGAACATGTCCACTTACCTTCACCATCTTCAAATCTCTTGTGATCGATCGTAGGGGTAGACTGTGGGAATTTAATGTGGTTCCTTGTTGACCACACTCATGTTAATAGATCCAATGAAGTCATACCGGTCGGTACCGCTCGTACACCGGTACAAGTGTTTTTTACGATATACCGTTGGTATACCGGTGATATATCGGAATACCGGTGTACCGATCACGACCGATATTTACCGGTATGACCAGTATATCGGACGGTATACCATCGGTATGATTTCCATAAATAGATCTTAATCGAATTAGTTCGGATATGGGTTTATTATTATAAGCCTAAGTTGATTTGGGTCAAATCCGGATTTATGTATAATCGATTCGAAACCCGATTAATCATAGAAAATTACATATTTTATGTTTTAAAATGATTTATTCTCATATTTTCCTACTTGTTTTTGCCAAAAGACATGAATTTGTTGTATCATGATTCATCTAATAGTAAAAAAATGTGCATATATTTAAGAACCGTAACCAATGTATAGTTCCATAGATTCGTAATTAGATCTTGATCGGGTTTGCGGTATATATGTTATATCGGGTCGGGTATTGGGTTCTACCATGACTGGACTGGACTGGACCGGACTCTACCCGTGTAGATCCGCTCAAATGTCAAATGTCTCTTACCAAAAACCTTGTCTCCTTCAATGTTTTGTCCAGTTGTGTCGGTTGAGTGGCTTGTTAGCTTAGTCTATGAATATTTATTAGATATAAAATTCAATTAATATTATTTATAATTATCTTATATTAAATATTAATCATCCATCACTCTTCATTAATTTAATCGTATTTGGATAACAATTATTAAATTTAATGGTAGTTATTGTTACGTGTATTGATTTTGTGACAATGTCATCTAGAAGGAATAACGTGTTAAATAACCCAATCACTAATGATTATCGCTAATTTCGTTTTGTCATTTTATTAATATATTATATTATATTATTTAATCTAATATTTTCAATTTTTGTTAACATATTTAATAATTTCTTTATTTTTTAGAATATTAATATTTTAATCCAATAACTATAAATGAATACTAATAATTATACTTAATCCACAAATCAACCGTTTTTCCAACGACTAATTTTCTATCGTGACAATGTGTATCCCAGGTAGGTTTTTTTTGTGTTTTCCTGCTTTGACCTTATAAACCAATGATCTTTCGGTGGCTGTTTCCACGTTAATATGTCAATGTTCTTAATATGTCATATCCTTATCGTAATAATAAAATAAATTTAATAATTAAACTATAGAAAATATACATTTCCTTAACTCATTTTTCAAATTATATTGTTTTTAGTTCTAATAAATACGAATACAAAAATCATAATATCTCTTTTTTCTTAAACAAATAAGTTAGATACGACTCAACCCAATTAATGTCCATATCAATAATTATTTTGTTTAAATATCAATAAAATAGTTCATATGATTTTATAGATAGATCAATTTAATCTCGACAACTCATATCTCTATCATTATATATCATCCTATTGCTGTTATTTGCAGTGTTTTAAAAATCGGTACCGATCGGTATACCAGACAAACTCATTGAATCGGTATATAGGATATGTTTTGGGCATATCGGATATATACCGGAATATTAAAATAAATTAAATTATAAAATATTTATATTTTATTTTTTTAAATATAAAACCAGACAAAACCCACCAAATCCGGTCCGACCCGACCCGTACCGGCCGGTATTTTGGCAAAATACTGGCCGAATCCGGTAAGTCCGAAATTTAAAACACTGGTTATTTGCGTTTCAATATTGTCAAAATGTCAATGTTATGGGTTTATCATTAAAAAATAGTATGAGTGATGAGAACTCTAGGACCGGGTACCCTGTAATGGGTGAGGCCCGATAACAGTTGGGCCGACTTAAATAATCAAAACGAAGTCTTATAGCCCACTTACACCTCTAGAAAGAGCGGCCCGATGTTCAACACAGAGGACCGAAGATAACCTTAGTAAATAAAAGCGTTATCTGCCAGCTGGCTCTGGGGTTCGGTTCGAACGGTTACAAAACGGTTACAGGCTCACGCGTTCCACGCTTCGGGCCCTATCACGTTTATCATGCTTCGGGCCCGATCACGTAGACTACGCCTCGGTCCCAGCCTCGTTTTACATCCTACGATAACAACCTCTAACAAACTTGTCAGAGACGGTTACAGGACGTGGGTTACACTCGCCGGCGACTCTATAAATACAGGGCAAGACGAAGGAAATAACAGGACCCTTTGGACGCGGAAGAACAGACTGTTACTCTGCCGGATTCTTATCGCTTTCTTTGCCTCGTCATTTTCATTAGTCTGTCTTGTATAAACTGTTGAGTTATTTCATTACTGAGCAGGCTAATAACATAATCAGCTCTTAGTCGAGTGGTTTTCACCCCAATTCACGGGGTTTCCACTATATACTGCCGTGCATTTATTTTGGTTTTTGGCTTTTGATCGTCCTCCACATTTTAAAGAAATCAGAACCGAGTTCATTCGTTGAATGAACCGGATGACTGTTGGTACCCCTAAAAAGGGACTATAATAGTTATATAATAATGATCTCAAAATGTTAGCAAATAATAATAATAATTATTATATCTAACATCATCGCATAATTATTTGTATATTATATTTTATTTGATAAATTTAGTTATTATATATGATTATGTGAGATTGATTATATTTGTAATTAGGTGTGATTAAATTATATTGCTGATATAATTAATTAAATTTATATTTGTTTCTTTAGTAGAATTGTATACTATAATATATGATCAACGTTGTAAAAATAAATTTGATTTATTAATAAAATTAAAAAAAAAGTATGCAATGTTTAATATTCTATTATTTATATTTTAATTTATAAATTATAAATACATATCATATAAAATACATTAGCAATATATTTTTAATAACTACGGTCAAATTTATTAGAATGATTCGAATATATAAAAATATTATTATCTAATTGTCAAAAAATAAATATTACTGACTAAAACATTACAAAATTCACAAAAAAGCATTACAAAACTCATAATAATTATGAATAACCTAGAGACTAACCAGGCTACACGCGGCAATTTGTTATTGGGTCGGTTTGGTTTCGTGTGCCGTGCCGCATAGGAAATATAAGGAAAGCGAGAAACATTTGACTGTCATGAATGACTGCAAGCGGTCCCCTAAGCAACGCATGGTTTTACTGAACGCGAATCAACCGGAGGGCATCTACTTGGATTCGACGGGAATGGCTTTGTCGCACTTCGGTTCGTTTGCATCTCCGGCAGCTGGGAGTACGTCGCCGCCTGTGGATGACCAGAGCAATAAGGTGCGAAAGCCTTACACCATTACAAAGTCACGTGAAAGCTGGACTGAGCCTGAACACGACAAGTTTCTTGAAGCGCTCCAACTGTGAGTTTGATGTCTTGGATTTTCTCAATTTGGGGTTTGCTGCAATTGGTAAAGTTAGGGTTCATTGCAATTGGGTTTATTAGCGTTATTGCGCGGGTTGCTGTTTTAGGGTCGATAATTAGTTTTTGTTTATGGATATCAATTTAATTGGAGAATTATGATTTTCATTGCTGAAATTATGCATCCTCATGGTTGTAAATTACTCTCGTAAATTTTTCTTATGTTTAGAGGGTCGATTAGGATGTGATTTTGTGTTTCCTAGCAGTATTGTTTGAATTTGAATTATATGTAAAATACGGGGAGCGCTTGAAGTGATGCACACACATACGTGCATTCATTTTCTTTGAAAAATGTCCAAAGAGGTCCTATTAGCGCTTGTTCGATTGAGTCTCATATTTTGATATACTTTCATCCTAGTTACTAGTTTTGATGAGTATTGTGATGTATGTGGTTAGATTTGTTGGATTATGCACTTAACGGTAATACGTAATGGATACTTATGGTGTGATAAAATATCCCACCTTTTGAATATTATGTAGGATGTTTATAGCATTTTCTAACATATAGGACTATATCAACTCATCATTATGTTTCTGCTCAACTTTTTTAAGGCTGGGTGAAATTTTGGTTTTTATGCCACTATTATACAAGGAATTTGTTGCATTGATATGAGTTTATTTGTTATTTTTTAAACGATGGGGTTGTGCAAATTTGTTTATAGGCAATACTTGGTTTGCTGAAAATTTTTCTCCCTTCATTCCATGACATAAGAGGGTTTTTTTTGCTTTCCCATAAAGCTTTGATCGGGATTGGAAAAAGATTGAAGCATTTATTGGGTCGAAGACAGTAATTCAGGTAATTGTGTCCTTAACCTCTATTTAGTAGGACATTTTTTTCTTCATCATTTCCTTAGTTTGCATCTTTGTTTTTCGATTAAAATAGGATTTTTGTATGAATGATTTTTTTAGTTTTGTTCAGATACGTAGCCATGCCCAGAAGTATTTTCTTAAAGTTCAAAAGAGTGGAACTCATGAACATCTCCCTCCTCCTCGTCCGAAAAGAAAAGCTTCTCATCCCTATCCTCAGAAGGCTTCTAAAACAGGTATTTGGACGCATCTTTTTCATTGAGTAAAAGTTTTATTTTTATGTAACTTCTCTTACACTGCTTTATTTAAAGCTCCTTTGCCCTCACAAGAGATATCATCAGTTCGACCATCTCCTAGTGTTCCTGATCCCATAACTTTAAGGGTTCCAGATTCTTCTGCTCTACGTGTTCTTCCTGAAACTCCCGCGACGGCATCGAACTGGACAGAAAAAACTATTCAAGGTTCCTTTTTTTCTTATTTTCGTAGTTCCAATAAATTCATATAGTTTGATTGATGATACTTGTTTATATTTCTGCGAAGTTATTTTTGTTCAACCACATGCTTCTTATAAGGTCTTCATTTCAGGTGAGGCCAGATATCCTGGGCAGCCACTCCCAAATGTTTGCTCCTCTGCCAGCAATGATGCTATTCCAAGGACGAGGCCTACAGGTGAGTCACTGTCACCAATTACTGATTGTTTACTTTCTGCTTCTGATTGTTTGAAATTTAAGAATATTTGTTGTGCCCCTTTGACTTTTCTCCGATCTTGGAATGTGATCATATGACCATTTTAATAGGAATATGCTTTGATGGCATTCCGCTGTCAATCATCTGATATTTTGTGCATCTTTCTGTTGATTTTCTTGAATGCAGTTCTTCCAGACTTTTGCCAAGTATACAGTTTTATAGGCAGCGTATTTGACCCGAACACGAGTGGTCATTTACAAAAATTGAAGAATATGGACCCCATTGATATTGAAACGGTATGACTGCATTTCTATTCATTATAATCCAGACAAAGTATTTATTGGGATTACAATCTGTGTTTTTCGAAGAGTTATTATACCGGATAGAAATTTAATCACCTTACTAAACTTACTGATGAGAAACACTCTTTGTATTTGTATTTGTATTATGTCAAATATGTTTACCCTTGTTCTGAAAAATCATTATCTTCTTGTACAGGTATTGCTGTTAATGAGAAATCTTTCGATCAATTTGGCTAGCCCCGATTTTGAAGATCACGTAAGTATCAGCAGCTATCATGAACTTCAATCATTGATGAATCACCTTCAAGCAAGTTGTTATTTTCTTTCAAGTCGTGACATTTCGAACTTATTTCGCAGAGACGGCTGCTTTCCTCGTATGAGATCCAGGAGCCTTCAAATGACTGAGGCTGATTCCATCATCCAGTACCAGCCAGAGGAAGCAACTTAGTTTTGTTCTTCGTGTTTTATGTATTCCTCAATGCTTCTTGTTTCCACACTGGAAACAATAACACAGAAGCAGTTTGTAAATACAAGACAAAAGTCTAAAGGTGAGTTTGTTTTAGGCCTCTAGACGCATAATTATATCCAGCGTTTCTAATAACAGTAAAATTATTAATATTATTATCGATATAATTACAGAGCAATAATATTTGTGAAAATCAAGTGTAAATAAAATGATATAATGAACACAATTCATGACACCTTATTTTATATGTATTTCAAAAATAATGGTACACTTTAATTTTAGAAAATTATTAATATTTAATAGTGATTAATTTAAGATCAGCCAATTTGTCTACTATGACTGAGAAAACCTCGATCGTTTTAAAGCTAGAGCATAGGACATTGTGAGAATCTCTAACAAAAGAAAGAATCACCACCGTCTATGGCGACCGGAATTTCTCCAGCCTCCACATCCCGACCACCGATACATTTGAAGCGTATAGCGTTTCTGTCCCCCAAGCGGACTTCACTATCCTAGCCAACTCTGCTGCCTCTCCGCCCTTTCTTTCTGAAAAATTGCTGGAGATTGAGACGGAAGTCGGAGATAGAACCAATGAGGAAGAAATATCGGCGACCACGCGGACGGAAGAGAGAACCGCGAGGAGGAGATCCGAGAGGTTTACTTACTTAGTAGCGGCGGTGATGTCGAGTTTAGCGATTACTTCTATGGCGGTGATGGCGGTTTATTATAGATTTTCGTGGCAAATGGATGTCCGATTCACTGATTCAATCGCTTCTCACCGGATTTTTTTACCGGTGAACTTTTTGAAATAATTTTGGTGAGGATTTCATTTTGTGGCTCAGGGTGGAGAAGTACCCTACGCTGAGATCTGTGGTACCTTTGCTCTCTCCTTTGGTGCCGCCGTAAGTTCCCGAACCATCCATCCAACTGTTTTTTTGTTGCTATATCATTTTTTATAATTAAAAATGTTTGAAAAAGTGTGATCTAAATTTCACTTGAATTTGGTGATGGTAACAGGTAGGGATGGAATACTGGGCGAGATGGGCACACAGAGCTCTATGGCACGAATCTCTATGGCATATGCACAAGGTTTGTCTGTGTTCTTTGCTTCGACACGACACAGTGATTTATATTTTATATTGAAGAAATAGAATTCATTCAGTCACACCACCGTCCTCGGGATGGAGCATTCGAGCTTAACGACGTATTGGCGATAAATAACGCAGTTCCAGCCATTACCCTAATGTCTTACGGTTTCTTTCATAAGGGCCTCTTCTGTAAGTCTCTTAGAGTCACGTTAGGCAAATCCCAACATCGATTATAGACGTATAATGATCAGAGATTAACTATAGTAATTCGTCTTACATTCTACGAGATCTTTTTCCTAGTAAAGTGTCAAGCAGAACATTAGAACTGGAAAGTTAAACGTATTCACCTTGGAGCAATTCAGGTATGGGTGATCCACGGGAAGTGTGGGTGCTAGGAAAAAAATAGAACCGTGAGAACTAGATGGATATCATTAGGGTCAATCTAGTCAAAACGGATAATATCGTACAAGTGGAAAGACGTGCAAATGAAATTTCCAATGAAATGCTAATCAGCCTCTTTTTATTGTGCATTGGTTGCATTTGCATTTGAGGGGATGGGGATAAAGTTATTCGGAGTGGCGTATATATTTGTTCACGATGGCCTCGTCCACAGAAGATTTCTAGTAGGCCCTATCGCCAACGTCCCTTATTTCAGAAGATTAGCCGCTGCCCACCAGCTACATCACTCTGACAAATTCAATGGTGACCCATATGGCCTTTTCCTTGGACAGAAGGTCACACATTTTTATAATTTTGTCAATTTTAATTCTTAAATTTTTTTGATTATGATAATTATAATCTGACAAAATTTATTCTTATACTTTGTAATTTTAGCAAAATCAATCTCTAAAATTTAATATATATAACATAAATGATATATGATTTTGACAATTGAGTTTCTAGACTAAAATAAAATGTAAGGATTAGTTTTGAATCAAATTTGTCAGTAGTACGAAAAATTGAGATTTGAATGGACATGTTATTTACTCGGTATTTGAAATAACACCAGGAGCTTGAAGAAGAGCGGGAGATAGAGATTAATAGAAGAATCAAATTGGGTAAAAGCCTTTTGAGGTAACCCTCATTCTCTACGATTAAATTGAATTGACTAATTTTAAATATGTCACATGTGCATTAAAACTAATAAAGTGGCAATCTTGAAAAAGGAAATAATATATGACCATTGCCAAGAATAATAAATGGGTACGGGGTTATTTTAGTATTTACAAGATATATATATCGTTTTATTTACTCAAAATACAAGTCAACAACTCATTGTTCGGTGGTGATTTTGTGTGATAAATTTTAAAAATTTGTATATTTTTTTATGAAATTAATTTGTATATTGAAGTGTATAAAATAATGATATTTTTTTATCAGAATTTTTTCCTTCATATTTTCAGATTTAATTGGGCTACGGCTCAGTTACGTAAAGGGCTTTAATAGGCCCGTATATGCTAAACTTTCCATAATCCAATCCCACATAAATCTGCCCAAATAAAGGGAAGCTCTTCGGCCGCAGCCAAAATATGTAGCAGAAACGAAACGAAACGAAACGAAAAGGAAAGCCCTTCGTATCTCGCGCCAAAGTTCCCTTGAAAATTAGCCCTTGCCCATAGCAATGGGAAGCCAGCAGCCGCAATCTCCTGAATCTAAGGAATTGAGAGGCGGCGCAGCGCATGTTGAACCAATTGGTCAAGAGGAGGAATCCGATGAATTCGAGTACGGGGGAGAAGAATCCAATACCGAGAATGCTCGAACTGACCGGGACGATGTGGAGATCCTATTCAGGCGCCTCTCAACGGAGTTGGTTCCTGTTCGAGTCCATGATATTATCATACAAGGAAACGATAAGACAAAGGACATTTTGATCGAATCCTTAGTTGAGGCGCTTTTCAGGAATGCTACTAGCTTCCAGGAATTAATGAACGCTTCCCGCATCGCCAGCGTGCGACTGAAAAACCTCGATATTTTTAATTCTGTTAATATTAGACTCGATCCCGGGCCGCCGGAGCTTCCTGGAACTGCAAATGTGGTCATTGTGGTTTCTGAGATGAGCTCACTATCCGGAGATTGTGGGATTTATACCAAACCTGAGGTTCCACTTTTCAATCTTTGCATCCTAATTTTCTTATTGATTTGATGTTTTATGCTATTACATTATGTTGATACTACAAGTTGTTTTACAGGTTCGATCTTGGGCTCTAGAAGCCTCAATGAAACTGAAGAATTTGTTAGGCTATGGGGATATTTGGGATGGTTTGGTTGCCTATGGATGGGGTAAATCATTAGAGCTTAGAACAGGAGTTTCTGTACCGAGGTTTAAATCCATTTCAAATCCCTTGTCAGCGACAATTTCTTTGCTTTTACAAGATTGGTTGAACTTATCGTCTTATAAAGAGAGAGTACTTGGTCTATCACTT
Organism: Utricularia reniformis; assembly: GCA_009725065.1. Classification (NCBI taxonomy): domain Eukaryota; kingdom Viridiplantae; phylum Streptophyta; class Magnoliopsida; order Lamiales; family Lentibulariaceae; genus Utricularia; species Utricularia reniformis. The sequence goes on from RWGZ01000499.1 coordinate 378,547, forward strand.
GGACTATTTTCTTCTGGGAACCATGATTTATCTTATGGTTTGTCTTGGCGTACTTTGATGGATCCATCCCAAATGGCTTCCCATGCTGTTAGAAGTCAGCTTGGACATAGGTTGTTATCAGGCATAAAGTACACGTTCAAACTTGACCGTAGAGATTCACCTTTGAGGCCAACAAAAGGGTTTGCTTTTGCTTCCACTACTCATATTTGTGGACTCTACCCAGACATTCTCAGCCTGCGATTTCTTCGTCAGGTATGCATCCTTTTTTTGGCCTAATGCTTAAATTAATTAGAGAATCTGCGATTTCTTCGTCAGGTATACATTGTGGTTTAAATTTTAGCAAGTTTTTTTGTCATTCTTAGAGGGGCACTGTTAATAACTTGTGAATTGGTGTGTGATTTTACCTCTCTACAGGAATTTGATCTTCGTTATGCCATGCCTTTAGGCCTTTATGGAGCTTCATTAAACTTCGGTATTTCATCTGGTGTTATTTTGCCATGGGGAAATGGATTCATGAATAAATCTTCGTATATTCCTGAGAGATTCTTCATGGATGGTAATACTTCTCCAGTTTGTTCCTTAAGAGGGCCAACATCAATTCTAGGATTCAGGTCAAGGGGATTGGGTCCTTCTGAGCCTAAAAGGATTATAAAAGACAATTCTTCTATCAATGGAGGAAATTGTGACACGTCCCCTGGTACTGATCATATTGGTGGTGATCTAGCATTAAGTTGCTTTGCAGATTTATCATTTAATCTACCTTTGAAAGTTTTAAGAGAAGCTGGCATTCATGGACATATATTTGCTTGTACTGGAAGCCTTAATAGTTTAACTGGAAACTCATATAGAGACATTTCTTTACAGAAATTTCGGGAATCTTTCCGTGTATCTGTAGGATCAGGTCTCATTGTACCTACAAAGCTGTTTCGGATGGAGGTATACATTCATTCATTCATAATATAAAGCTTGGGATATTGTGTGTGTGTTGATGATGATGTTTACACTTGTGTATGTGATGAACCAGGTGAACTACTGCTATATTGTGAAGCAACATGAGAATGACTGCGGCAAAACGGGTGTACAATTTAGCTTCTCTTCCCAGCTATGAAGTGATTCATAATTTTTGCATCTTTTCCTTCAGTTAACTGCATTACAATTTGGTACCCAATGTGTCTTTATGGTTATTTAATAATATTTGAAGTTTTGATTTTTCATTAATTAATTGATACTTGGGTTCATATTGGTGTGGCAGGATTACTGCAATTAGCCTGCGAAAGGGCGAATGCTCACTTTTGTTGGCAAATGTGACACTTACGTTCATATATAAGCTACAACAGGATGGAAAGCTTTGTTTAAAAAGGATGGATATACAAGAAAGACAGGCTTTTTCATACGTTAGAGCAAGAGTCACAATTACTGGTGAGATGAGATTAACATATTTATTTATACCAACAGGCAACACTCTCCTCTACTGCAAGGCAAGCCCTTCAACTGCAGAGAAAATAGCCAAGCCTTAATCCTTCTTGTTGCTAAACTCAGTGAATCATATCATCTCCTATAGTTTCCCCTTGTAGAAGGCATAAGAAGGAATCCATTTCCAGATCTACAGTATTCATCTGAGCTCAGTTTTCCAGCAGAATTGATGTGATGATTGCGCTTGAATACTCTAACTGGTGATCTCCTCCTCTTGTGTGGGAAAACATGGTCTCTTGCTGCAAAGGTGTAATCAGGAGATCTGCTGCTGTGCTTCCACATCCTTGGGGATTTGGATCTTGTATAACTTGGGCTGTCACAATACTGCGACAAGTTTCCATTTCTGTTATCACTGCAAACTTGGGCTGAATCGTCAAAACCTCCATCACACTCATATAAGTTATGTCCCCTGCTCCTTCTCCCAACTCCAACATAATCCTCTCTTTCGATGGATGGGCCTGATCTTCGCAGAGCTCTCGATGTGTAGGTATCATTTTGTCTAGAATCAAGCAACTCTTTCTCTCTAAAGTACCTGTTGCTATTATTTCTTGATCGGCTATGAGTTTCAGATACCCGATAATCAGAGGTACGACATTTTGATGTCCATTGAACTTCGTCCCTTGAAACTGGAGTATATCTTTGTCTGCCCATATACTTGTTAAGACTAATGTCTCCTGGGAGGCGCATGTAGGAATTTCCATGCTGCCTTGATCTGTCAAACACAAATATTATTAAGAAGAATGTCTTCAACAGGACAAACGAATGAACAAGATACCTGGTTGATGATGTAAAAAAGGATCCATTCATGTCCCCAGCATCCATTTCTTCGAAACGTGACTGGAGCTTTCCCCTGGGTTTGCTTGACGCATGTTCGGTTAATTTTCTCATTTTGACATCAAAAGCACCATTAGTAAATTGTCTTCTCTTCCTAGAATCGCCACTTTCATAAACCGTTTCCATGGGCTGCTCAATTGACGTACCAGATCCTGCATTTGATGCCTTACCTCCTATTTCATCGTTCTCGCCATCTCTTGTGACAAAGTTATTCATCATAGAAGAAACTTTAGGATATCTCTTTGAAATCAAATTTCTCCTTTCCATGCCATGAGAAACCTCAGATATACCCTCAGCTAAGTCAGGTACATGGGAATCATCCATGTCATTCTTGTCTTCATTTCTTCCATCCGATTCATAGTCTACACACTCATTTTCCACCCAAGAATACATGCATGAACCCCTTAATTCCCCATCCTCGTATGGAGAATCATGCTCTTCATCGGCAGCTTTCAAATTGCCTCCCTGAACCATTGAACAATTGTGAGCTTGAGAAACATCTAAATCCTGTTGGGCATTCTTGGCAGAATCAAGCATTCCATCAAAAGTTGCTGGATCATCAAGTACTCCAGGAATAGAACTCTTGTTTGAATCTTGCACTGCATTCCTCATAGGCTCTTTTAAGGGAAGGTTCTTATCTTGATGGTCTGGAGAAAAATCAGGTGAAAGGTCCTGAGTCTCCTGATTGCAAGCTTCTTCGGACACAATGGTCGATGATCTCTTAATTTGATCCTTTGATTCAGAAGCTAACAAAGAGTGCATATCGTCAAACGAACCTGCAGATATAAATTTTACACATCAGATTGTGAAAAAATACTAACAATTGCAATACTTCCAGAGTTATCATTGTGATCAGCTTAAGGTTAAGAGAGTAAACAGGTTCAAGATAACGCGCAACATAGATCCAGGCATCTTACAAGAGTCTTTGAAGCCCTGACAATGTAGTTCAACAGGTTCACTCATCTCATGCAACACAGGAGCTTGAATGCTCAAATTACTTTTATCACAACTACTTTTGACTTTTCCATCAGTAACTGATGTGCAGCGAGGCTCAAAGGAGATAGAAGAGGCATGCTTATCATCTGTATTTATGGCATGGTCCCGAGTTTTCTCAATGGAATCAAAGCACAAGATTTTATCATCAGCCCTCCCAGAAGACACATTTTCAGTTGCCTTATCACCATGATTGCTTACAATGTCATTAGAATCTGGACCATTCTGTGTTTCCATGGAGGAAAACTTGATGCATGTTTCATCCGGTGAAACAATTATACTATCTTCGCCTAATCTCGATATACCTTGTTCTGCGCTTGCGCCATCACCACCTTCATTCAAGACTACATGTTCATTAGATTCTGTTAGCCCCTTGGTCATTTTAACATTGCTGTCCACGTCCTTCAACCCAGCCATTGAATCACATGGTTCATCCCAAGCATCCATCACAATGTTTAGGTCCCAGTGCTCTCTTTTCACTGCCTTGGATAAAATTTCATTTGGTGTGCTCCTACACATAATTTGAGACGCACATGGTGAATCACTTGCAACTTTGGATAATTCTGAATCAACTCCCTTCAAAATTTTCATATAATTAGAAGATTCATCTGATCCATTACTCCTTGCCAGAATCTCGGATGGTGAGGCAGGACTTGATACACCAGAGCTTTTTGGCTTCATTAAAGATTCTTCAGTAACAAGAATCTGATCACCACACATATCCAATTCATCATCCATACTAGCAGCAGCTGCGAGAAGTTCAATACCAGAAAAGTCCCCTATACAAACAACAATCAATTTCCTTAGATAAAAGTAATTTATCACTTAGAGAATCCAAGAAAATCACATTCGCATCAGCTTAAGAAGACATTAAGAGGACTTCTAACCTGATGAACACCTGGGCAAATCAAGCTTCTTATTGTCTTCGGAAGAAGGAGAAGGGCAATGAGGAATATAGTTTTTGCAGAGCAAATGTCTCCTTTTCTTGATTGGTACACTATCTAACTTACCAGAGCTTGATTGCTTCAGAAGACCATCACCTAACTGCAAAAGCATCATATACGAATGATGATTATGACATTACATAACTTAAAACATTTACCGAAAGAATGTTACGACAATACCTTGTGAAAATCAGATCCAGAAAAATCTCCAACACTTTTGGGACTAGTGAAATCATCACCTAATTTTGAAGCCGTATTCACGCCTCTACCTGATGACTTCCTGGAACTCCTGCCTCTCTTTACAAGCTTCCACCTCAATTCCATATTGTTTGAGTTCATAACTGCAAGGCCCATATCACCAATCATCTCTGCAGATATGTGCAGAAAAATGTGTTAGAGTTTGCTCAATCCACTGAATTCTTCTTTCTTTTCAAATCAATATCATATGTGCAGGATGAACAAGAAGCAGTCTGATGAAATAAAATTAACGAGGAATGAATAAATGAACAAGTAACTTAACCAAGAGCACAACCATATTGAATTGTGAAAGTAAGTTGAAGCCAAAATCTTCTTTCCTGATTTTGGCTTAAAGGGAACAATGTAAAGGGATTTAAGAAAGGGCAAAGTTTCACACTACATCATGATGTCCAACACCACGCATATTTTTAAATTCTCTTTCAGCCTTCGGTGGAAATCAATTCAAAATAGGCGACATTCTCTATGCACTTCAGCATCAAAATATCCCCGAATATTTTTTCTAGTGTCATTCTGCAGTCGCTTTGTCTCCATGGCAGTAAAATCAAGGAAGGACGCCAGGTTTTTGGGCGGCCTGTGAAATCATTCCCTATAATTAGGTCTTTTGAAAAACTGCAGGTTTCCATCATCAAAAGCACACCGTTGGTTGTAAACTTAAATCTCTGGTGCAATTTTTTTTGAATAATTTAATTTTCAACATAAATCAAGGCAGCGATGCTTTCTTCCCCCACCACAGGAAAATAGAACCAGAATCAGATGCCTCGGTCGTCAACCCTAAAAAGATTACCCGAAACTACAGATCTCGAAAATGAATTCCATGGCGGAAAAGAGCAACCAAAAAATAGCCGGCACAGAAATCGCGAATATAATCAAAAGAAACTCGTTTATACTTTCATATACCTGAATCCGTGAACGTTTCGATTACTCTACTTCCTATGCTCCAAATCTCAAAAAACCGTCTATTCCTTCGCAGAACTCCGTATAAATCCACAGATTAACAGAAAATCCGCTCTACTCCGAAACTTCGTCTCACAGGATGCGCCGCCACGCCGTCCCTATTCACAGTCACAACCTTCACCGCCTTATATCCTTCAGATCTTAAACCACCACCAGACGGCAACACACAGCCGATCTAAAACTCAGACGCCGAAACCCCCTTTTTCTCTACGACAACAAACGCAAAACCGCGACGGGAAGATCATCAAATATCAGCTTCGAAAGGAGTATATATTGCGCACGCACCGCTACTTATGCTTCGCCGCGTGACGATTCTGTCCCTAACTTTTCTCTATAATATCAATAGTACCCTAAACAAATCAACCAGTCATTGTCTTGAATCAACGGTGGCGATGACTTCAACCCCTCCCCTATCAAACACAGCCGTTCATTCTTAATTAATTATTTATTTATTTCCCCTATAATTAATTATTAACGATAATTAATTAATTAATTTGCCACTAATCACTCTTATAATATACATATTTAATGGTAGTTAATTTAATTTTGGAAATCGTGTCTTAACACGAGAGACTCCTAGATTCCCTTAATTAATTAAAATAACTTTCTATTACAAATCCTATCGATGTAATGAAACTTAGAAAAAAAAGTTTCTATTTTTGGTCAAAAGTAAAATTCTCACAACAAAGTTCCACTACAAAAGGTTTGTCCTTAAAACATTCGGAGGAACAAACCACTTTAGTCGTATAAGTATAAATGCGAAACAACGCAAAGAACGAAATATGATGATTCGCTAAAACTTGCATAAAAGAGATAATAATGGATAACCGAAACCAAGCTTCTTTGTTGTGGCTGTAAACGTGATCATTAAAGCTAAAGTTTCAGGTCTCAAGACTGCATTACTTTATTTTGGGTCACACAATTGTGTGCCTTGAAGGCTTGGCATTTCCAAGTTGAAGTTCCCTCAACGGTGAACATGCTCTTGGCTGCCTCTATGACTGTATTCTCCTCAGATTGTTGAGTAGCTTGGAGACATAGATCATCTTTGAAGTTACAAATGCTCAGAGGTAGCTTTTTCTGTTTCATTTTCCTTCTTTTCCTGCTACAACTATCCATTGATTCAGGTGATGGAGCCTCAGATTCTCTGTAGTTCAACTGATCAGTAATACTGTGCTGCACATGCTCATTCAAATCTACTGTACCGGTTGATTGGCTGTTTCCTTCTACTAAAATTTGGACGGTGTTTCTAACTGAAGAGGAAGCAGAGCTCTTCAGCTTCTTCTGTTTCTGTGATCTCAGGGAATTATTAATTGTCTTATGCAACACATTTCCTTTATTCTTATTGAACAGTGCTTCAACTGTTATATGCTTCTTCATCTTACACTTTGTTACAGATTTCACTCTTTTGGCAGCCTCTTCAGAAAGAGTGGTCACTAGATCCAATGCAATCTTGGCAGCAGCCATTGCTTTTGCTGCCTTGGCAGCCTTAATTTCAGCATTAATCCTTGCTGCCTCAGCAATTTTCACAGCTTCAATAGCAGCTGATCTAGAAGTTTCAACAATATCATCATTTGGAACATCAATGCTGACTTTCAAAGAATTATTCAGACGAGTATTAGCTATATCAGAAGTGGATGGAACAGGGGAATTGAAATCACAACTCTGTCTCTTTAATCCAGCCAAAAGCCTCTTTCGAGGTGGCAAAAGGGCATCTAAATCCATCTCCTTTAACATGTAGCTCCACCTAATCTGTAGTTAACACATAAGAATGATTCATAATGACTTCAAACAAGCTATTCAGCCAGGTAAAAGTGATACTACAAAGAATGAGCATTTTAGGCGCAACAAGTAACATAAGTAAGCTGCTAGACCAAATTCTCATGTTTGCATTCTGAAAGATTTGTAAGTATACTGAACAAGTAATAAAATTCTCATTGAAGAGACACATCTCCCTGTCGTCATCTAGAAAAATAGAGAATTAGGGTTTTAGTGTTTATTCAGACTAAGGCATCAGAAACTACAATCCATAAGATCTCAGTGCACTTAATGATAAACACAAGGAACCAAATCCCAATCACTCAAACTAACAATAAGTAAACCAATAAATACTAGGCATTTTCCATCGACGGAACAAAAAAAATCACAGACGAAAGCATTTATTTCGAAGTTCCGATCCCTTAAAAGTTAAAATATAGCGATCGAGAATCAGATCATTTACCCATCACCCTTTGATCTTCCATCTCTTACAAATCCTGCAAATCATAATCTACAAATTTAGGAAAAAAACAATTCATCCGGCTAAAGGAAGTCTCCGATCCTCATCACCAACACCTAAACAAGGCCGTAATCACAAAACCCCAGAAGAATGCGCTGCTTTGCTATTTAGATATCAGATCAATGAAGAGTGCAATGATCCGGCAAGATTATGGGAAGTGTAATAAACGACGGACGGTAACCTAGGAATTGCTGAATTCATCTGCCTTCCGCCTCTGAAAAATATCAGTCAAGCTTCGTCTCCTCTATGTTTTTGGCCTCTCAATCAAGTCTTCGGACATAATTATATCCCAATAAGACAAATTACTACTCTAGTAAAAAAGATCCAAGTTTAAACCTTCATTATTGTATAATACGACATTTAACAACTAATTTATAAGTTTCAAAATGCATATTTAGTCTGTGAATCCCATTTTGCAAAACTAGAGTTATTTTGCATTTACTAAAGCAAAGCAGCATAAATGACAGGAAAAGGCCAGTGTAAATTGCCAAAACTCAGTAACAACTGGTTGAACTACCTAACAAACTGAAGCATACTGAAAAAACTGATATGATCAACTCGTATACGAGGGCGAGAGCATAGCGGGAGTTCATCGATGGATGTGAGATTGCAGCAAGTAAGAAACACTGTCATAATCATCCCAGTTCATCATACCTAGTAAAGCTGGAGAGTTGGGAGATTTACAGTTTGGCGACTCGCAACTGCGATGATCCTCTAGAATCGGTTCAATCATCATATCGATCACTGGGTCGCCTTTTGGCTGAAATCAAAGAACACTTGTTAATCCAGATGTTAATATGTATAGATTGAATGAATAGAAGAATTTTATAGATACCTCGTTCGTGGATGAGGTCTTAGCAGAACACTGAATAGATGATGTGCCTGCAGTTCATCCAAATAGAGAAATGAGATTATGAACATATGTGTGAAAATGTACAATGGAATGTAAAGAAAAGCAAGTATTGGCGTTACCTTTAATATTTAGTTCAATAGCTGACAAAAAGGAGTCCATGTCAAGAATTTGTGTACGTGATTTGATGCATTGTTCATGATTGTGAAGAAAGCCCTCATCAAGGATTGAAGTAAAAGCTTTTTCTTCCGAAACTGGTTTCGATTTCAAGAGAGTCTTTTGCACCTGATGCAAACATGGCTCAACAGAATTTGTGACATCTGTGAGTGGTTTCCTACTACCACTTTTCCCCTTTTTCTCAGGTACCCTTGATCCTTTTGTTTTAGCTATATATGAATCTTTGTCTACTGAAATCACACTTGCGGAATTACTTTTCTTCCCGTGGTGAGTCAATGAAGGATTTCTTGAATTCGATATATCGTTGAGAGCTTTCCTTGTAGAAACACCTTTCTCATCAGGCTTTGGAGGATTAGCCTTGCTGCTGGGAGTACCGCCTACAAATGATATCAAGATGAAAGATAAACAAGGAAACAAATTCAACCAGAATTAGATTGCAGTTACCATTGTAGAGTGAATTAATATTCTGGTTTCGGATAGGGCGATGAGAGGTTGCCATGTCTGCTTTTCAATACAAATTTTCACACAGAAACAAGTTACAGCGAGCAATTCAGTTCTCCAAGACCTTGAACCAGAAGTAAAATAATGTCCAGAATAATTTTAGATAAATTTCCAAATCCAGTTTCATCAGCAATTGAAATTTGAATATAGATAAAAATGAAGTTGCAAGTAGCATTTCATAAGCCTCATACAATTTACTCCATTAACACAATTTCTCCACCGTACAACAATGAAATTAGGAACAAATTCAGTTCGCCTTCTGGTCACCCAATTCTCGTATCAACGTATCCAAGAATTGGTAACTCAGCCAGAGGTTTTATTCCATGAACCACATTCATAAAAATAAAACAAGTCATCACACCTTCAGCGTCTAAAATCACGAGCAAAACATGGATACATACGATAACAATAAAATACGTAACATCTTGCGAACGTCAATTCATTGAACATCCCATAAATCTGAACATTCTACCCAAAAAGAAGCATCAATGTTCATAAACTTACGAAGATTTCTCTAGACGAACAATCTTTCTTCCCAGACGATTTCTTTTGAAATACTCTCAAGAATTTTCAAAGACGATTTCAGAAATTCTGGGCGCTCCGTGATATATATATATAAAGCGGAAGGAAATACAACGGTCAAATTTCATATGCGTTTTGACAGAAACACCCCTACGTAACGAAATAATTCCAGAAATCCCAGTTCATGGTCTTGGACCCATGAAACCCAATCCAAAATACCCGGCCCATTTAATTATTTTCCTTTTTATTTTTTCTTGTTAAAGTGTAACAGTAACTTTCCTTAACATCAACATGAAAATAAGCAATCATATTTTTTACCTTAATAGATAACTGGCATTTAGTAAGTTGAAGTTTAAAACAGCGCAGCAATTATAGTGTATCATAATACATTGGGAAAACAAGATCTTCAACAATGAAAATGACAAAATCTAGAGTATAATGCAAGACATGGAGTTTCTCTACGAAACAACCTTTTGTTTCTTCGGCATTCGATATCCACCAACTACACAGGCATGATCACGTTCGAATGGTTCGAGTGTTACCTGCTCGGAGGGCTTGAACTGATCTGCTTGCAATTTCTTCACTTCCTGAGCAAACACAGCTTCTGCAGGCACGGTTGAATCTATGCAATTTGCCTGTAAAAGTTTTAGCGACAATGTAGTGGTTTCAAATTACATAGAGGAGAAAATTCGTAATGTATATTTGCTTGACTAGGTGTGAACCTTAATTGATATCATAAAGTGGCCTCCGGCTTTCAAGAAGTAGGATGCATTTAACGCTAGTATTCTTGCCTGAAAATGGAACAAATAAGTTACCAGTATTCGACAATGCACAATTATCGATAAGGGAAATTAAATGGGACCTGATCAGGCTGAGCAACATCTGAAAATATAACATCTACCATTCCAACGAGCATTCGATATTTTGAAGGATGTCTAGCATCTTCAATAATAGGGATCACATTAGTTCGCTTCTTAGCCATGTTTACAAGATCTCTACCGCTTCTATGAGAAAACTCGACAGCATAAACAACACCATCCTGTGATCATTACAGAAGCTTTGGTTTTAATAGACATTTGAGTATAGCAAAAATGATATGCGCTCAAAGAGAGATAACTCACCGGGCCGACTAAATCTGATACGTGTGAAACAGTGGTTCCTGAAGCAGCTCCAAGATACAATACTTTGGCACCAGGTTTCTTCAATAATGAGAATATAATATAATCATAAGAAAAGTGCAAAAAAAAGTTGGAATTTCACTATACATGAACAATTAACAGGATTAAAAATCTTACAATCCAGATGTTATCAACTCCACCGAGAATAGCAGCAGCTAACTTAGAACGGAAAGGATTCCAAACACGGTACTCAGTCTTTGTCCCATCATCAGTCTATTAAGACAGGATGCATAAGTATATAACGATGAAAAATAAATCAACAGCAATTCAATAAAAAAACCACATTCATTAAATATCACACAACTCAAACCCAACATGCTAATAACAATCCGATGAACTAATGATTATGCCATCAGAAAGCCCATATGAAAGGAATAAAAATCATAAAAAATACACCTTTAAACAGACTATTAGCGATCCAAATCCATGTGAAAAAAATCACACAACGAGATTGGGCAAACCTGAATAGAAACCCTCTTCTCGTTATAGACAGCCTCTCCAGGAACCATATTCTTGGTGCATAAAGCATCTTCTTTTCCCTTGGCAATAAAAACACCCTCATGTCTATGTGGCTCAACCACCACCTTACTTCCTCCTTTCATTCCTCCACCTCTACCTCCCCTGCCTCCCCTTCCGCCTCGTCCACCTCTGTCACTCCCTCTGCCACCACCTCTACTCATGCTACCTCCTCTACCGCCAAACCCTCCTCTCCCTCTTCCACCTCTTCCGCCACTATCTCCTCTCCCTCCCCTAAATCCACCGCCTCCTCCGCGGCCTGCAAATACAGGTTAAAACATTCATGAAACCATAACGCAACAAAAGTAAATGCTATTAATCTAGAATGGAATAAAGCCCCTTACCCCTGATTGGTGTTCTGGCGACCATAGCTGCAGATTTCAATCACCGGCGGGGGAAAATTCAGTAAACACAACACCCCGGAGCGGCTGACAGTAGGGTTTGGCTCCGCTTCAGCTTTTAGGGTTTATGACACCAAAATCCAGCTTCACATTTATACCTATTTCTAAAAATTACATTTTAAAAATTAAATTACATATCCCAATAGTAGAGCCTTGAATTGGGCCCAAAAGCCCAAGTTAGGAATATATCGAAGTTATTTTAATAGTAAAAAAGCTTAGAAATTTTTAATATTTGAAATTTTGAAGCTATAAGGGCACGTAACGAAATAAAGAAATTATGGAGGGTTAAATAGTAATATACACATGTTATCCGGATTTCAAGATTATTTTAAAAAATGCGAATGAAATTTTGAGTTCCAGGCTATAAATTACAAAGAATAATCCATCGCTGAAATCCAGTGGACTGAGTACCATCGTTTCTCATCGTCAATGGCGTCGCGCTACGAACTTGAAATCACCATCGTTTCCGCCAAGGATCTGAAGAACGTCAACTGGCTCCACGGAAAACTGAAGCCGTACGCCGTCGTCTGGGTTGATCCGGCGTCAAAAGCAACAACTCGTGTAGACGAGGAGGGTGATACTTCACCGTACTGGGACCAGAAGCTAATCATTCCTTTCAATTCTCCAATCGAGGACTCTGCTATTTACATCGACATAGTCAACGCGAAGCCAGGGGAAGGAACCAAGGCGCTCATAGGATCCGCCAAACTACGCCTCCGTGATGTCGTCGATAACGTTGGAATCGGTAGCCGCTTCGATAAGAAGCTTGAACTCAAGCGGCCTTCCGGCCGACCGCACGGTAAGGTTGAGATCGCCGTCTCCGTCCGCGATTTACGGTACAGATCGCATGATCCTTCCTACGGACAACCTTATGGCGTTCCACACTCCGGATCTAGGGATTATCCGCCGGCGAGTTACGGAAGACCGCACGATCCATACGCTGCTCCGCCGTCGGGGTATTCTCCTACGTACGGCGCGCCGCCGCTGCCGAGCTACGGGCAGCCTAGCTATGGTCAAAGCGGTTACTACGGGCAGCAGCCGCAACAGGGTGGATACTACGGGCAGCAGCCGCAGCAGGGTGGATACTATGGGCAGCCACAGCAGGGTGGGTATTACGGGCAGCAGCCGCCTGTTTATGAGGAAAAGAAGAAGAGTAAATTCGGTGGTATGGGAACTGGATTGGCTGTCGGTGCGGTGGCTGGAGCTCTAGGAGGACTCGCCCTTGCTGAGGGATTCGACAAGCTGGAGGATCACATTGCCGATGAGGCGGCGGAGCGCGTGGAGAACAACTATGAGGCGGAAGACTACGGCGGCGGCGACGAAGATTATTAAAGTGGAGCGGGGACTTGGAATTGGGCGACCATCACTTTATTTTTTATTTTCCTGAATAACTTTAAAGTGGTTTATTCGGAGCTATCTTTTAAAAAACAGTATGCTATTGCTCCATAAATATTTTAATTTTGTTTTCCAAAGATCAAATCATTTAAAATAATTATTTTTTAAAAAATGAACATGTTTATAACATGATTAATGTCATTAACAACCGTTTTTTACAACCTTTAATTCAAGAATCTTTTCCCCCTTGACCAATCTTTTTCAACAATTTGCGTTTTTGATAAGTTTCAATTGGGACAAAATAATATTCATTTGTCTAAATTTAATTTCTGCTAATTAATTTTTTTACTATTTATAATATCCATAATTGTATGAACAAAATTTGGATTTTAATTTCAGTTAAATATCAAATTTTCTCAAATTCTAAAAATCGGACATTGAACCTATATTTGTGAACCGATAATTGTTTTCCGGACCGTTATGCTATCGGTTTAACCGACCGGTATGGAACCGTTCATATATTTCAAAAAATAAATTATAAATAAATCAAAATTAAAATTAAAATAAACATTTATAATTCTACATAATCACTTTTACAATAAATCATTTATATCATTTTTTTAATGAAGTAAGTTTCAAAAATTAGAATAAAACCTTACATAAATTAAAATTTTAAAGAAAAAAGTGGTTGATTAGGGTTTAAAGTAATTTTTGAATTAAAATAAGAATAAAAAATATGAAAAATGAGTTTCAAATTAATAAATTATGGCTTTTATATATTGTACGGGTCGCTTTTAAAACGGGTATCGGTTGGGTCGACCCGACCGGACGGTCAAAAAACGGCCCACAAACATAATATTGAATATGAATTTTATACGAGTTTTTTGTCTAGTCCAATTTAGATTGGGGTTTCAATTTATGAATTATTTAGAAATTACAAGGTTTGAATGGGAGTTAGTGCGCCAATTCAAAGCAAATAAATGTTATATAACAATAATAACTAATAATAGACACATCATTTACTATTTTTAATACTAAAATTTATTATGTTTGTTGACCGGCATCTATTCATAATGAATTCATTAAAATTAAACAAAGCTTGAACCCCTTCAATCACTAATCATTATCTCTAAATCCCGAGAAATTGAAATATGATCACTAAACTATTGTTCAAATTAAACAAATATTGTTTTTATATTTAATATTTTCAAATTACATTTAAATCGTACCCTAATAATTATATTTTTTTAATAAATTTTATTAGATGTACACCGTCACTCTAGTGTATGGATTGAATTCGGATTCTTATTACATTAACACTATACGCCGGTATAGCCAGGTACCTACAAAAGACATAATGAACCCTGTATTTTCGTCTCTTATAACTTTAGAGTAGGGTTAAATAGGTCAAACACCAAGAACAAGGGCCAATTAATCCATGGCTGGTAAAATAAGGTGACTCGTCGTCATCTTCATCAACTCTATAAAATCCCACCAATTCTCCACCCAAAACTCAAACCAGAAACCCTTTTTCACTACAAAAAACTTCCGAAATTCCTACAATGGGCGGGGATCTTGCAGAAACTGTGAAAATCCTAAGTAAAACGAGCGTGAAACCCAGAAAACCAGTAGGAAGAAAAGAGTGTCAGCTCGTCACATTTGATCTTCCCTATTTAGGGTTTTTCTACAACCAGAAACTGCTGATTTACAAAAACTGTGATAATTTTGATCAGGTTTTTCAGGGTTTGAAGGATGGTCTCTCTATTGTTTTGGAGGAATTTCATCAGTTGGCTGGGAGGCTGGAGAAAGATGAAGATGGGGTTTTTAAGGTTGTGTATGATGATGAAATGGAAGGAATGGAGCTTATTTCTGCCGCCGCAATTGAGATGGAGGTCGACGATTTGACGGCGGAGAATTGTACGTCCAAATTTAACGATTTGATTCCCTTCGACGGAGTTTTGAATTTGGAGGGGATGCGCCGCCCGCTGCTCTCAGTGCAAGTGAGTGCGCTTATTGCTTGGCTATTTATTAGTTATTATTCCATTAAACTTTTAATTACATTTAATTTACGATATGGTACATAAATTAACCAAAAGTAGATGTTTTATATTTTCTCTTAGGTACTATTTTATTGATAAATTAGTCTAAAATTGAGACATAAAAAATTATTTTAATTTATTTGGATTGTTAATTTATTGTAATAAACTTATTTTACCTGAAAAATATATTTTTATTAATTTAACAATTTAAATAAATTATGGTTTCTGTGAGGCAGCTCACGAAGCTGAAGGATGGTCTTGCGATGGGATGTGCTTTCAACCACGCGATCCTTGACGGGACGTCCACGTGGCACTTCATGAGCGCATGGGCGGAAATCTGCAGAGGTGCAGATTCAATCTCCATCCTACCTTTCCTGGAGCGCACAAAGGTGCGAAACACCCGATTGAAGCTCAATTTGTCGAAGCCCTCCGACGCGCCTGAGCATGAGAACGCCGTCGGAGATGAAAAGACGAAGCCAACACTTCGCGAGAAGGTATTCAAATTCTCCGCCTCTGACATTGAAAAAATAAAGTCCAAAGCCAACGCCGGCGCCGGAGAGAAGCCGTTTTCCACTTTCCAGTCGTTATCCGCCCACATATGGAAGGCCGTTAGCTGTGCACGCGGTCTCGCTCCCGAGGATTACACCGTCTTCACAGTTTTCGCCGACTGTCGAAAAAGGGTTTCCCCTTGTATGCCGGATAGCTACTTCGGTAACCTGATCCAGGCAATCTTCACCGTCACAGCCACCGGCCTCATTCTCGCTAACCCACCAGAGTTCGGGGCCGGACTGATCCGATCAGCGATCGAAGCCCACGACGCAGCAGCTATCGAGAAGCGGAATGTGGAGTGGGAGAGCCAGCCGATCATCTTTCAGTTTAAGGACGCCGGGGTGAACTGCGTCGCCGTGGGAAGTTCGCCACGGTTCAAGGTTTACGAGATCGATTTCGGATGGGGAGAGCCGGAATCCGTTCGTAGTGGGATGAATAACAGGTTCGACGGAATGGTGTATCTGTATCCCGGAAAATGCGGTGGATTAAGCATTGATGTTGAGATAACCTTGGAAGCTTTGGCCATGGAGAAATTGGAGCAAGACAAGGAGTTCTTGATGCGAATTTAATCACCGTGCTACTTTGTAATAGTACCTTTAACTCAACCAAATAAAGAAGCATATACTCCTCTTCTACCTCTACAATTCCACTTCCTTTCTGCAGAAAATATCAATCATTAAGAACCTGAAAATTTTGCAACAACGAATAAAAAGGAACCAAAGCATAAAGAAGTACCCTACCCTTATCAAGAAACACTGAAATATTTTTGACAAAAACCTACCTACTAAAATTTAGGAAATGAGATCTCACTCTATTGCGTGGCAAAGTCCATTGAGATTGATTTTTCCATTACCATATTATTGCACTTGAACCTCAGAATGATCTGAATTGTAGCTCATACGCATAGTCTTGTGCTATTTCATAAAGGGATACCGCTACTAACTTCCCATGATCTTGAGCTTTCGCCAAGATTTTCAGACATTGCAATAAGTAAACCCGGTGTTCATCGAGATCCCTCATTTTATGAACAAAATGAGGGAAATGATGTGATATATTCAAGAGATGTGATATACAACCAGAAAAAGCCCCCAAGACCAAGGCATCTACATCTCTTGAAAACATCACATCATTCCCTCATTTTGTTCATAAAAGTCATCCAATTGGTACGCATCCTTGCACACATGAATTTAATCACATAAATCATAAAATTGACAGCAATTTTGGTGAACACAATGCTACCAACTATCTTCAGTCCTTATATAAACTCTTGTATACAAAAAAAAATTCACCTGGTTGATTGAGTATGAAAAAACACCGTAGATCTTCGATTTTCTTCTCGCTTTGTCACATCAATCCATGGATCTATACATTTACCCAATTATTCGGATTCTTTCTCTGTATAGCCACGAATCTTTCCAATAATCTGCACTTTTGTACAAGAAAGGTTACTCAACTTTACGCTGTTGTTTTCAGCCATTATTCTACTCAAAAAAGAGAGAAGATGAAGACAGAAGTTTGCAAGAGGGCAATGGAGTGGGAAGGAATGCCGTTGGTGCCTTCTGTTTTCAAAAATCAAAATCAGTGATCATCATCTAGTTTCAAAAATGGAAACTGTTTAACAGTGGGCCAACATAATAAGCCATATAGAAAAAATCTGGTACAATGAGCGAAGGCCCAATCAGCCGAGAAATATTGTTTTGGGCTATTTAAAATTAATTATATATTAGGTTGTTTGGTTTCACAGTAGCCGCCGTGGTACGCTCACCACATCGTAATTTTATTTTACACTATCAAAAAGTTGGGTCAATTACGGTGATCGTACTAGAGTTTTTGGCGGTCATGTGGCCATGACTTGATACGTATGGCCAATCCACCGTGATTTCGTAAATTCCAAAATTGTCCTTCAAAGTTCAATTAATTACTTTAAAACTAAACTCTAACCCTAACCAATTTTATTCTTATTTAACAAATCTTACACCATTTTTACCAAATTGTGATTCTACATTTTTAGGTTTCTTTTTGTAAGGTACGTATTCGATTGTATGGATTTCTTTTCGGTTCCACATCGTATTCGAGTGATACAATCACAAAATCGGCTAGAACTTGAGCCTTGATCTCCCTTCGGGGCAAGAATGGTTGAAACATTCATAGTTGGGATGTTTTTATTTCTCCGGATTTGATATGCCACTTTTAAAAATATTTTGACTTGTTTTTGTATTTCTACCGTATGAATATGCTGTTAGAGTTGTTACTGAAAGTACATTTTGGTGAACAATAGAACAAA
This sequence comes from Utricularia reniformis, assembly GCA_009725065.1. Lineage (NCBI taxonomy): Eukaryota > Viridiplantae > Streptophyta > Magnoliopsida > Lamiales > Lentibulariaceae > Utricularia > Utricularia reniformis. The sequence continues at coordinate 396,630 of RWGZ01000499.1, forward strand.
TGGACAATTTAGAAGATAACACCCAAAAAATAAAAAATGTAGCAACTTGGGATAGACGATTCACATAGACATTTGTTAGAGTATATATGCTAAAGTTATTAAAGGAAATATACATTTTATTAATATATGATAAATATATTAATATAAAAGTTAAAATATATATTTTATTAAAATCACGGTACGATCACCGTAGTTTTTGCAAACAGTTTTCTAAATCCCGATCATAATTATCACGATCATTGCAACTTACACTCACCGTGATTTTGAAAAGTTAAACCAAATAACCCATTATATTTAAATGACTCTATTTTTAAAATATATTATGACAAAATTACGTAAATAATACCATAAGTTTAAAATAGTTCAAAGACTATGCACACAAAGTTTAAAATTGTGTGTTGTTTTAAAAATTTTCAAAGTTTCGAGGTATCACCTAAGATTAAATAGTTAAATACAAATTAATTATGTATATAGAACATTGACAATTATTATAGCCAAACCTGAATGGTTTGAATCTTCGAGGATCAAATATTCAATTATAAATCTTATAGGATATGATCACCCATGTTTTCAAATGAGCAGTTGGTACGTCAAATTATGAACCAATATAAAAAGATTTAGTTTAATCGACCAATATAATCAATTATAATAACTTCAGGGTTGGAATTGAAACATTGATGACAAAACCTTATACTCTTTTAAAATTGAGGTCTCCTAAACAAATAGCTCAAAAAATTGTGGGAATGTGAACATAAGTATAAAAACTTAGATATGTAACCATATGATATTCAAGATCTTTTTTTATGTATTTTAGAAAATTAAATGAGCAAATTGACTAGTGATATGCAAATGATGTAGTAAAGTAGTTAAATAGTTCAATCCATAAATATAATGAGAAAATGTTTAATAAAAATTATCATATTGGGGAGAGGAGGTGGACAATATTAAAACACATTTACATCAATAATTTTCATTGATATATTTTTTTGTATTTTTTAAATTAAATTTAATAATTTAAAAATATTAATATATTTGATTGCATTATTTTTAAAAATATTGGTTTATTTGATTTTATTTTGATTAAATGAGTGACGTAAATTGATCTAGTTTTAAAATTGAAGTATCATAATTGAATATTTAGTTAATTATATTGGGTTGTTTGGTTTAGTATTCAAAATCAAGATGTGATGATCGTACCATGCATTAGTGGTTTGATAATCGTATCGTGCATTGAGATGACAATGATAATTATGATTGAATTTTAGAAAATTGTTTGTAAAAATTACGGTGATTATAATAAAATGTCTATTTTAATCTTTATATTAATATTAATATATTTGTTATATATAAATATAAGTCAAATAAATACTAATATTTATATCTAATTTTTAATTACTTATTTTACAATTATGTACCCAAATATAATTTCTGATTGTAATAAAACAAGTTATAAATACATAGTTATTTCAATCAAAATATATTAAAATTTTTTACTAATTATGAGAGGTGATAATGTCCACGATAGGGTCGACATCAACTTTACGAGTATTTCACAAATTCTCTAACTTCAAGAAGAAACTAAAAAACACAGATCCACATCAACTTGGAAAAATGACGTAATATTTGTGAAATGAGAATAAAATTGGTTAGTGTTTGGTTTTAAATGAATTAAATTAACTTTGAATGACAATTTTGAAATTTATCAAACCAAAGTGCGATCACCGTACCGAGATTGCCTAGATCGTTTGATAGTTGAAAATAAAATTACGGTGCATTTACCGTAAACCAAACAATCCCATTATAATTCTCAGCACAATCCCCAAATGGCTGATGACTTAATTTTTTTTAAAAGCAATATTCCATCAATAAAAATCATTATAAGTATTTAAAATGATTCTTAATGAAATTTAATTTTGGAAATATACACTTAATTAACAATTAATTTTTATCTGATACACGTGGCTAAATATTGACAACACGTGTCTATCCGGGATAGATAAGGGCTTTCAGTATACTGAAGTGTTACTCCGCCACCCCTTCCGCCGCTCTCCGACAGTTTGAGAGTAACTTATCTCGCTTGTCGCCGGCGCCAATTCACAAAGTTCCTATAATTGACATTGGAAATACCAAAAACACCCCTGATTAGTTTTTTTATTACGTACTGATTTCGATGCAAACCCCTATATGTAATTATAGTCGTTACAGTTTAATTACTTGGCAATGGCGTCCACATTGTTTTCTCTCGCTTCTGCCAGTTGTCTCGGGGGTGGGAAACGCTAAAGGAATTCAAGATCGGGGATTCCAAAGGCTTTACGGTGAAAATAGAGGTGGTATACGGACTGGGGCGATGCCTACAGCAGAGGGAAATGGAGCTTTGCGTAATTTCAAGTTGAATGAATCATCCTTTCTAGCGTCACTCATGCCGAAGAATGAGATTGCTGCCGATCGGTTTGTTGAGGCTCATCCTGAGTACGATGGTCGTGGAGTGCTTGTTGCGATTTTCGGTCTGTTTTTTGTTGTTTTTGTTAAAGAAAAAGGTTTTTTTTCCTTTTGATGGATGGGGTGATATGGGATTCTTTTGGTCTTTCTTTTGTGCTTTCAGATTCCGGCGTGGACCCGGCTACCGATGGCCTTAAAGTAACTTCAGATGGAAAACCCAAGATTTTAGATGTTATTGACTGGTATTGAATGATGTTTTATTGATGAAAATTGAAATATTCGGTGAATGGAGTAACCGGAGATTCGAAAGATTTGATTTTTAAAAAGTTTTTTTGGATTTCGTTGTGAAGATGTACACGGGCAGTAGTTCTAATGTGTAGACTGCCTTTTGTTTTTCTTGTTATTTTTATCTTCTTGATTCTTTGTTTTTTTCCTTTTAAAATGAATAAATATCTGACCTTTGGAATTTTACTGGATGTATTCTTCAAATAGTACGGGTAGTGGGGATGTTGATACTTCAACTGTTGTAAAGGCAGATGGAGATGGAAGAATTATTGGCATATCAGGTGTTTTTTACTATTACCCAGATTCACAACTGGCTATCAATTTAACGAAACTACCACAATGAGAATTTGTTTGAAAAGTTATTTTGTATGCATCTGAAACTATCAGGAAATTCTTTGGCTGTGAATTCATCCTGGAAAAATCCATCTGGAGAGTGGCATGTTGGTTGTAAGTTAGTCTATGAGCTTTTCACGGATACCCTGATTGATAGATTGAAGGTAATCGTATTTTCTGATGTTTTTTGGTTCTTAAGTGCATTTCATATAAATTAACTGCTGTGTTCCTTGCATTTTTACATCTCCATCTGAAGCTTTGGTTGATTTTTGTCATTGTTCTTGTAGGAAGAGCGGAAGAAGAAATGGGAAGAGAAAAACCAGAAAGCAATAGCGGCTGCTGTGAACCAGCTTGATGAATTTGACAAGGTAAATCCTAATTATAAATGTAATGCAAATGATGACTACGGGTGCAAAAATAGTATCAGGATAAGTATCTACTATTGCACTTTGTAAAAAAAAATTGATGACATAGTGTTTTCTGAATCGTAGAAGTCCATTTTCTCTCTTGTTTGTATGTTTTTTATCTTACACGAAATGATGTGCATGCCTTTAATGTCATAGATCCTATATGGCGTTCACCAAAGAAGTCATTTTTCCACCACCTGTTTGGTGTGATTCTTAGTCTTATAACATTTTTCCTCCCCGTTATTGAACTTGATTGTAGAAACATACAAAGATTGATGATGATTCCAGCTTAAAAAAGAAACGGGAAGATCTTCAGAACCGAGTGGATCTTCTGCGCAAGCAAGCAGAGGTTCATGTTCCTTAATCCTCATTACTACTGCTTTTTTATTTTTGCATGTACAGGCCTATTCAGTTTTTGAATAATTCTAATGCAATTCTAGAGTTATGATGACAAAGGGCCCGTTATTGATGCTGTTGTGTGGCACGATGGTGGGCTTTGGAGGGCTGCTATTGAGACACAAAGTCTCGAAGATGAACCAGGATGTGGGAAGCTTGCTGACTGTACCCCTCTAACTAATTATAGGTACATTCGTTAATTTTCAGATTTGTACAGACTAGTTGGGTGGGGGTTGGCATTTAAATTTACAAATTTTGAGTTGGTGCTTGTTATTCCTCCAAAAAAACAAGAAAAAACCCTATTAATTTTACATATTTTGTTTAACACTTAATGGCATTAATTTCATTTTTTGGCTTATTCTAAGTTCAATTGTCAACCATATAAATTTGAAGGTCTAACTCATTAATTGTTTTAATACAAATATTTTGATTTACTGATTGTGGTTTCAATGTAAATAAAGATAATTTTTGTTATTTATCTGATAATGTAGCTTCTTTCATTATATTGCCCACTGATGAGTGGGATGCGGTGATTGTTCTTCTGCATTACGAGTCATCTTTCTCTGGTCCATCTCTCAGTGAAACAACTTAACCATTTCTTTATTTCATTCACAAATATTTTGTGCTGTTTGTAGGATTGAACGGCAGTATGGCATCTTCAGCAAATTAGATGCATGTACTTTTGCCCTTAATGTGTATAATGATGGCAATGTATTGAGTATTGTAACTGATTGTTCTCCTCATGGAACTCATGTTGCTGCTATAACATCTGCTTACCATCCAAAGGTAACAGTGATTGACATTAACTAATTCAATGATTTTCAGTTGTGGCATTGAATATCTCCCATTTTTCTCACTTAGGAACCTCTATTAAATGGTGTTGCCCCAGGCGCCCAGTTGATCTCATGCAAAATAGGAGATTCGCGTTTAGGTTCAATGGAAACAGGGACAGGCTTGGTCCGGGGACTAATTGCAGCTTTGGAGGTCCTCATTTTGATACTATTGGTTAAATAAAAATGCAGTTTTATGAAAAAGTATTGCACATACATTATAACTAATTAGGGTATTTTAAAGCATATAAAATACTCTTCTCCTCCAGTTTCTCATGAAGCAATAAATTGTATGTTGTTTTTTATGCTTTGTTGTTATAATTAAAGTGATTTATTGTTAATGACCTGCAGCACAAATGTGATCTGATAAATATGAGTTATGGGGAGCCCACTCTACTTCCAGATTATGGCCGCTTCATTGACATTGTGAATGAGGTAAGCTTGCAACTCGCATTAGTGAAAAAACTACCTTTAGTGTTGTGGTGTCTCTTTTTGATATGATTTAGTTGATCTTGTAGGCCGTAAACAAGCACCGCTTGATATTCATTAGTAGTGCTGGTAACAATGGACCAGCATTGAGCACTGTTGGGGCACCTGGTGGTACGTCAACCAGCATTATTGGAGTTGGAGCTTATGTTTCTCCTGCTATGGCTGCAGGAGCCCACAACTTGGTTGAAGCCCCCGCTGAAGGCCTTGAGTATACCTGGTACATTCAATCATAATTATATTCCATATCTTGTTCAGTTAGCTTGGGCTCTACCTGATCTTAGCTTTTTGGTTGGACTCATTATTCAAAGTTTATGAATGTAGGTCTAGTAGAGGACCAACAACCGATGGGGATTTAGGTGTATGCATTTCTGCTGCGGGTGGTGCCATGGCTCCTGTTCCTACTTGGACTCTTCAACATCGTATGTTTATGAATGGAACATCAATGTCATCTCCTTGTGCTTGTGGAGGGGTTGCACTCTTGATCAGTGCGATGAAGGTCCTTTTTTTGTTCAAGATCATGTTTCAAGCAATTCCATTTCGTTTATTATAATTTGGAAAGAATTCTCAGGCTGAAGGACTTCCTGTGAGTCCTTACGGAGTTCGGGAAGCGCTTGAAAACACTTCTAAACCTATTAGTGATTCTCCTGAAGATAAATTATCTGCTGGTCAAGGATTGATGCAAGTTGACAAGTTAGAAAATGACTTAAAGCTCCTGTTTTTTTTCATTTGAAAGTAGAACTTGAAGTATTTATGATTTTGATTACTGCATTATTGGTTTCCAGGGCTTACGATTACATTCAGAAGGCTCATGCTATTTCAGCTGTCAGATACCAAATTAAGATTAAACAATCTGGGAAATCAAGTGGGTGCATTTTCTTCATGCTGGGCTCTATATTTCTAATTGTATCTGTACTTTTGAATATTATGATGAGTTTTATTGTACTTGAAGTGTGACAGGCTAATTGTTTTTGTAATGGTTTCTCTGTGCAGAATCTGCTTCAAGAGGAATTTATCTCAGGGAAGCTGCAGCATGTCATCAGTCAAGTGAGGTACACAAAACACGTATTCACATGAAGATACTCAATATTTTCTGGTTGCAAATATAGGGTTTAGTGCCTAAGTTATATGAGTTTTGTACTAATAGTGGACAGTGAAAGTTGAGCCAAAGTTCCATGATGGTGCAAACAACTTGGATCAGCTTGTTCCTTTTGAAGAATGTATAAAGTTGTATTCTTCTGATGAGTTAGTGGTCAAGACTCCTGAATACCTTCTACTTACTTATAATGGACGCGAGTTCAAGTAAGTTCACATTTACCTCATCCCTTTCTTATCCTTAGTACTTTACCGCCATGTATTATTTGCTATACGATCACAAGTTCCACTTTTTTTCGCATTTTTAAGGTTGCTCACCAGTATGAGTTTCGTGAAGCAATTCACTATTTAGTTTATGCAGTCATTTTAGAATTTTTAAACGGCATTCTTTTCCAGCATAATTGTGGATCCAACATCTCTGGGAGAAGGCCTGCGCTATTATGAAGTGTATGGCGTAGTTTGTGAGGAACCATGGCGTGGTCCAATTTTTAGAATTCCTATTACTATCACAAAGCCAGAAGCAGTCGAAAGTCGTCCTCCAGTTGTTGTATATGAAGATTTGTCATTCACACCTGGTAATAATAATTACGAAAGTATGAGAGTGCTAAGGCATGTTTGGAACATGATAAAATATTTATGCTAGAATTTTATTTGAAAGCAAACTCTAGTTATTCATTAAGTTTATTTATTATTACTATTCATATTACGAAGTTGTTCATATCAGGTCTCATTCAGAGAAAATTTGTTGAAGTACCAATTGGAGCGTCTTGGGCTGAAGTAACCATGAAAACATCTGGTTTTACCACACCAAGAAGATTCTTCATTGATTCTGTTCAGGTAATTTGTGTATTTGAGTATTATATTCTTCCTGAAATTCACATTCCTGGAGTACTATAATTTACTGTAAGTTTTTGGCGTCATACTTGCAATTTATAGATCTCTCCTCTGCAAAGGCCAATTAAATGGGAAAGTGTTGCCACTTTTCCTTCTCCCTCTACCAAAAGTTTTGCCTTTGCTGTTGAAGGTGGCCGAACCATGGAACTCGCAATTGCTCAGTTCTGGTCCAGTGGTGTAGGAAGTCGTGACTTCACCAAAGTAAAATTTGAGGTATTTTTTTATTCCCTTTAAACCAGTGAAGACGACCGACTGTGTGAGTTAGTTGTGTTCTGATTATTTTCTCTCCCGAGTATTTTTTCATCACAGAGAAAACTCAGTATTTTTCATTATCTTCCGGTTTAAACACCCCCGAACCACCATTTTTCCAATAATTGGTAGCGCATTATTTTTCTGAGGTCTTCTGTTTTTGAATAACGAAGTTTTTAAATTTGGTATTGGCTCAAGATGATCTTTAAAGTTTTCAATTCAAGTTAAAAAAGTTCACCATTGACTTATCGAAAAGAAAAAAAATTCACGGTTTTCTGTATTTTGATTAAACTCAGATTGCATTTCATGGGATAAGTGTCAGCAAAGATGAGATCATACTGGATGGTAGTGAAGCACCAGTGCGTATTGATGTTGAAGCTCTTCTTATGTTAGAAACACTAACACCAACAGCAGTACTCAACAAGGTGAATTTTTTGTCTGAATTTCATTTTTGGTGTTGCTCTTGTATCTTCTGCTTATTTTATCAACGATGAATGATTTCAGTTGAGAATTCCCTGCCGCCCTGTTGATGCTAAACTGAAGACACTTTCGGCTGAAAGGGACAAATTGCCTTCAGGCACATTAACAATGTCTCTTTTACTGACGTGGGTTAAGCTTTATTGAAGCATTATTTCCCCATAACAGATTGTTTTCAAGAAGCAACTAACATAAATTTTGGTATGGTGCTGCAGTTACAAGTTCAAACTCGAAGATGCGGCTGAGATAAAGCCTCATATTCCCTTGCTGAACAATAGGATTTATGACAACAAATTTGAGTCTCAGTTTTACATGATATCTGATATTAACAAGGTGACTGGCCTCGCCTCATCTTCTTATATTGCATTTTTTACTACCATATTCATGCTCCTTACATCTTTGCTGTAAGGATCGGTTATCCCTTATGCATTCACGCTAATACCAATAATAATTCATGAGCATTATTACACGAGGATCTTGTTAGTGGTTATCGTTTCTCATCACAAAACATTCGATTTTTCATCACACAATGTTTCCCATTTCATCTGAATTTTTATTTCTCTAACTTTTGTTCCCATGTAGCGTGTGCATGCAATGGGCGATGTTTATCCCGATACGGCAAAACTTCCAAAGGGAGAATACACTTTGCAACTTCACTTGAGGTACTTATAATCCTTATTTTCTTCTCCCATTCTTTCCTTATAATTTTACAGTACTGCTGTGACTTCATGTTGCTTCCACGACAGTAAAAAGCATGCGTTTAATCTTTGTTTTTTAATGTTTCAGGCATGATAACTTACAGTATTTGGAGAAGATGAAGCAGTTAGTGATATTTATTGAGAAAAGCCTGGATGAGAAAGTATGATATATTCCCTTTTTGCAGATGTGTGAGAATTTCTCTGCGATTGTTGTTCTTCATAACAATTTATTTTTCCATGTTCAACGTTTGAGTACAGGAATCCATTCGACTGAGCTTTTATACAGAACCTGATGGCCCAGTCACAGGTGACAGCAGCTTTAGCTCTTCTACGCTGATTCCTGGGTATACTTTCCTTCCTTACTCTCTGTACAGAAACTTGGAAAATGGAATAAATCCAGAGTTTCTTTACTAGTTTTGTAAAAACCAGTTAAATTAGTTTATGCGCCACGTTTGACACATGCTTCTAGGTTGCGTTCTCGTTTTTTTTGTTTCTTATGCGTTTATTAATTTTAAAGATACTTATGGATATATTATTTGGTGTCTTGTGATAGAACAAAGGAAGCGTTTTACATAGCTCCTCCTAAAGATAAGTTCCCAAAGGTTTGATCTTCTTATTATTTATACGCAATAAAAGCCGTGAAGAATGACAAGCATTTGTTTTGTATTTTCAGGGTGCTTTACCAGGTTCTGTATTAGTCGGAACAATTTCATATGGAAAACTTTCATACGGGACTAACAATGGATCAAAAAATCCTGAAAAGGATCCAAATGCTTATCGAGTAACATATATAGTTCCACCTGCACAGGTTTGTAACTATTTTTCAATTTCAAAGCTCCTACACATCTGCATTTCTGAGATATTCGAGTATATTTTCACTAGTTTGAAGGCGACAAAAGTAAAAGCTCTTCCTCAGTTTCTGCAAAAACCGTAACCGAACAGTTACAAGAAGAGGTAACTTGCAGTCTACTGATATTGATTAGCAAACTATTCTAAAGATCACCGCTCACTTTATTCTCTTTATGTGCGTAGGTTCGTGATGCCAAAATAAAGGTTTTTTCCGGTCTAAAGCAAAATACCGATGATGAGCGATCCGAGTGGAAAAAGTTGTCTGCTTCACTGAAGGTAATCAGTGAACTCTTCATCTAGTTATTATTCGCAATTTTTTCGGTGTTTCCTTTGAGAGTTATAATGTGAGGTTTCTTGTATTGAAACACTTTTTTACTTATTGAGCTATCGAAAACCGCAGAACGAGTACCCAAAGTACACACCATTGCTTGCGAAAATATTGGAGGCAGTGATAGCCCGAAATGGTATTCAAGACAAAACTCACCACTTTCAAGAGGTTTATATTTCCCGAGCCTTCAAAATGTTTTTTCGATTGCTTCGTTTGGATTTTTCTTACACTAATATAAATCGTGCAGATTATAAATGCTGCAGATGAGGTTATTGCAAGTATTGATACGGATGAACTCGCAAAACATTTTGCCTTGAAGAATGATCCAGACGAGGAGGATGCAGAGGTAAGCTTATTTATCGTTGAAAACTACGCCACTTCATTTTCTCTGATATTAACAAAACGTTCAGAAAACGAAGAAGAAAATGGAAACGAAATGCGACCAGCTCACCGAAGCTTTATACCAGAAAGGATTGGCCTTAGCAGAGATTGACTCCTTGAAGGTCGAGAAGAGATTCATGAACTTGATTCGGTTTTGTTAGACTGGAACACTGCGTTTAACTGATCATTAACTTTGCAGAAGGAAGTGGTGACAGAGAAGGTCGATACGAAAGGAAACGCAGACTCAAGTGACAAGCAACCGGATTCTTTTGAAGAGAATTTCAAAGAACTCAAGAAATGGGTAGATATCAAGTCCCCTAGGTTCGGAACCATCTTTGTTACACACGAAAGACGCAACGGACGTCTAGGAAGTGCACTCAAGGTTTGTTTCACCATTTCCCATATAAAAAATGTACATACTCGATTCCATTACTCCTCGGTTTTTCAGGTTTTGAACGATATGATCCAAGACGAAAACCAACCTCCTAAGAAGAAGCTTTATGAATTGAAGATTGCTTTGCTTGAGCAAATCGGATGGGATCATTTAGTTTCATACGAGAAACAATGGATGATCGTACGGTTCCCCACCAATCTCCCGCTCTTCTAACTTAATACTGAAATCTTTCTGCATTAATACTTGAAGGAAACAGATTTTTCATGTAGTTATTATAGCTCTTTGAGAATAAGAGACAAGCCATGCATTGGCCTTAAAGAGAGCATGATTGTAGGAGAATGAGAGTAACCTGGGGAGATGGAGAATGAAAACTTTGAGATAATAAGGCTCAAAACTATCTTGTACTCCATTTTAGCCAAGTTTTGTCCGATGCAGATTCGGCCTCCGAATCCAAACGGTATGTATCCTGTTTTATTATTGCAGCCTCCGTGTATGGGATCATCTCTGAACCTCTCTGGTTTGAAGTCGTGAACATCGTTGCCCCATAATGAGTCATCGTGATGCATTGAGACGATGTCTATCCAGATGTTGGTGCCTTTAGGGATCAGTTTGTCTCCTACTTGGATATCTTGTCTTGCTTGTCTTTGAACGTTGGGAGCAGGAGGATATAACCTAAGAACCTCCTTCAGCACCCACTCCACCTGAATCGATATTAACAAAAAACTCTCAATCAATGAAGTTGTTATTTGATGCTTTCTACATTAGAAATGTACCATTAGGGGTTATTCATTAAGTATTTATCAAACCGAATAGTGAAAATCGAATGCCAATCAAAGCATGATTTTCGCTACCAAATTGTTTTAATCCCAAAGTCCAAAACCATAGGCGCCCTATACCCTTAATTATATCATTTAATACACATGATTATTTTTAAATAAAATAAAATTTTAAGGAAACTAAACATCAAATACTATTCATTACAAAAAGGAAACTAAACATCAAAATACCAAAAATTGTAAATTAATTATCGAATTGATTTTCAAAATTCAATATCAATTTAATAAAAAATGGGTATTCAATATTCTTTTTTTTAGAAATAATCGTCTTTAGTCCCCAAAGTTTTGAACGACAAATTCAGTCTTCAAAGTTTCATGTTTTAGCAAATTTAGTTCCGAAGTTTGTTTAATTTGACAAATTGGATCCTCAAAGTTTAGCATCTTGGTAAAATTGATCATCAAACTTTGATATTGACAATATCAGTCCTCAAATTTTACATCTACTAACAAATTTAGTTTCCGAAGTTTCAAAAATTTGGCAAAATTGATCCCTAATTAATCTAACGGCGTTAGTTTTACTGTTACCAAAATTGATTTTGCCATTTTAAAACATCGGGGACTGATTTTACCAAAATATACAAAATTTGGAGACCAAATTTGCCAAAATTCGAAACTTTGGGAACCAAATTTGTCTGTAGCCCGTATATTTGTTTGAATTTTATATATTATAAGATAAGATATATGACCGTACCGATTACTTCCTTGAAAACACCTAGACACACATTTTTAACGTACATGTTTTTGCATGAAAAATGAAACTTTTACCTTCTTTAGCCGAGCAATTTTTGAGGCATCCATGGTATCTGCATCTCCGATGACTTCTTTAATCTCTTCCCTCAGCTCCTCCTGCCACTCTGGATTCCGGCCAAGGAGGAGCAACGTCCACGTCAGAGCTAGCGCCGTCGTCTCATGCCCACCGAAGAAGAATGTTTTGCATNAAGCAAACTCTAGTTATTCATTAAGTTTATTTATTATTACTATTCATATTACGAAGTTGTTCATATCAGGTCTCATTCAGAGAAAATTTGTTGAAGTACCAATTGGAGCGTCTTGGGCTGAAGTAACGATGAAAACATCTGGTTTTACCACACCAAGAAGATTCTTCATTGATTCTGTTCAGGTAATTTGTGTATTTGAGTATTATATTCTTCATGAAATTCACATTCCTGGAGTACTATAATTTACTGTAAGTTTTTGGCGTCATACTTGCAATTTATAGATCTCTCCTCTGCAAAGGCCAATTAAATGGGAAAGTGTTGCCACTTTTCCTTCTCCCTCTACCAAAAGTTTTGCCTTTGCTGTTGAAGGTGGCCGAACCATGGAACTCGCAATTGCTCAGTTCTGGTCCAGTGGTGTAGGAAGTCGTGACTTCACCAAAGTAAAATTTGAGGTATTTTTTTATTCCCTTTAAACCAGTGAAGACGACCGACTGTGTGAGTTAGTTGTGTTCTGATTATTTTCTCTCCCGAGTATTTTTTCATCACAGTGAAAACTCAGTATTTTTCATTATCTTCCTGTTTAAACACCCCCGAACCACCATTTTTCCAATATTTTTCTGAGGTCTTCTGTTTTTCAATAACGAATTTTTTATCGAAAACAAAAACAATTCATGGTTTTCTGTATTTTGATTAAACTCAGATTGCATTTCATGGGATCAGTATCAGCAAAGATGAGATCATACTGGATGGTAGTGAAGCACCAGTGCGTATTGATGTTGAAGCTCTTCTTATGTTAGAAACACTAACACCAACAGCAGTACTCAACAAGGTGAATTTTTTGTCTGAATTTCATTTTTGGTGTTGCTCTTGTATCTTCTGCTTATTTTATCAACGATGAATGATTTCAGTTGAGAATTCCCTGCCGTCCCGTTGATGCTAAACTGAAGACACTTTCGGCTGAAAGGGACAAATTGCCTTCAGGCACATTAACAATGTCTCTTTTACTGACGTGGGTTAAGCTTTATTGAAGCATTATTTCCCCATAACAGATTGTTTTCAAGAAGCAACTAACATAAATTTTTGTATGGTACTGCAGTTACAAGTTCAAACTCGAAGATGCTGCTGAGATAAAGCCTCATATTCCCTTACTGAACAATAGGATTTATGATAACAAATTTGAGTCTCAGTTTTACATGATATCTGATATTAACAAGGTGACTGGCCTCGCCTCATCTTCGGATATTGCATTTTTTACTACCATATTCACGCTCCTTGCATCTTTGCTGTAAGGATCGGTTATCCCTTATGCATTCACGCTAATACCAATAATAATTCATGAGCATTATTACACGAGGATCTGTTTCTCATCACAAAATTTCGATTTTTCATCACACAATGTTTCCCATTTCATCTGAATTTTTATTTCTCTAACTTTTGTTCCCATGTAGCGTGTGCATGCAATGGGCGATGTTTATCCTGATACGGCAAAACTTCCAAAGGGAGAATACACTTTGCAACTTCACTTGAGGTACTTATAATCCTTATTTTCTTATCCCATTCTTTCCTTATAATTTTACAGTACTGCTGTGACTTCATGTTGCTTCCACGACAGTAAAAAGCATCGTTTAATCTTTGTTTTTTAATGTTTCAGGCATGATAACTTACAGTATTTGGAGAAGATGAAGCAGTTAGTGATATTTATTGAGAAAAGCCTGGATGAGAAAGTATGCTATATTCCCTTTTTGCAGATGTGTGAGAATTTCTCTGCGATTGTTCTTCATAACAATTTATTTTTCCATGTTCAACGTTTGAGTACAGGAATCCATTCGACTGAGCTTTTATACAGAACCCGATGGCCCAGTCACAGGTGACAGCAGCTTTAGTTCTTCTACGCTGATTCCTGGGTATACTTTCCTTCCTTACTCTCTGTACAGAAACTTGGAAAATGGAATAAATCCAGAGTTTTTTTCTAGTTTTGTAACCAGTTAAATTAGTTTATGCAGCCACATTTGACGAATGCTTCTAGGTTGTGTTCTCGTTTTTTTCGTTTCTTATGCGTTTATTAATTTTAAAGATACTTATGGACATATTATTTGGTGTCTTGTGATAGAACAAAGGAAGCGTTTTACATAGCTCCTCCTAAAGATAAGCTCCCAAAGGTTTGATCATCTTATTATTTATACGCAATAAAAGCCGTGAAGAATGACAAGCATTTGTTTTGTATTTTCAGGGTGCTTCACCAGGTTGTGTATTAGTCGGAACAATTTCATATGGAAAACTTTCATACGGGACTAACAATGGATCGAAAAATCCTGAAAAGGATCCAAATGCTTATCGAGTAACATATATAGTTCCACCTGCACAGGTTTGTAACTATTTTTCAATTTCAAAGCTCCTACACATCTGCATTTCTGAGATATTCGAGTATATTCTCACTAGTTTGAAGGCGACAAAAGTAAAAGCTCTTCCTCAGTTTCTGCAAAAACCGTAACCGAACAGTTACAAGAAGAGGTAACTTGTAGTCTACTGATATTGATTAGCAAACTATTCTAAAGATCACCGCTCACTTTATTCTCTTTATGTGCGTAGGTTCGTGATGCCAAAATAAAGGTTTTTTCCGGTCTAAAGCAAAATACCGATGATGAGCGATCCGAGTGGAAAAAGTTGTCTGCTTCACTGAAGGTAATCAGTGAACTCTTCATCTAGTTATTATTCGCAATTTTTTCGGTGTTTCCTTTGAGAGTTATAATGTGAGGTTTCTTGTATTGAAACACTTTTTTACTTATTGAGCTATCGAAAACCGCAGAACGAGTACCCAAAGTACACACCATTGCTTGCGAAAGTATTGGAAGCATTGATAGCCCGAAATGGTATTCAAGACAAAACTCACCACTTTCAAGAGGTTTATATTTCCCGAGCCTTCAAAATGTTTTTTCGATTGTTTCGTTTGGATTTTTCTGACACTAATATAAATCGTGCAGATTATAAATGCTGCAGATGAGGTTATTGCAAGTATTGATACGGATGAACTCGCAAAATATTTTGCCTTGAAGAATGATCCCGACGAGGAGGATGCAGAGGTAAGCTTATTTATCGTTGAAAACTAAGCCACTTCATTTTTTCTGATATTAACAAAACGTTCAGAAAACGAAGAAGAAAATGGAAACGAAATGCGACCAGCTCACCGAAGCTTTATACCAGAAAGGATTGGCCTTAGCAGAGATTGACTCCTTGAAGGTCGAGAAGAGATTCATGAACTTGATTCGGTTTTGTTAGACCGGAACACTGTGTTTAACTGATCATTAACTTTGCAGAAGGAAGTGGTGACAGAGAAGGTCGATACGAAAGGAAACGCAGACTCGAGTGACAAGCAACCGGATTCTTTTGAAGAGAATTTCAAAGAACTCAAGAAATGGGTAGATATCAAGTCCCCTAGGTTCGGAACCATCTTTGTTACACACGAAAGACGCAACGGACGTCTAGGAAGTGCACTCAAGGTTTGTTTCACCATTTCCCATATCGAAAATTTGCATACTCGATTCCATTACTATTCGGTTGTGCAGGTTTTGAACGATATGATCCAAGACGAAAACCAACCTCCTAAGAAGAAGCTTTATGAATTGAAGATTGCTTTGCTTGAGCAAATCGGATGGGATCATTTAGTTTCATACGAGAAACAATGGATGATCGTACGGTTCCCCGCCAATCTCCCGCTCTTCTAACTTAATACTGAAATCTTTCTGCATTAATACTTGAAGGAAACAGATTTTTCATATAGTTATTATAGCTCTTTGAGAATAAGAGACAAACCATGCATTGGCCTTAAAGAGAGCATGATTGTAGGAGAATGAGAGTAACCTGGGGAGATGGAGAATGAAAACTTTGAGATAATAAGGCTCAAAATTATCTTGTACTCCATTTTAGCCAAGTTTTGTCCGATGCAGATTCGGCCTCCCAATCCAAACGGTATGTATCCTGTTTTATTATTGCAGCCTCCGTGTATGGGATCATCTCTGAACCTCTCTGGTTTGAAGTCGTGAACATCGTTGCCCCATAATGAGTCATCGTGATGCATCGAGACGATGTCTATCCAGATGTTGGTGCCTTTGGG
The DNA here is from genome assembly GCA_009725065.1 of Utricularia reniformis. Taxonomy (NCBI): domain Eukaryota; kingdom Viridiplantae; phylum Streptophyta; class Magnoliopsida; order Lamiales; family Lentibulariaceae; genus Utricularia; species Utricularia reniformis. The sequence continues at coordinate 413,056 of RWGZ01000499.1, forward strand.
GATCAGTTTGTCTCCTACTTGGATATCTTGTCTTGCTTGTCTTTGAACGTTGGGAGCAGGAGGATATAACCTAAGAACCTCCTTCAGCACCCACTCCACCTGAATCGATATTAACAAAAAACTCTCAATCAATGAAGTTGTTATTTGATGCTTTCTACATTAGAAATGTACCATTAGGGGTTATTCATTAAGTATTTATCAAACCGAATAGTGAAAATCGAATGCCAATCAAAGCATGATTTTCGCTACCAAATTGTTTTAATCCCAAAGTCCAAAACCATAGGCGCCCTATACCCTTAATTATATCATTTAATACACATGATTATTTTTAAATAAAATAAAATTTTAAGGAAACTAAACATCAAATACTATTCATTACAAAAAGGAAACTAAACATCAAAATACCAAAAATTGTAAATTAATTATCGAATTGATTTTCAAAATTCAATATCAATTTAATAAAAAATGGGTATTCAATATTCTTTTTTTTTAGAAAATATCGTCTTTAGTCCCCAAAGTTTTGAACGGCAAATTCAGTCTTCAAAGTTTCACGTTTTGGCAAATTTGGTTCCGAAGTTTGTTTAATTTGACAAATTGGATCCCCAAAGTTTGGCATCTTGGTAAAATCGATCATCAAACTTTGATATTGACAATACCAGTTCTCAAATTTTACATATACTAACAAATTTAGTCTCCGAAGTTTCAAAAATTTGGCAAAATTGGTCCCTAATTAATCTAACGGCGTTAGTTTTACTGTTAGGGTCGAAACTGGATTTCCAAATTCAACCCGAAAAATGTAATTATTATTTTTAAATAAAATTTTTAAAAAAATTGAAAAATTATTTATTTTTTAAAAACAACTTATTTTTTAAAAATAAACATAAATTAGTATCGTCGATACCGAGATTTTCCGCAAACGACCCGAAAATTTTAAAAATAATTTTTTACAATTTTTTCGCTAAAGAGTTTTTTGTATGGGTATCAGAGTTAATCATACCGGATCAAACGGAATTCCGAACATGTATACCGCCCGTTACAGAAAAAATGGGACGATATTTTGAACGGTATCTAAAAGTCTTCGTCAAAATATAAATTGTCGGAAATTGTCAAAATAAATTTCATGAAACAATTATATTGAACTTCAAAAAATATATCTCATCGAACATTAGTAAAATTTAAGTGTTGGTATTCGGAATACAAATGGATATTGTTGTATTATGTTCGGTCGAAAATTACAAATTGGATATAACTCGCAGTCTTCCCGAAAAAGTCAATTTTTGGAACATAAATTTCGTATCGTTCGTGTTCGAATATCAATTTTCATATGTATCCGTATATACTTTCATCAATTTTTTTATCGTGAAAATCATATACAAATATATTAGTCTTCAGAAATATCATTTTATTTTGTTGGGGACCAAATCTACCGAATTTTGTGAATTTCGGGGACCAAATTAACCAATCAAAAATTTGGGGACTAAATGTGTCACGTTTTGCAATCTTTGAGGACCATTAACACTGTTAAGGACTAAATTCGCCAAAATCTCGAACTTTGAGGACCAAATTTGCATGTTACTTTGAGTAGAAATTATGCTACATACAAAACTTTGAGAACTGGTTTTGCAAAAAAAAATGATTTGAGGATTGATTTTGCTATTTTAAAACATCGGGGACTGATTTTACCAAAATGTACAAAATTTGTAGACCAAATTTGTCAAAATTCGAAACTTTGGGAACCAAATTTGTCTGTAGCCCATATATTTGTTTGAATTTTATATATTATAAGATAAGATATATGACCGTACCGATGACTTCCTTGAAAACACCTAGACACACATTTTTAACGTACATGTTTTTGCATGAAAAATGAAACTTTTACCTTCTTTAGCCGAGGAATTTTTGAGGCATCCATGGTATCTGCATCTCCGATGACTTCTTTAATCTCTTCCCTCAGCTCCTCCTGCCACTCTGGATTCCGGCCAAGGAGGAGCAACGTCCACGTCAGAGCTAGCGCCGTCGTCTCATGCCCACCGAAGAAGAATGTTTTGCATTCATCGACCAGCTCCTCCACAGTCAAAACTCCATTTTTCAGATTATCATCCGCTAGCAATACCCCAAGGAGATCGTTTTCCGATGACCTTTTTCTGGGTTTACTGATCCGGTCGGTGATTATACTGTGGAGGAGGCCGTCGATTTCACGGCCGAGAGATCTGGCTTTTAAAGTATTTTTAAGGTTTAAAAATTTGCCTAATGGAACTCCTACAAGACGGCTGGATTTAAAAAGGGTGATCTGCATTTCTCTCAATTTCTCTAACACTTTTTGACCTTCGTCAAAGCTTATCCCGAAGCTAGTTCTAGCAATTATTTCTCCAGCGGTTTTTATGATTTCATCCTCCGCGTTGATTTCCGGTCGACCGGAGATGATCTCTGCCGCCCATCTTTCCACCATTTTTGTTCCTGATTCCACGATCAAGCTCACCATATCCTGCCCACAAATAAGAAACACGTCAAAATTTGAATGTGCAATGGAATAATCTGAATCTGCATCTTACCTTCAAATTTGCAGTAGAAAAAGCAGGAGAAATAATGCGTCTATGAAGAACCCAATCTTCGCCTTCTACCATTAAAAGGCCTTTTCCAAACATGGGATATCTATCATCCTTAAAAACATCTGGTTTTCCCCAATCTTTTCCACTGATTTCTTCTGACATTTGTCTCAGAAACTCAGGGTCTGCTATGTAAAGAAACGGCTCAGTCCCAAGCCAATATACAAACACTTTTCCTGCAAATCCAAAACATTGATCATATTAACCATATCCAGACTTCATCCCAACTTAAACACATCTTACCATACAATTCCTGCCACTGAAAAAAGTAAGGAAACGCAGAACGATGAATATCGTTGGACACTGGATTTAAAAAAACCACCATTTCCTTCATTTTCTTCATGTAATTCAAGTTCCCTAGTGGGAAATTTGGCTTGGGACCAGAAAACCCATTTACTCTGAGCTTTTGGTACACAAAAAGCGGCCAAACCCACAAAACAAACACCAGTTTTACTAGCAGAAGAAACACACACATGGCCCCCAAAATCATAACTAGAATCACTGATGATGACTCCATTTTTTCCCCTGGGGGAAGATCTTACTCAGACAACAAAGTGGATAAGTTAACTTGACAAGACATTTCATTTCGCTGGGTGGGGTGGGGGTTATAGAGAGGGAGAGCATACCGCCCCTTCACGGCGCGTCGTGGCCTTTGACTGAGATTCTTCAAAGGCACTTCATTTCTGATCATGATGTGATTGTGATTGTAAAGGCTGATGCTTTTCCGTCCATTGATGAAAGCAAGTCAGAATTGCGTTCTAGCTCTCCTTTTTGTTTTGAATAATAGCGGTTCATTTCACATCCAGATACGATCAAGATTGCACCCCCTACAATATAACAACAAAAGGGTAAAATCACTAACTTGAACAAGTTCATTTGGTAGGCCAAATTTCATTCACTTCAAAAGTTCCGGTTATCCAAATTTAAACAAGACAAATAAGCTTCTTTCTTATGTGGATTAGTCAAATAGATCAGATTCCACTGTGGGGTCTTCAGCCAACTTATCTTTTTTTGGTCATTATTCTGATAACTTCAATAAATTATATGTTCACACGGAATAGGAATAAGATAGTTTCTCGATTTTAGAATAAACATCATTCGTGAATATCTACTTCTAGTAGAAATCATGAAAAAGCATGATGGAATCATCAAGATTTAGCAAAGAATTTTCAAAGATAACTTTAACTTTGATCAGTGGATCGTACCTTTTTCTCATGTCCCCAACGCGTTTTTCTTTGGGTAAATGAATAATCTGGAACATAGAAATTACAAAGCCTGTCAGAAGATGCTAAGGGTGTGTTCCATGGATACGAGTTTTGTTGGTTGGTGGATGGAAAAAACCGGGGCGAAAATACTACTTACCTCTTTTCTTTGATCTAGCTCATGTGCAATTCTCAGTCTCAGGTTTAAAGCAGCATGGTGCATTTCATCAATAACACGTACACCAAGAGGCTGCCTGTTTACTTTCCACAGCAAGGAGATCGATTGCCTAGCTACACTTGTCACTTTCTGCAATAGTTACGAGTGTGAGCAAAATCTATAAACTTGCAGTATGCCACAGATTTCACGGTGAACGATACGATCTCACCATGTTTCCGAGAAGCTGAAAATGCATTGTGCGTCCTAGAAGTAAAATCTTTGGGGTTTACAGAACAAGCTCTGTATTTCAGGCTCTGAAAAAAAGATATCTTTGGATGGAAATCTTAATCTAGGACTTCACCTAATATTTTTTTCTCAGCTAATCAAAGGAAGAAAAAATGACTGAAAGGTGCGTGCATCAACTCATTGATCACAAATGGTCCCATTGATGAACATCTGTGAGACTAGATGAAAGTTACCTCCATGTGACATTCTTCCAAAGCTTGTTCGGAATATTGATTGTATCTTTAGTCTCTAACACTTGTGTTGTTGGTTCCTGCAATCTACAGAAAAAACCCAAAATAAAGCAAATTATTCGGCAATGAGAAAATATCACCTTGTGCATGGCACCTCCACAAAACTGATAGAGTAAGGTACCATTTCAGTGCCAATATAGCGATTAGCATTGGACAGTAATCTGAATATCTTAGGCACCCTTTCCATGTCTTTGTAGCACCACGGAATCCAACTAAATTTGCTTTGGTCTGAAATTGGTGGTGCAGAGAATGTAGTTCATGTAGTGAATGCCAGATATTTTTATCTGGCATACTGATTCTAGTGAAATCGCAATGCCAAAAATAGTGCAGCAAAACGTTGCATTGGTTAAACTGCTACCCTTTTAAAGTTTCAAAAATACAAATAAAAGATATAGTAGTGCACAAATGGCCAGAATGCACGTTCTACTAGAAGAAAAACTAATGATAAAGCCTTATCTTACCTTTCATCTGAGCACTTCTATCAACCATTTGATTGAATGAATGTCTCCCATGTTCAAGCAAACCTCTAAATATTTCAAAACACTGGAAAACAAGAAAATGAATGCCTAAGAAACCATCCTTTAAACAAAAATAAAATAATTCAAGAAAATTGGAGACTCACACATGCACCAAGCTGCTGTGATACAATTTGCATAAATTTGGAGAACTTGTGTAATATTAAGTCAAACAACTCCATATGCTGGGTGACAATCCGTGGCGCTTCCCCAAAGCACCTTAAAAGACTTACTCAAAATTACCACCGTAAATTAGCCACGATGTTGAATATCATCAGAAAATCATCACCCTCAAGTTCTTACAAAGAATTAAACCTTTTTATATATTGTTTCCCAAAATCATAAAATTTACCCCACACAAGGTAATGAAGTAGTAAAACACTAAAACCTTCTTCCTGGATAGTAAACGCTTGGACACAATTTTGGTGGATAAGAACGATAAACAATTGACGACATTTTCTGTGGTAAGTTCCGTTAACCGGATTATTTGTGCTAGGGTTAGGGTTCCTAGTCGAATCAAACATTAACTTCCGAAACTTATAAAACATCATCAAAGTAGAACCTTGTGAAGTAAACTGAAGAATGATAACTAACTGTGCACATGTCTCGTGATAGGCGGTGATCAAATGCGCTGAGAGTTGAACTCCATACGTCGACACCATAACTGCGTAAAGCACATTATAGTACAGTGTTTGAGTTTGTTTGGTAAGCTGTAAAAGTGTGCGAGGAAAGTTATTGGGGATTTTTCGCAATTACAGTTATTTTTTTATCACTAAAAGAGAAGTAAATAATGTTAACCTTTTTAGAAGCTTCACAGTGGCCATTTCAGATTTGTGTGTGGGAGTGTTTACAAAATAATATAACAATGAATCATGTAAGAGGAGAAAATCTATTCAGGTCGTAAAGAGAAGCATTCTCAACTTAAGGGATATACATGTAAATACCAGAATGTGTTGGGGTTTTCTTGTTCAACAGTTACTTGCATCTCCCTCACTGAGACTCCTGTCCTGTAAAAAAGTCATATTGGAAAATTAACCATACAAAAGGATTGATTAAGAGAAAATGTCATGAGCCGTGGCAAAAGTAGTGTTTTTGTAAAATTAATTTAATATAAGAAATTCGTTTTTACAAGCCATACAAGAAACGAATGCAAAGCAGATATTTAGAGTTACCTGACATGGGAATGGTTGTCGTTTCTGATTTCGAGTCAGGGTATTTGTCTTTCTCTGTGGCAGAAAGCAAAGCTTCCCAAATTGGAACCAAGATTTTGACAGGAGGATGCATATTCTGGTAGTTAAAATCTAACTTCAGTACCAACATTCATCAAATTCCAAGTGTATAGTCCAAACTGATAAAATGATGTTCATCTTCTCTGGTTACCAACAAGGAAAAAATTTGGCTCAAAGAAAGCAAGAACATTCACCTTGAGCACTGGCAGAAGTTCTTCCTCTCCACTTACAATTAGAGAGAGACTCCAGTAGCAGGTAACTGGAGTCACACATTCGTTCAACACAGGTTTCAAGATCTTCCCAATTGGTACAAAGCGGCGAAGTGTTCTCTTGCTGGTTTAAAAGGCAGAAACATAGAAGCATCCATGAAAATACTTGGAGAGGAAAATGGAAACATAAACAGTAAAGACAAAAAGACGCCTCTATATGCGGATCTGAGCAATATTAAGCAGAAAAGAGATTGTCCCTTCAAAACCAAATATACCTTCTGTAAACAGTCTCAAGTTGGACTCCAAGTGAGGGGAAAATTATAACAGACTCTGTGAAAGAGAAGAACCAGAAATCAAACAACAGTGAACTTGCTATCGAAGCTTTTATTGCATCAAATTAATGTGGAAAATTTGGCAAGATAATACACTCAGCAAATATCTAGCTTCAAATGGACAATTCTTGTACCTTTTTCAACTTGTCTTCTCAAACAATAAAAGGGGAACCCGAGTAAGGTAACAATGCTAAGAACAACAGCAGCAAAGTTGCTCTGAATCAAATGAATGGAAAAAAAACATCATATTCCAAACGATACAGAAACAATTGAAATCAGATGATCATAGATCTGTATCTAACGTTCATTAGTTTTACCTATTCAAAATAAAACTTCAATTCTAATTCAATTGAATACGAAAAAAATGCATCTCAAATTACCTTTAGAAAGAAGAGAAACACACTGCACGGAAACGAAAGAAGAAAACCGTAAGCCGCCAGAACAAGAAAACTAACGTCACTTCTTCGCACAATAACATGATGAAAATCAATGGCTTCCGCTCTCCCTTTGCTCACTTCGTGTATATAACTGAATCGCCTGTTAGTAACAACGTTTTCCGCTAGCCGAACGCTTTCCATCCTGAAATCATATCCCCCGGACGGGAATCCAGTCACACGGAACGGCGGTTATGCCTTCCGACTGGATTGGAGGAATCCATCCCGGGCTTATCAAATTTCAACAAAATGGATAGCTTCTAAGCCCAATTGTAATTCAAATTGATTTGTTCAAAGACTCAATTTTAATTTAAGCTTTTCTTTTTTTTATTCGTTAAGAATCCAATTTAAGTATTGTTCATGGTGAAAGCAGAGATATTTTCAAAGGTTTCCATTAGGTTATCTCGAAGTGTATACGTCCAAAAATTTGTTTTTGTCTCTACATATCAGTTTTCTTATATCATATTTATCTTTCCTTAATACTAATATAAATATTTAAAAATAATAAATTTCATTTCATCCTTATAACAATGTCCGGACACTTACAATTTTAATTTTAATTCTAATTCTTTACATTATTTTATAGATGTCATTTATTTTTAAATTTTAGTTCATTTACATTGTTTTGGGTAACTTAATTTAATTATTAGTAAAATAAATATACTAGATAAACATTGATTCCAAACCGAGAATTTTTACCTTACGAATAAGATCGTCTTGATTCAACAATAAATCTAGGATGAGAGAAATTAGGATTGAGAAACTTGTATGGATTGAAGCTTTCTTCGCTCCCAAGAGATAAATAGAAACTTAAAAATACATAAAAAAATAATAAAATTAACCTAATCTTTAAAGAGATAGTTGTAGAAATTTAAAATACATAAAAAAATAATTGACCTAATATTTGAGGAAATTATACTCAAAGAAAACCTGAAAATTGAAAAGAATGATATATGTATTTTTAAAAAAATTAATTAATTTTTTTTGAAGAAGTGGATGCCGTCATACCCAGCGCCCATCGCCTTAAGCTATCTGTAACATTGTCAGCGCCCAAAACAATTTGTACTGTATAAATCTCTCTACACATTATCATTCTCTCATATCTATATCATATTTTCTTTACTTCTAAAACTTCTTACTCATTTACATCATTTTTTATTTCTCTTTCATCCACATCATCTCATCTTTCTAAATTTCATTTTATCTCTCTATCTCATCATATTTATTTATTTATTATTCAATTTATCAATAAATATTACGTTTTAATATTTTAAATTTCGATGTTTTCGATGATTAAACATTACTTTTTATAATTTATATCGTTGTATGTATTATATTTTATTGCTTCGTACTCATTTTTAATATTTCGATTTTGAAACGGTCTAATTTGACCTAAAATTACATATTTATATTATCAAAATAAATTATAAATATTTATATTAATATATTTATTATTAAAAGTGTTATGGTCTCTTTTTAGGGGTACCAACATTCGTCCGGTTCGTTTAGCAAACGAACTCGGTTCTGATTTGTTTTTGTTGTGGAAGACGATTAAAAACTGGAAATAAACGGTGGCACGGCGATGTATAATGGAAACTCCAAGAATTGAGGTGAAAATCACTTGACTAAGAGTAGATTATACTCTTAGCCTGTTCACTAATTAAATAATTCGTAACGAATACAACAGAGGCTTAATGAAAATGACAAGGAAAAGAAAGCAGTAAGAATTACGGCAGGGTAACGACATGTTCTTACGCGTCCAAAAGATCCTGCTATTTCCGTCGTCGCGCCCTGTATTTATAGAGTTAATAGCGTGTGTAAATCACGCTCTGTAACCGCCTCTGACAGGTTTTTTAGAGGTTGTTATCGCGGGATGTAAAACGAGGCCGAGACCGAGGCGTGGTCTGCGTGATCGGGCCCGAGGCGTGGTAAACGTGTGGAGGCTCGAAGCGTGGAAAACGTGAGCCTGTAACCGTTCGGACTGAACCAAGGAGCGAGTTACCAGAAAACGTTTTATTTCGCCTAAGGTAATCTTCGGTCCTCTCGTTAAACATCGGGCCGCTTTTCCTTAAGTGTGCAAATTGGCTGCAAGAATTCGTTTCCGCCATTTGAATTAGCCTAGTAATTAATGGGTCTTGCCCATCACAAGGTACCCGGTCCTAAAGTTCATATCACTAGCCCCTCGGGCTTGATTGCCATCGTAGAGGTGATACAATGCCGATCACATGATGTCTGCATATTCATGAGAACATGGGACCGTACCTGTAAGTAGTGAGCGTCCAGGGGACCGATCTTTCCCTTAGTGTGTAGGAGTTAATTGCGTTTAAAACTAAATAATGTATATTTAAGTTATAGTTTTATTTTTGTTATTCTTTAAATATTAATATCCCGATCTGCACCTCTTCACATTCGATAGTTCAAGAGGCGTGATGAGTGCGCTTTGTACTGTCACTGTCTTGGGCAGTATTACGTGGCGGCTCACCATTGGCTGGGAGATTGATATTTAAATCGGGATTTCGAGCACTGTTTCTCCTCATCGTCATTATCGCGAAGGAAAAACTGCAGAATAGACTCTCTGTGCCCTCAATCCATTTCACGTTCAACCCCTTTCAATCCACTTTTTCTAAGGTATACACTTATGGCTCCTCATAAAATGCGATACCCTTCCATGTCTGAATTGGATATTGAAGAGTTTAGGTCTAGATTTTCAATTCCGGTACATTATTCTATCTGGAAGGGACGAGAAGATATTCCATGTTTCTTTCCGGCGGAAATGAATGTGCCGACATCTGCCATTCCGGTCAGTTACGCCTCTTTAAAGTGCGGGCTTCATTTTCCGTTACATCCCTTTGTAGCGGCCGTGCTTAAAGAGATCCACTGTCCCACTTCTGCGTTGTTCCCTGACAGTTATGTGTATATAGTAGCGTTCATTTTTTATTGTCACCAACAGAATCGGGCCCCGACCCTAGAACATTTCTTTAACATGTTCTTGGTAGGATCCCGAAAGGGGAAATGTCTGTTAGGTTGCCGCAAATTGTATTATATAGCGGTGCGCACCAAAGAGTACGCTATTGTAGATAAAGAAGAGTCTCTCCATGCGTGGGAGGCCTGTTATGTGTGGATAACAGTCCCCAAAGAAGATCTGTTGAAACTATGGTCGCGCCTAACCCACCCACACATAGGTCAGTTGGACCGAAGTATTTTGAAAGAGTCTAATTTGACCTAAAATTACATATTTATATTATCAAAATAAATTATAAGTATTTATATTAATATACTTATTATTAAAAGATATATTTTAAATAAATTAAAAAAATATATGAATAATATTTCCGCGGACAAGTGATACCCAAACCTTTATCCACTGAAAGTACTTTTTCCATATAGAAATGGACGTCTACGTGATAGAGAGACAGTCGCACAAGACCGTATTTCCATACGTCCTTGCAGCTTTAAGGAAGTCTAAATGAGCGAAAAAGTCTAATCCAGCATCCGGATTCGAATTTTCATCTTTTTCAAGTCGATCGAAACTTTCTCCAGCTTCATTCATCGCCGCAGGCATTTCTCCCCCAAATGGCACAGGTAACTGATCTAAAAGCTCAAATAAATGAAAATTTTCAGTTTTTGTTTCATCAAATGATTTCACCATCGATTCCTACGCTATTCAGAAGGTGATTCTCAAGGTTCTCAGCATGACAGATGACAAAACCAAGCAGAAATCCTTTGAAGCTGTTGCTGAGGTTTATGGTAACTTTTCTTTTACCCTTTTCAGTTTTGATTTCTTATGAGAAAAATATCTGATCTTAAGAGATTTGTAAACAAGGTGTGGATTCAATCGCCGTCGATATGAGTAATCAGAAGCTGACTGTGATCGGAGAAATGGATGCGATTGCTGTTATTAAGAAGCTGAAGAAAATCAGTAAAGTCGATATCTTATCGATCGGACCGGCGAAAGAGGAGAAGAAGGAAGAGAAAAAGGAAGAGAAGAAGGAAGAAAAGAAAGAGGAGAAAAAAGAAGAAAAGAAAGAGGAGAAGAAAGAAGAGAAGAAGCCACCGAAGCCGCAGCCGAAGCCGGAAGGCAAGTAGTCATCGGAATTGGAAATGAGGAAGGATATTCTAAAAAATTATGTAATATCAAACTATTAAATATTAATTTATACTTAAGCATAAATTTATATGTGAAATTACAATGAATTATTAAAATTACCATTCATAAAACAGGTTATTTATTACATGGAGATGGATATACACTATCAAAAAGATGAAAGCACTCAAAGGAAGTTTGTACCTTCTGATCTAGAAGCCTAGATTTGAATGTTTACGAAAATGTTAAACAACAAACGAAACGAAATAAAACTTGAATGTAAGAACGAAAAACATATATCCGAAGTTTGTGTGGTAGTCTAGTCTCGTAGCTATCAAGAAGCTACGAGACCACCTAAGATTTTCTTTAACGGCGGACAAGGTCGTATGGAAATATGGTCTTGTTCGTCTCTCTCTCCGCCACATGGGTACCCATGTTTACATGAGCGTCTATTTCTCCATGGAAAAATATTTTCCGCGGACAAGGGTTTGGTACGCCTCTTGTCCGCGGAAATACTATTTATATATTTTTTAAATTTATTTAAAATATATCTTTTAATAATAAATATATTAATATAAATATTTATAATTTTATTTTGATAATATAAATATGTAATTTTAGGTCAAATTAGACCGTTTCGAAATCAAAATATTAAAAATGAGTATGAAGCAATAAAATATAATACATACAACGATATAAATTATAACAAAATAAAGTTTAATAATCGAAAACATCGAAATTTAAAATATTAAAATTAAAATGTAATATTTATTGATAAATTGAATAGTAAATAAATAAATATGATGAGATAGAAAGATAAAATGAAATTTGGAGAGATGAGATAATGTGAATGAAAGATAAATAAAAAATGATGTGGATGAGTGAGAAGTTTTACAAGTGGAAAGAGAATATAATGTGGATGTGAGAGAATAATGATGTGTAGATAGATTTATACGGTGTAAATTGTTTTGGGCGCGGATAAGGTTATAGATAGCCTAAGTGATGAATCGAAAGAGGAGCTTAAGATGGAAAAGGAGAACAAATATATTTCAAATTTCAAATTTTAAATACAACAGTTACACATTTTTCCTCTTACAACATATTTAAATACATATGTTTTGATTAGGCCCACATTACAAAATAAAAGCTCAATGCATTCGTTGGTCCAACATCAAATCCAACAAGAATGGAGAATATCCAAAATACGCATCTTAACAAATATGAATAACATAAATAATTACCCTTCTAAAATCATTACAACACTACTCATCTTTCTTATTAATTTTTTTTTATTTTTTTTTCTTTATCATATTTAATACTATACAAATATAAGGACCTATTAGCAAATTAGATTTTTAATATTATTTAGTACATTTATTAAGTCTATGACCCCAAATGCTTTCCCGCTAGAATGTACAATAGACTAGTCATATTCTCGCCAGAAAAAAGTTGAAGATTGGGAGAAAGAAAGAAATAGGTATTAAACAGACGGTAGAAACAAAAAAGAATGAGAATATGTTTTATGGTGAGAAGAATACATTGATTTTACTCTCTTGATGTATTCATTGTTATTGTGATGTCTTCCGATTCAGTTGCTATTATATTATTTTGGGGTAGAAATATTGTTAAGGTAAAGCGCCTAGTGATACTGCAATATTTCGTCGTAACATTACGTTTTCTCAGTTCTTAACTAAATTAGGTGAAATTTTGGAAATGCATGATCAATTAAGCTTGATGAAATTATCTGTGCAATATATGACGAGTGAAGGTTCAAGTCGTGCAACCTCATTTTTTCATAGTATTGATAGTGATTATACAGTTTCTTAGATCAAAGTGATGACTTAGATGATGAAGAATTCTTAGAAGTTGAACTTTTAAAAGGTACAATATTAGAAGATGATTCAAATGAATCTGATGAGGTATCAATATTAAATATGATCAATCACAGTTATGAAATCCAAAAACATTATTTCTTTCTCTCATTCCTTTTATATTGGCTGATTCTATATATGTTCCATCTCAACATATGAGTAGCAATGTCGGAGAACAAGATTTTGACAAAGATATGTTATTTGACACAAAACTTGAGTTCAAAATTGCAGTTCAACGACATTGTATTTGTGTTCTTAAATGATATTATCATGTATATGCTAGTACTAAAAAGGTGTGGGAAGTGCACTGCCCTCATAAGGGATTTTGCAAATGGAGAATAAGAGGTGTATTTTGGAAAAAAAATCTAATGTGGAAAGTGTCGAAAATTCAAAATGAGCACATATGTTATATTGAAATGAATTTGTCTCTTGGGCATATAAATCTCACGATTGATATGATTGCTTCAGAGATTCTTAGAGATTTTCAAAATGATCATTCTATTTCTATTCGTGATGTTTGTCGTATTATTAAAGGAGAATTCGACTTTGATATTAGTTACATCAAAGCATGGCGAGTGGTCAAGCAGGCAATAAAGATTTTGTATGGTACATGGGAAACATTGACTACCAAATTGCCTCTATGTTTAAAATCCGTGGAACAATCTAATCCATGTAAAATTATAATTATAAATTTGAAGTTACATTTTAATGGTTAATGATACATCTACATTGTTCTTATTATAGGTACTATTGTCAAATACAAGAACTTGTTATCAACGGATGGTTCACCAATGATGAATTATGTCTTTTGGTCTTTTAGACCTCGTATTGATGCATATAAGCATTGTCGATCGGTTATTACTATTGATGGGACACATCTCTATATCCAATATCGTTATAAACTTTTAGTCGCAGTGGCACTTGATGCAGGTGGTCATCTTTTGTCATTAGCATTTGCATTAGTTGATGAGGAATCAACATATGCTTGGTATTGGTTTTTGGATCTTATCAGCACATACATAGTTTGTAACAAAAGGAAAACGTGTTTTATATCTAATAGAGGAGCAGGTTTGATGACTGCTTTATCATTAGTTTCAACTTTCAATGAACCTTTAGGATGTTATCGATTTTGTATGCGATATTTGACATCTAATTTCAAGGAGAAATTTCGTGGTGCGTATGTAAGAAATTTATTTTGGTCTGCTACTTATGCTGAAAATGTGAAGAAATATGAAGTTGCTATGGAAAGGATTCGAAAAGCAAATCAATAAGCATATGAATGGTTAAATAATATTGACCCACAAATATGGACATTTTCACATGATAATAGTTCAAGGTATAATTTATTTTTATTTTCAATTATCATTGAATAATAATAATATCATGTAGGCATTAATCTACAACTTTAAATTGGGTAGAAAGTATGAACAATGTTCTTAAAGGTGCTCGTCGACTGCCACCTACAGCTATTGCTCAAGCAACGTTCTCAAGATGCATCGACTTTTTTTAAGAACATAGAAAACGGTAGAAAACTTAAGAAGTAATGCATTTTTTGCCTCAGAAAGTTCATAATTTGTATGTCCGTTGGGATAAAAAAACAACCCAACATAGTGTTCGAGCATATAATACTATTACTAAGACTGCTGCAGTGACAACCCCGGGAAAGCCAGGCAAAAGTTCACATCTCTATTTTGTAAATCTTAATGAGCGATCATGCTCATGTGGAAAATGGTTGACATATAAATTGTCTTGCTCACATGCTATGCAAGTTTATTCTACATTCTATTAAACTTAATATTTACCATATTGTTTATGTTTTATTAAGTCGATATTTTTTTGTATGCATGTAAGTTTTATGAAGTAGATTCATGTCAGTTTGTGCCCGATGAATATGCCCTTTCTAATTTACAAGCGACATATGCGTATTAATTTGAATTTCCAATAGATACATGTTATTATGATGATGCTTCTTTTTTTTATGCATAACCCTGAACGTCGTGCTGAAAAACATGCCGGTAGATATCGAAGTACTCGATTTCCATGTGAAATGGATCGACATCCGGGTAAACGTTCAATAAAATAATTATTGTATTGTTTTTGTAAAGAACATTGGAGAACTTCATTTGTTTTGTATTGAAGAACTTATTTTATATGTTATTATATAATTTGTTGACAAATCGAACCAGATCGAAACATGAAGCTATTGACGGACAAAATTTGTCATAATATATTCTTTAGATCATAAATATTGAAAACTTGTTTCATTTCCATTTTTATTAACAAATTATTCATTTGACGGGAGTTAGATTAATCTAATTTGCTAATAAGTCTTTATATTTGTATAGTATTATATATAATAAAGAAAAAAAAATAAAAAAAATTAATAAGAAGATGAGTAGTATTATAATGATTTTAGAAGGATGTTTATTTATATTATTCATATTTGTTAAGATGAGTATTTTGGATCTTCTCCCTCCAACGAGAACCTCCACCGCCATCATCTCCTTTCTGATTTTAACTCTTGTCGCAGGCCTCCGCCACCCCGACGCCACTCACTAGCCACCGCGGCAAATTGTAAGAATACAAATTTATAAATAAGAACGCATTTAAAAGTTAATGGAAAAAAAACTTTGCTCTCACCATATGATTTCTTTAGCGACTCCTGGGCAGTCTCAGTGACACTACTCTTCCCCAGCCACAAGCAGGCAGCGTCCTTCAGCCGATCCACAACTCCGGCACCGGAGCTATCCCTTCCGGCCGCCAAAGCATCATCCCCCTCTCGTTTACCTTCCTTCCCCGTCCCTAAATGTGCAGCTACTTCCGGCGACTCCGTCACCTGCGTAACCGGCGGTTCCCTTTTCTTGTAAAGCGCCCCCGCAATTGCGTCGGATAACGCCTTATCTTCATACCCAGGCCTTAATTTCTCCGCTAAGTAATCCTTCACAGATATCCCTTTATCGTTCCCACCAGCAGCTGGTTCCCGTTCAACTCTGCTCTGTTCAGATCCTCCACTCACAGTCCCAACCACTTTTTCGTAAACTGGAGTCAGTTTTCCGATGACTTTGTTTCCATACTCCGCAGCCGATTCTAACAGAGGCTTTTGTGTGACTGAAACCGAGGAATCATCGTGTTTTTCCTCGCCTCTGCCTCGGTCGTCGCCTCCCAACTTAGACTCCACCGGCACAAAATCCGTCACAGAAGCACCTTTTTCATATTTTGCTCCATACGCTGCATCTCCAGGCATGGATTTGGGACAAGAGGTATCTAGCTCGGCGTTTGGTACCGGCTGCTCCTGAGCAAACTGATCATGGCTTCCGGTGTACAAATCGGGCATCATCTCCTCCGTCGTCGATTTTGATTTACATTCATCTTCAACTTTCAGATTGCCCAAGCGTTGAATAAGTGGAGTAACGTCTGCTTCTTTCCCTCCTATACCCAGAAAATTCATAAATTTCAAATCCCCCAATACGAAAATCATATACAAAAAACACTTACCTTTTCCCGTAGGATCAACAGTTTTTGTCTCATAATTTGAGAGAGGAGTCCCGTCAAGCCGCCCCCCTGGTGCACTTGGATCCTCAGTCGCGTCCAGCGGCCCGATATTCGACACGGGATTCTGCTCCCTTTGATGAAAATCTCTGGTTTCTGTCTCACGTTCAAGGACAGAAGGCTTCGAGTTCTTTAAATTTCCCAGGCTTTCCCGATCCTCTTCAGAAGGCAACTGCATAGGAAGATCTGAACAGGGAATAACAGAGGATCCATACACGGCAAACACAAAATCGAGTTAATGAACCCTGAAGCAAAGACATTAGATAACACCTGGAAATCCTGGGGCTCCATGAATTTCTGGGTCGCTCATCTCTTCATCTTCTTCGTCATATTCCTCGAGATCACGATCTTGGTTGTGTTCTTGTTCGTGCCCGTGTTTCGTGATGGTGTTCTTTATTTTCTTCGCCTTGTCCTTCACCTTCTTCAGCACAGACTTCTTCTCCCCATGATCGTGAGATTCAGTATCATGGATATCATCGCGATGAAGCTGAGATTCCATCTTCCAATG
The DNA here is from genome assembly GCA_009725065.1 of Utricularia reniformis. Lineage (NCBI taxonomy): Eukaryota > Viridiplantae > Streptophyta > Magnoliopsida > Lamiales > Lentibulariaceae > Utricularia > Utricularia reniformis. The sequence continues at coordinate 430,288 of RWGZ01000499.1, forward strand.
GCTTCTGAGCAACTTCACGGCTTGATTTATATATCTGGAAGGCCGAATGAAAATAACATAATAATGTTTTTTTCTGTATGAAATATGAATGTGGCGACTGAATAATAAGACACGTGGATTAAAATGCCACGTTCTAGTCCTTAAGTTGTTGACGTGGCTTTACATGGGCCCGTGACTGTTTCTACACTGTTTCGGATGGCCTTCACATTTCATTATTTAAAGCATATCATGTTAATTATTATTGATTATTAATGAAAATAGAAAAATTTATTAAAATTTTCACGAGTTAATAATTTATCTCTTAATATCCCCTAATATTTCACATATGTTCTAAATACGTCATAACATATGTATTTTTAATGACGATAATCGAATTTTACTAAACAAATTTCATAATATTAGAATTGGTAAATAATATTTAAGTTTTTAAAAATTTAATGGATATCATCAGATGAAGATTCAAATTAGTCAGGATAATAGAATATGTTTCCAATATATGAAAAACTTATTAACAATGATGTAAAAAACTACCATAATCATATATGATCAATATTACCTAAAAAATGTAGCCGTTAACCACATCACGAAATTTCCCAAATGCGCTAGTCGCCAAGAGTTTTCCGGTTTTCCCTGAGGATATGGGTTTCGTAATTTGTCTCTCACCGTCATGAGGAGTTCGTTGAGTTTCGTTGCCCTTGCATGCCGCCTCCAGATTAGATAATTGTGGTTTCTCTGCGCCTATGAATAAAGTATTCTTGCATTCCTAATATAAGTGGAATAGAACATTTCTCACTTCTGTTGTTTTCTATCATAAAGAATATAATTTGATGTAATGAAAGAATGAATATTAGGATGTGATGACAATTGACAGTAACGTTTTCCAATTTGAACCATTGTCTGCATTAAGAAATTTGTTGGCCTAGGGAAATTCCATCGTGTAAACATGTACGTACAGATGATGTTCAAAAGGAAGGTCGAAGAAACTTTACTATAGTTGCCAATTTTCAGTTGTTTCCCCTACATAAATTGTGAGTATACTTTCTTTGTAGTAAGGTTTTGATTAGAAACTTATCAGAGTGTTTATATGGGCTGATGTATTGGAGGATGCTGATTTTTCTTCAATAAAAAAGGTAGATGAGAGGATTATATGGTTGTCTATACTATTTGATCATTCCTAAGTTGCTATTTTCCACTTTTCAGATTTCGAAGGCTCATTATAAGCTGTTGTCTTTCACATTCTACCTCGGCAAATTTTAGACTTATTTCTGAGTATCTCTGATGCATGTCTTTAAGCTCTTTTTCCATACGTATGTTTCTGTCCCTTGATGATGCTACTTCACTTGATAAACCAAATATATCAAAACCGCTCTCAAAGTGGTTGCAGGTATTTTTTTCAGAATGTTCTTGCGAGCTTATGAATTCTGTGATTGCACTTGTGTCTTTCCTTTCTCCATGTTGCTCGACTTGCTAATAAAAATAGATGTGAATGATAAGATGAAGTGGAGGTTAAATTGATTTTTTTAATTGAACTTTGTTTACCTGCTCTTTGCTGCACAAGTCACCTTGTAATTTTGAAATCTCTTTTTTCAGGCCTTGTTTCTCTGATTTTAGTTCAAGAAGTTGGTTTTTTACTTTATTCTTCTTGGCTCGCTGTTTCTTCAGTTCTCGCTGCATTTTCACTTCTTTCCCTTTCATCTGACTGATCCGAGACTTCAGAGAGCCGTTTTCCTTAGCCAGTCTCTCTGAATCCTTTCTAACTGAGATCAGTTGTTTCTCTAGATCTTCTTTTCCTAGCTTCCACATATGTGCCATCTCTAGTTCATCTTCAGATTCATTTATGAATTCCGTTCCTTCTTCTTTGATCGCTGGATCTTTTTTGCTTCCAAACTTCCATTTATTAAGTTTCGGCTTCTCACCACAAATTACTTCAAATTGGCATTTTATCATTTGAAGCTCTTCTTCTGCTTTTTTGCGAAGTTCCTCTTGAATTCTATTTTCCTTATGTAGTTTACTAGATTCTTCATTCGCTTCCTTCGCTAGTTTTTCATGTTCCTCAATTGTCTTTAATGTTTCAACATATATATTCTTGAACTCCTGAAGTTTCTGAACTATATTAGCATTCCTCCGCTCTGTCTTCCTTAAGGTTTCCTCAGCTCGTATTGCCCTCTTCTGAAGCTCAACTCTTGCAGTATTCAGTTTTTCTAAATCCTGCACATAAAATTTTCCTTGATTTTCCATTTCTTTCTGCAGACTATCGACTAGGAATTTAAGGTTGCTAATAATCATTAAGGATTCGGCATATTGAAATGCCTGTCTTTTATTCTCTTCTTCCAAGTTTGCTACTTGAATCTCAAACTGCTTCTTTTCTGAAGATAATTCATTGCAGCATCTTTCAATTTCCAATTTTTGTCTTTCACTTTGCTCTAAATTGGAGCATACTCCTTTCTCTGCTTCGTTTTCATTCCTAAGAAATTCTACTTCATCCTCTAGTTTCTCAATGATCTCCTTCAAGATTTCTGCTTCCGGAAATCCACATTGCAGTTCCTTGATTTTGTTTGTAAGTTGAGATATTTCAGTGTTTTTCTGATCTAAACTTTTGGTAAGATCTCTCATTGCAAGAACATATTCAGAGTTCGAGTCTTCCATTTCCTGTAGTTTCAACTTCAAATTTTTATTCAGAACCTTCTGATGTTGGAGCTCACACTGGCTGTTGTCTATGGCAGCTCTTGTATCAAAGTTGTTCAGGTATTTTTTCCCCGGAACCAGACTATCATACCATTCAGCCTTAAGAGTGTTTTTCTCTTCTTTCATGCTGACAATGTGAAATGCCAATTGCTCACTGTTCCTCGATTCCTTCAAAATCTGCTTCTTAAGGGATTGCATCTCAAAATCTGAAACCTCCACATCTCTTTCGAGCATTTTGATTTCTGCTCTCAATCTTTTGAGCATTTCATATGAAGTTTCTTTCATTTCACCTGTAGTTCCATAATAACCATTTTCCAGCTCAGCATCATTTAAGATTTCTTTTTGTTCATGATGCAGGTGTGTTATTTCACTCAACATGTCACTCTGTACAAATAAAAAGCAGGATTCCGTCTGTAGATCATGAAGTTATGTTTTAATTTCAGAGGGTTTACTTTAAATAGTTGAAAACCTTACATCATGCGATGAATCTTTATTTCTGATTATGCGTAAATCATTGTCCAAATGTTCATATGGTCCACTTATGTCTGTTTCGTAGGTGCCATGAAGCCTGAGTTTGTACACTGGAAGAGGTAAATTTGCTTGCATTGGAGTTTTCATGCTGCGAAAAAATCATAATTCACCTTGATTTTTGGCGTTTTCCTTCTATCTTCTGCACAGTTACCTGCCAATTGAATAATCAATCATATTGTGATGATCTGAAAATTTTGCGCAGCTTATTTTTATGTGTGCCTCAAAACTATGCATTTTTTAGTTGTATTTGTCGCGAGTGTGTAATAAAGGCTAAGAAAGAACTAACATGCAATATAATTCCAGGATTTGAACTATGGAGAGGAAGAATAAAGTTCACAGGCTTCTTAGAATCCACCAATTCTGCAAAATCAACTGACACTTCTCCCAGAAATCCGGGTTTTGATGAGCCCTGTGAGAATGACAAGTCGTGCAGTTTATTACTGAACCATCAATTAGACAGACCAAGCCAGTTAGAACTAATATTATTTTTGAGAGGAGTCACTAACTGTTGAGACAACAATGTAGTAAATCTTCTCTCTGATCCGTCCATATTTTGTCTCCTTCACTAACTTGACAGTTTCATACACAGGATTTTCCCAGGTGCAGGTTCCTTGTATAATTGGAGCTTTAGGCGATCTTACAGTTGGCCTTCCCACATCAACTGGAACAAGATAAATCATGAGTTTTGTGGCCTTGAGCTTCGGCACCTGAAATTCAATCGATATGGATATCAAATCATATGTGACCATCATCCTTATTTTCCTATTTCTTCATCAGTAAGCTCTCGAATGCCCTCAACATAGTAATTCTTGTGTGATTTCTTCGTGAAGTTATTTCTGATAGCTTTTGGGTTAGTGTCTGAAATTTAGAACTAGTTTGAGCATTAGTGTTATTAAACTTATTGCACTAGCGGTGCTTCCACATATCGAGCCTGAAAAAAATATGTTTAACTCCAACTATAATATAATATGAGGGTATGCTCATTAGGCTGAAAAAAAGCAGAGCAGATCATTTTCCTTATACTAAATTGGGAATTGGGAAATACCTGTGTTGCCTGAAACTGCATCTTGAATACAGCTTTGATCTTCTCATTTTTCCTGAACATCTTCCTTGATTGGCTGACTATAGTGTACTGGGTATCCTTTTGAGGTGCGGTTTTATATTGTTGTGTGAGCTTTGAAAAATCCATTTAATTGGTGGTTGAATTAAGAGCCTGATCTATGAGTTAAATTAATGTTGTTTTTATTATCATTTTAGACATCTGTTGCTTATTTACCCCTCATCCTTCCCCACCTACCCAAACTCAAGTATCCATCCCTCCAGTAGCTACTGAGCCCCATTGTTGTTTCTTTTATGTTGTTACTGGAAACACATCTTAGCAATTAAATGTTTTCTATACTAACTTGGATCTCTGGAAGTAGATTTTTCTGAATATTCTTTTGTTAAATACTAGAGTTGAAAGTTTTGTATAGTAATACTAAGTTTCTTAGGTTTCTTTAGTTCACACTTGTGCTGACACTAGGCTCAACTCAAAAGGTTGGTCGGTTCGGTTCATTTGCACCTCCATAAATCATGTGTACCTTGAACTTCACACTTATCTAGACCAAACAATGTCAAATCTATGAAGGTTGCATTTCATATAAATAAGATTTTGTCTTGAATTAGAAGATGAGATAAACAGACAATGGTGATTAAGATTATCCCTAAGTGTTTGTTTAATTGGTTTAAGTCGCCCGAGAAATTAAAACAAAAACAAAAGATGTAATAGCATGTTTCTCTTTGTCGATTTTGTATGCTAGTTCATTTTTTTGCGGGTTTTGAGCTAGTTCATTTTAGAACAGGAAACAGTTATATTTGGTATGCTTATTATGACCAATGAATTACTACAGTTCAGTTTTATATGTCAATATTTGACCAGTGACATTTAAGTGGATGTGTATCCAGAACCAGTGGTATTCTAAGAGCATGAGGCTATCTGGCTAAGCCGGGTTGTCTTGTCTGTTTTCTGTGGCATTAATATCCCCTCTTACTCCTACTACTTTTATTGTTTCTTAAATGATCTGTCGGCTAGCTGATGGTTTTTTTAATCTTTTTGGCAACTTCAGTAGCATTCCTGTAAGCTGTTTTATTTTTTAAATTCTTCTTTTTCTGGTATCGAATTCACCCTATTTTATTGCAAATCTTAGGGGTTTCATAATTTTGAAAATCTTAGGCTTCTGAGTGAGGGGGGACTGGATTGGGATGCCCTGTAAAAATGAGGTGCTTTTTTTCAAATTAACCCCCTTAATGTACTGTTAAATAGTTCGACTCAAAAGGTAATTTTGTTGTTGGTTGGTTGACTTAGGCTAGTAATTCTTGGTGTTGACAATTTTTAGGCCAATGAAGCCGGAATTCATTTAAGTGACCCATCTCGATCTAACTTGTGTTGACAAGTTTTATATCATTATAAATTTGTTAATCACATCTTATCTTTGGATAACCTTGTGTATGTAAATCCGAAGAGAAATAGATATAATAGGTTGAGAGTTTAATAATTGGGTGTAAAATGACGTATATTGAATCTTTTTTCTTTTCTTTTTTTATGTTTTTTGTTTATCTTTTTTTTCGGGTTCATCTGATATTCCACTTCTCATTTTTTTATAAATTGTGGTAACTGATGGTCACATTCTTTGCTTTGTGGTTGTTTTTCCGCTACATTAAAGATTGAAAACATGGTAAAGCAAATTTATTTAATCATGTAGAAAAAGCTAAAGGTAAAGTGATTGAAGTTTATTCTATCGATGAGAAATTTTCTCAAGAATATCAAATATTCTTGACCAGTATTCACCTTTACCTTGATAGAATATCGATAGGAGATATCTTCTTGTTTCTTTACTGTCTAAACATTATTACATGTGGGGACTGGCCCCTGGAGTATAGGACAGAATTATTTGAGACTGATTTTGTTTCTGGTTTCCCATTTAATACGAACTTGACAACTTTATTTAGCTAATTATTATGATTATAGCAGCATTTAAGAGTTTTGTTACTGTAGAGTGTAAAAAGATTCTGAATTCAAACCAAACTCACATCTCAAGTCAAACTTCATTTCCAACAGTTTTACCTTCTACACCAACTACTGCTCACTCTCTCTTATTGAAACTCACAAAATTTGTAGCTTCAGTTATGGCTGATGAAGAAACTAAGAAGGTGGAGTCTGAGTCTCTGAAGGAGATGGCAGAGGAGAAAGCCCTCCTTCTTGTTGCTGCTACCGAGGAACTCAAAGTTTTAGAGGTCAAAACCGTGGAGCTGGAGGCAAAATCTGATGCTTGCAAAGCTGGTTAGCATTAACTCTTTTATTCTCTCAGTTACCGTTTTTCTAGTTTATAACACTTGTAACCTGCTTGCCTTAGTTTGTATATGATTCATTTATTTTATGAACTGAGTTACACAAGCTAAGTGTATTTTTCCTCGGATATTTCATTGTTTGTTTTGTCTTAAATTCTTCATGCATAGCTTGATTCAATGATTTGTATGTTTACCTTGACAGAACCAGAAGAAGGCAGCATAAACAGAGGTTAAGTTAGCCGCTCTCTCTTTTCCATTTTTTTCCTACAATTTTAGCTTTATGGGATTCGTTTGTGTCATGTAGATGCTGTTCTTTCTCGAGTAGCAACGAATAAGCGGCTGTGTTTCATTCGAGCATGGGAAGAAAGCCGGAAAACCAAAGCCGAAAACAAGTACTTATTCACATTCTAAACAAACTTAGCTTCATCCTTTATTTCTAAAATAAACTTCCTTTTTCTTACATACAGAGCTGAGAAGAAATTATCTGAAATTTGCGTATGGGAGAATTCAAAGAAAGCAGCTTTGGAAGCTGAGCTTATGAAAATGGAGGTGAGTAGTAACTCAATTCACCCTCTATCTCTTTAATTCACAAGCAAATTATTGCATTTGATGCTCTGGTCCCATTGCGTAAAACTGGTTACTAGTAAAGAAATTCAGAATCTAATGAACGTGGAGCGTGTAATATTCATCACTCTAAAAGGGAGTAAGTTATGAACGAAGAAAAACAAGAAAATAAGTGAGATGATTCGTCCCTTCGATGTTGTGTTCTTCTACGATTGTGATTTTTGATGTGGGATGGTGAAACAGGAGCAACTGGAGAAGAGAAAAGCAGATTACACAGAGAAAATTAAGAACAAAATTGCTCTGATTCATAAGTCAGCAGAAGAAAAACGTGGCATAGTTGAAGCACAACGTGGTTTTGATAATCTCAAGGTTGAAGAAGTTGCTGCTAAGCATCTTGCAACTGGATCTGCTCCAAACAAGCTCCTTGGTTGCTTCTGATTTTATTGCCAACGCTTAAATCATTGATGTCTATTTATTTGTCCCAATTTCGAACAATATTGTCTATGATTTTATTTATCGAAATTAGAGTCATTTATACAGTATTATTATATTGTCTCGTGAATCATGCGTCTCGGTTCTTACAAGCAGTGGTAGAGATTTCATTTGAGAAACTCTTCAGCTTGCCTTTTTCTCCTATCCTCTACAAGAACCTTGTGATTTTTCATTCACCTCCGGGGTGTACTGTTTTTATATTAAAAAATGGTTCTTGAATTGTGGGAAACAATCAAAGAATCGATTGCAGCGTACACCGGACTTTCCCCGGTTGCGTTTTTCACGGCGGTTGGTGTGGGTTTCGGTCTTTACTACTTATCTTGTTATTTCTTGACTTCATATGAAGAAGTAGAAGCGGGACCTCATGGATTTAAGTTATCTGAAGAACAAGGGCAAAAGCCTCTTCCTCCTCCAGTTCAGGTCGGTGAAATTTCAGACGAAGAATTGAAATTATACGATGGATCTGATCCCAATAAGCCTCTCCTTATGGGAATTAAGGGTCAGATCTACGATGTTACTCAGAGCAAGTACGCAACACAATAACCCTCTTTCATTCCTTTCTCTAAACTCTAAACTAACATTTAATTCCTTTCTCATTGTGGTCAGGATGTTCTATGGACCGGGAGGGCCGTACGCTTTGTTCGCAGGGAAGGATGCGAGCCGTGCTCTGGCTAAAATGTCATTCGCAGAGAAAGATCTTAATGGTGATCTTACTGGTCTTGGGATATTTGAACTTGAAGCTTTACAAGACTGGGAGTATAAATTCATGAGCAAGTACGTTAAGGTCGGTACTGTCAAGCCAAATTCCCCATCCCCACCGGAACAGCCGCAGAACACGGAGGAGCAAGGTGATGAATCTACAGCTTTCGTTGCTGATAAGTAAGAGTGAAAGCTTTCACTTTTTAATGTTATTCGAAAAGTGAATCAATCTACTGAAGAAAAACTATAGCAAATGTGCTGCTGTTGTTAGTATGCTTAAACTCCTACTGATTTCTAAAAGTTTCCTCATGTACAAGTTATGTGTAAATGAGATTACATTCACTTCATGCACTAATTTCAGCATTGCATTGATTTTCCCTGCTGTAGCTTCTTCTTCCCCAAAACATACTTGAACAAGTAGTTTTCTCCAATCTCATGCCTTCCATTTTCTCTTGCTCGTTCGATATTGATTGAGAACGTGGAGAACTTTCTTCCACGTTCGGATCAAAATTCGGGCATGTCCCTTCATTGCAAGTGCACAAAGGGATTGCAACAGAAGGAAATGGACCACATGTTACTGGACAGAAGATATCTGGAGTATCCGAATCCGTTCGTCTCTTTCGTACATCAGGCGAATCGTCCGTTTGAGGTAAGTCTTGCTCTCTGATATGAAGCATACAAGGCGTGCATAGACTCCGAGATGATGGCATTTTCATTTCCTTCGTCGATGATCCGGGAAGTTTTACGAATGAAATGATTCCATGCCTGCAAAGAGGACAAGGGATGGAGCCAGGAGGAACTGAAGCTTCTGAAGGGATGTTGCTTGTTGAGCAAAGATATANTAATTTTTTAAATATTTATTTACTAAATTACATATTTAAATTATAAAAATAAATTAATAATTAATAAAACCAATATTTTATTATATATATATTAAACTAAAATATTTTAAATTAATAAAAATAAATAAAAAATTCTTCTCCGCGGACAAGTAGGCGGACAAGCCCTTGTCCGCGGAACGTATTTCTCCGCCGTGGAATCAGCGCTCATGTAACCATGGGCGCCGATGTGGCGGACATGGGGGCGGACAAGGGCGTATTTCTATACGCTCTTGTCCGCCGTTACAGGTAGTCTAATGCCAGATATTGAACTATACAAAAAAAATAACGATCAAACCCGATATTTGACGTAGATATGAAAACATTGTTTGGCACCTGTTGAGTTTCAGGTTTGATTTCAACATTTAAATTTCCTTTGATAAATACAATGCTTCTCATATTTCCTTGTCTTGTTGTCAAAATCAGGTTCCCAGGAATCTGTTCTTACACAGTTAGCGTTTGTATTGAAATCATATGTAATAAACAAAAATATTTTTGATTGCAAAGTGGTGTGAATCATCTGTTTGCGGCCTATAACCGAGACTGACAATAATACAATTTTGTTGAATTTTCAATGAGTAAACACGAAACATTACTCATTATTTAAGTGATGAATTGTTCCTAACATGATATACATATTTATCAATGTTTTCGTATTGGGCGGTATACCATACCGGGTTTGACTAGTTTTTTTCGTACCGCCTAATATCGGATTTTAGGATCGGTTTCCGGTTTTTTTCGGATCCGACCCTAAAAAATTAATTAAATATTATTTTTTAAAAAAATAAAACTAAAATAATATTTGGTGCCAACCGGTATACCATCCGATATACCGATTGTATCAAAATTCTGTATCGATATGAAAACATTGATATTTATTTAACTCATTAATTGTTCAACGTGTGTAGGGTTAATTACAGAAGTTTGAAAAATATAAAAAAAGATCCATAATTTTGAACAATTATAAAAAATGATTCATTATAATTTAAAAAATTAAGAAATATAGGTTCGAAAAATATTTTAAAATGAGTGGAGTTTTGATGAATGGTTTAGAAAATAAAAGTATTTTTGAAAAAGCCCCAAAAATTTACCTACAAATTAACAACTTTGTCGCTCAAAACTCAAAATTCATTTATTGTATGAAATATGAATATTGGGACTCAGATTTATTTGTCGAAATTATAAATAAATAATAGAGTGAACAAACGAGATTAAGAGAAGAAACTCACACATTTAAAAGACTTGATCAAGCCAATATGTGATGGAATTCCAACCATTATAAACATTATTAATCCCACTCCTTTTTCCGATGTGGGACAAATTCCAACATTCCCCCTCAAATCCAATCATAAGATTGCGACTTGAAATGAACCGAACCAGCTCCGATACCATATCGAAATTATAGAGTCTGGTCGAAATTACGACGGGGAAGTGTAAACGAACGGGATTAAGAGAAAGAACCCACACATTTAAAAGACTTGATAAAACCAATATGTGATGGAATTCCAACCATTATAAATCTAATCAATCCCACTTCTTTTTCCGATGTGGAACAAATTCCAACATTATTCAATCCACAAATTCCATATTTTGAGTGTAAAAATATCTCAATCTACATAAAAACTTAGACTAGTTTCTCTTGTAAAACACAAATCTTATAAAGACAAAATTTCAAGCTTGCATCCTTTTCATGGTTACTGCGCTATAAAATGAATCAATACATCTCGATCATACCCGTACCCTCAGGACCAGACCAACCAGTGGCTCGATTAGTGGACTTTGGTCCCCTACTCACAAGCACAGGCACAGGCCCCCTACCATACTAACTTTGTTTCCTTTACAGCTTTACGTGCCCAATAGACATACATGCCTTTGACTGTGTTTAAAATCTCTTTATCCCCATCACTATGATTCTGTTTCACCTTAATGTTGTCGTCTAAATTGGTTTCCTCTACAAGTCTCCGTTCCTCTTCGAATTCTTCCCTGCGATTACTGTCACAGTCACTCTCCTTCACAGTAACCTTCCAAAATTCACTCTTGTTGAATGAGCAATTCTATTGTCAACTTGATTAGCAGTTCAGGAATCATGGGCTGGCTACAGCCCCAGTCTAAGGCCCATTGTTTATGGGCCATAATTAATACATAATTTTAAAGACAAATAATTGAAAATCCCAATGTTTAATAGATAATTTACATTAATGACATAAGAAAAAATTAGCTCATACATTTCATTTAATACGACCTAGTGAATGAATTAACAAAATAATAAATTGTATAATTTGTAAGTCTATTCAAACTGATCAAATAATTAAACTTAAATTATCTAATACATTGATCTTTTTTGTATATAGATTATTGTGCTTCTAATTATAGGGTGGACTAAAATAATAAACTTTAATTCTCGTCTATAAATATGGTTGTGCTTTCCAATTCATATGTATCTGATTTCGTCTAAAAATGTTTTAGAGTGTTTATTTTTAGATCAGTCAATTTTTAATTACTCGAAATTATTCTGTTATGAGAACACGAGCGATATACGAGGTTGGACCCACAATGTGTGGGCTTACGTTCTCGGGAGAGCAAAGCTCTACATTGGTTTTCACTATAATGATCAAATGTTACAAGCACAATGATGTGATAACAACAATCCATATGAAAACGGCTCGGAAAACGATCGAAAACACTCCGTTGCGCCGAGAAGAGGTGCAGTCGCGAGTTGTGGTCAATAACTCGCGAGAGTCAGACTGGGAGCGATAAGTCGCGACTGAAACAGTGCAGAACCAAGAACTCGCGGCTACGTGCGATAAGTCGCGACTACGAGCGAAAAGCCGCGAGTCTACAGTGCAGGAAATGAAGTCTTGCCTTGGGAAGCGTGATAACAGTCCGAACCCTTTTCTGGAGCCTAAGGTCTTGTATTTATAGATAAACTCGGCCCAACAAGTCAACTTAAGGTCCAAAAGCTCAATCTAAGTCAAATTAGCCCAACTTACTTAGAAAATATCCAATTAATCCGGAATAAGTGTCACAGCGCCACGGAACTTCGGGACTCCATCCCGGTCGAGAGTTTAGTCGGAAATGCGATTAAAAAATACCGGAAAACCTTGTATATCAGTTCATTGCCTCCAAACGGTGAATACGCAGCCACATCACATCATTGCACCCGACCGATGTGCTCCCGGGTGGCAAATTACGAAAATACCCCTGGCCCCGTCCGGGGCGGAAATAACCCAAAACATCTCAAAACACTTACAGAAGCCTTATATGGGGTCCAACATGCCTGAATTATGAAAATACCCTCGAATACGCCTCGCGATAGACATATAAAAATACCGAAAATACCACATAGCCACGTCGGACGAGCCCCGAGGTTAACATAATTACATAAATAACCTCGGGTAATATCAATATTGTTTCGGATCTCTTCTTCATCCCATCAAAAGATTGACTACATGAAATACATATTGATTCAAAAGACTTATTATCAAATTTACTCGACTACTTTATTTTCAATGAGATCCGATTTATTCTAATTGATATACGTAATTGATGAGATCCCCGGAACCCGGTACCCCAGACAGGGTCAGGGCCAAGCTTGGCCAAAGAAGCCCAAACAACGTAAGCCGAACTTGGAGGCCCAGAGCTAGCCCACGTGAGTGAATGACTCATTCAAATCATGTGGCCCGATCGATCATCTATGGCGATCGGTCCCGATGTGTAGGGCCCAGCATCTCCTACGCGCCTGACCGATCGGTCCACATATTACAGACGTTGCTTTGGCCATTCTCACTCAACCCATGCAACGACAACCCTCGACAGCCCTGTCAGAAGCGTGGTCCGGCGAAAACGTACGAGCCACCAGTGGCCAGAAAGTAGTCGGCTAGCAGCGCCGAAAGGTCTAGCGCCATGCAAGTCTGTGAGGCCGTTTCCAACGGCTGCTCCGCCTGACATTAGCCAACCTAGCAGCAAAGGACATACACAAAACGACACCCTACTGTACACAGTACAGTGGGAGTATAAAAAGGATACTTAGAGTGTGAGAAAAGGACCTTCTTCCATTTTCTCTCCAGAGCTTTCGCAAAAAAGAGTTGTTCTCGATTTATTTTCGATTCTCCTTTTTCTCTTTGTTGTCTAAAGAACAAACATCTCTTGTATGATCTTGAATTTGCTTATCTAACCGACTAAGGGCACTTCTTTTAACCCTTAGTCAAGTGGTTTTTTCCTCGTTTCGAGATTTTCCACTCTAAAATCCTCTCGTCTTTCACCTTTGATTCATAACCGTTCTCCACACATTAAATAAATAATAACCGAGTTCGTATTGCATCGAACCGGTCGACTGTTGACACCCCGGTTTTCGAACCATAACAGTAATTGTTAAATTCTTATTCTTATTTTTAATAATTCTAATAATTGGCATCGGAGAGCAGGTAGAGTTATTGAGATTAAAATCTTATGACCTAGTCGAGATTTTCGGTTTCTTTTAAAATCTGAAAATTGTGGTTTTATACGGTATCTTTGTATAATTCAAAATTTGTTATCTGTATATTAAAAAATTCTAACAAATAATTCGCTTTAAAAAATGGAAAGCGTACATTCTACAAGGTTAGCCAAGGGACTGCAGAAGGCTTTCCCAGTCAGTAAAGTCATCATAAATCATGGAACTTGGAGCAGCTTCCTCGCCATTTTTCTGAAGAAATAAAACAATATGATCCCATAAGACTAATTTCATATATAAATCCCTAACTTCTCATTAAATTCAATGATAAACCCTAAACCCTATAATCCTTAAACCCTAAACCCTAAGGAAATGAATTGGACTGCTGTGTTACCTCAGTTTGTAGGTTTCTTTGATCTGCAAAACTAGTAAAAACATCATTTTTATTACAAGTATTAGAGACTCTCTGCACCCGAAATCCGTATTCCGCAACGACATCCGACAGTAATCCATCGCCAATGTTTTCCGAAGCACAAGAGCTCGTTAATCCTAGTTCATGATGAACAGATGATACTGAAGAGAATCGATCTCCGGGATAAAAAACTAAACTTGGAGAAGATTCAATGGCTTTAATTAGACCTGATGCAACAGAAGTATGTTTACTGTTCTCGGAATCGTATGAAGACAACCCGAAATTCGTCGACAGCCTTCGATCTCCATCTTTTGGAGGAATTGGGAGATTAGGGTGTGGATTGTTTAACATTTGAGAAATCGGGGTGTCGGAGGGATCACCGGAAGTTGCACCTGAATGATGGCCATTGATCGAGGCGATCGAATTCCGGTGATTGTTCCAAGCAACAGAATGATCAACCTGAGAATAACCATACATGAGGGGTTTCATAATAGAGGAATGAATACGAGTATTTTTTCGACTTATTAAATCTTGAATTTCTATATTATTGTACCTGAGGAGGAATGAGAGTAGGGTTTTCGGTTGTTTTCTCGATTAAACTAGTTCGATCATCAGCTCTTTGAAGAATGGGAGATTTCACCGGAAATTCCGCCGGACGGTTGATCATCGTCTGAAAATAGATGCCGGAGACCGTACTTCTTGGCCCTCTGCCGGAGCTCAGCCAGTTAGTTTGCATTTTGAAGCTTGCATCAGCAACTCTTCTTAGAAATATCCTGTATTTCTGCAATTTAAATCAAATACAAAAAATATTCCATTTTTAGACAAAAGGATCCAAGTTAGATTTTTGTCCAATTTCATTTTTTAAATATAAATAAATAATTTTTATTATTTATTTAATTAATCTCACCTGCAAGTGACTAGCAACATTTTCTCTTGTTAAGCCAGGAACATTCATCACTTCAAGAATTCTCTTTGGAACAGCTCCTTCACCACATTTTTTAAGAAAACCAAAATAAATAAATTGAATTTATTATTTATTTTATTAAGAAATAATAACATTAGATTTCTAGAGTCGGTTTGAAGAAATAAGCTTACTGTCAAGGCCAATGTTTCTTAGAGCTTCCAAGAAATGGTTGTGCAATGAATTTGTCCAAACAATCTTTGGTTTTCTTAGTGAAGAACTCTTGCGCTTTCGACCCGATTTTGTCTTTCGATCCTTGGGGTCAATCGAAACCTTAGACGAGTTCATCCTCGTGGTTTTTTCTATAAAAACACTTCCATTATCCTCGACATCACTTATCTTCTTCATCAAAGTGGTACGTAGTATGTTCGCCCGATTCTCGGGCATTACAAACTCCGAACCAGAGTTAACCTTGTTTGGATCAGTTGCCATTCCTATACAACATAAAATCAAATGACGGTACTTCAAAATTCATCTACCATTGTAACTCAAAATACCGACAAAAAAATTTTGAATTGGGATTTCTTCACATTAGGAATTAATAGGGTTAGTGAACTGCAACTATTAAGCAAAAACAGCAAAATATTCCAAGTGGATTTTGCAAAATCCATTTCCTTTTTTAGATTTTCATATCTCAGTGCAAAATATTTTGATACGCACCGTACACAAAACATGTTACATGCAACGTATTTGCGATAAAAACGGAACAACAAGTTTTTTCATACGAAGAAATTAGGGTTTTTATCAAATTTAGAATAATAAAAAAGTAAAATCAGGAAATGGAATGAAGGGATTGCTTCAACATGATGATACCTTTAGCTGTGAGTACTCTTTCGGAAAGTATCTTCGACTCGGAACCACTATTTTAACCGATAATATCACCTTCGAAAGCTCTAAAACCTCGTTTCCACGGTTTTCAAATAATGCTTTGCGAAAAACGGAGATATTTAGTCGTGGATGAAGAAGAATATGTGAGCAAGTAAATGGGAATGGGAGGGGAGTGATTATGAGAAATTTATAGTATTGGTGCTTATATTTTACTTTTTGAATATTATTTGAATATAATGAAGTAAATGATTATAGAATGAATTAATTTAAATTAAAACATTAATATAAAAAAATCTCAACATGAAATTTTCATTTACTACTTCTTACCATCTTGAAAGATCCTCATATCTACCCTTCTTTTATTAAAGATTTGTCAAAATACATAGATTTTACTGGATATTTTATATCAAATTGGTCCTAGTATTTTGTAAGTATTACACTTTGGCCCTAGTGTTTATACAGAGAAATTTAAATTCAAATTACCTTATATATTTTTATAAAATAAAATTAATTTAATATCATCAATTTTAATATTAAATATTAAAATTTAAAACACACTAAATTCAAACATGTGAATTTGATTCACATTGATATATATATTTTCAAAATCATCTTTGAACCGAAATTAGAAATTCTAGAATATTATCATATTGAGTTTATTTGATTCACTTTTTTAAATTTGAGCTGTGGTGGGATGTGGTAAGTTATGATGAGATGTGAACTTTTTAATATGTTAGAAAAATTGTTATATTATGATAATTATTATTTATGTATTAATATTAATATACATTTATATATAAAAATGATAAACATAATCATATTATAATTATTAGAAGTAAGAGTAAATTAATCATTTTTTAAATCACGATAGTTGGTTTTAGCAACGGTGATAAAATCATGATTTTTCAACGATAAATACACCGTAATTTTGTTTTTATTTTGTGTACATTAAAAAAATTACGATTTGAATATCTAAGTGCTATTCTAATGGAGGAACTAAACAAACTCATTCATTGCCGATGACAATGAATATAATTTTTGTATTGTAATAAAATTAAGATAGTAATTTAAATTTGGTTGCATAGGAGATTATACGATATGATTCTAGTTTTAAATTTGTAATAAAATAATCCAATTATTAGTTAGTACAATTGAAGTGGAGCCCATTTAGTGAGTGAAGTAGCAGAACGTAACTGTTGAAGTGGACACGTGGTCAACGCGTTTCGGTGGAATAAACGGCCCGCCTGCCTGACAGTTTATTAACTGTCACACGCCTTTAACAGCATTGACACGTGGATTTCTCTGAATCGCCATCTCCACTAAAATAAAATAAAAATGCCCCTCGACCAAGTCAAGGCAAATGTTGTAAATTGGTTGTTTTTTATATTCAATCTCACATAAATAAATATATATAAACTTGTAATAATAATTAAATCAAAATATTATTCCCTAAATAAAAAACTCCAATTTGCATCTTGTCATGTTATGCTTAGTACTTCAAATTCATCCAATCAAATTTAAATATATTTTATAATGTTCTTATGTTATCTGAAATGTATTAGGTTATAAGACTCAAGCAGACGAATCGAGGTATGTTACGATGATATAGATTTAAATCGAGTTAGATTTTAGAGTTCAAATTGTTAAGCCCATAAATAGTATAATAATAATATTATTAGTATGTCACAAACTGTGAACACATTTTAAAGTATTTTATAGATTCAATTTGCACAAATTGTTGTGTTTAATTGTTTTGGGAAATCCTCAATTCAATTCTCAAAATTTTAAACGTAAATTTATAGCTTGATTTAAATATTAATTTTAGTGAATTAATATTTATTACTAAAAACTAACATTATAATATGAATATAAAATAGTTTAAATAAGATAATCAAATCAATCCATGCATATAATGGTTACGGCCTAAGATAATGTCATAACATTACAAAAATCGTAGAAGCCGTACGATATAGCCGCATGGATGTCGGATACTGCCACGTGTACTGTTTTGACCTTGATTGGATAAATTATGTCAATCTAGGTGAACACGTGTCGGTTTCAGGTGAATGGTTAGCTGTAGGCAGCTTCACATTGCGCCATTAAGCCCTTTTCTTGTACCCACTTGTTCACACCCAGCCTGTAATTTTCAGTTTCCGTGTTTTCGCGTTGTATCCGCATCCCCCTAAACTTTTCAAATGCTATATAAATACAACATCTTCCTTCTTACTCTAACTCACTAAAAAGCAACTTACAGCAAATAAGTTCGATTTTGGAATTTAGTTATCTGCAAATGGAGTTTTTCATGGGAAACACGCCTATATTTCTAGATAACCAGGATTTTTCCTGGTCGTCTTCTTCTCTAGAGGAAGGGAGTTCTGGTGGGAAGCCTAATTTTTCGGATGAGGAAATGATTTTAGCTTCAAATAATCCTAAGAAGAAGGCGGGAAGAAAGAAGTTTCAAGAAACGCGACACCCAGTTTACCGGGGAGTGCGGCGGAGGAATTCTGGCAAATGGGTTTGCGAAGTTAGGGAGCCTAATAAGAAAACACGGATTTGGCTTGGAACTTTCCCTACGGTTGAAATGGCTGCACGTGCACACGATGTCGCCGCAATGGCATTGAGGGGTAGAGGCGCGTGTTTGAATTTCGCCGACTCCGCTTGGCGGTTAAACGTACCTGCGTCTACTGATCCTAAAGTAATTCAAAAGGCTGCGGCGGAGGCGGCGGAAGCTTTCAGACCGCAGATGTCGGAGTTGGAGATTCAGCATGAAATGAATATAGAACAAGAATCATCACCTTACTCTGTCACCGCCGTGAATAAGACAGAGTCACCAGAATATGCCTTCTTCAATGATGACGAAACGGAGTTCGGTATGCATGGGCTGCTTACGAATATGGCGGAAGGGCTAATGGTTCCGCCGCCACTGTACTATGATGACGTGGATGAAGGATATGACGTGTCACTCTGGAGCTTTTCCTCTTGACAAAACTTCCAATCTTTCTTTTGAACAACGACATTTCTAGTGAAATTCGTCGGCTAATGCTGTACGGATTCACATTTTATGTCCCAATTCAGAATTCGCTTTGTAATAATAAAATCAAGTTGTCATTGCCACTTGCCTTGCCATGCCTTTAATATCATTTTGTATTACAAACAGACATTGAAGAAAGAGATAATACATTCTGAATATGGCTGTTTAAAGGAACAAAACCAGAAGAATCTGGTGTGATGAGAGACAGGGGAAGGATACTGAAAGGATCTCAAAATGGTTTATTCCACAGTATAACCCTTGAAGGATATCCTATTTTCTAAAGGATTATTCCAGTAATGGAACCACATATAAACACCAAACGAAACAATGAACAAATAGAACGAGCCGAGCATCGATGCAAATTGATAAGGAAACTGTTCATAGGGCTGCTTTCATTTGGCATGCCATGGTGATGAAGATGATGAGATTAGCCTCCCATGACTTGCCAAAGGAGAGTTGCCCTGTTAGCAGTTCAGCTTAGATATTCAACTAAAGTCTATCAAGCTAAGCATACTATTTCTCTTCTCCAAAACTGAACTGTAATGATCCACAGAGTAATGAAAAGGTGCTGCTATTTTTCTTCTATCAAGATTCAAGATCCATGCAGTGAGTGTAAAAGATCAGAAAACAGAAATGTAAAGTTCTTTAGTTTTCTTATGAAAATTGATGAGGAATGGGATCTCAGTAAACAAATCATATGGAAAAAGATCATATTTAGTAAACAAATTTTGGTATGGGATCTCAGTTTCTTGATACATGAAACATATGGAAAAAGATAGTGCAGCAAAAGTAGTAGCATTTCTAAGAGGCTTTATATCGAACACTTCACGGGCATTGGTATTAAAAGTCAACAACAATTTTATAAGCTCTATTGAAAAAGAAAACTTCAATTCATCAGATTCATCTCTACCTCGCCTTCCGGTTCGCTCTACAGCCTTCTTCAGGTAATCCTCCATTCTTCGATTACCCAGTTTCAGAAGATTTATGGGTCAATTCGTCAAATGCGAAACCTAGGTATTTTTACTTGATATATTTTCATCAGATCGGTGTTAATTAAACCCATCGATTGGGTGGATTGAATTTGATTTTGACCTGTATTTGATGTTATACAAGATCTTGTTGAAGTTCAACAATGGAGGAAGAGGAGGGTGTGAAACACAAAAAGGCGAAGGTTTTACCTTCAAACTGTGAACAGCCATGGAACCAATGGCAACTTTTGGATTCCATTCTTCCAACAGGCGGATTCGCCCATTCTTCTGGTCTTGAAGCCGCAGTTCAAACCAGAATAGTGACCAGTCCCGACCAATTACAGATCTATATAATCCAAATCTTAGAAAACACAGCAACTCTCCTTCTCCCATTTGTCCACGCAGCCACCGTTTCTCCAGATCCAGAAACATGGCAGAAACTCGATAAAATCCTTAACGCTACAATGACAAACGAACTCGCCCGTAAAGCTTCCATTTCTCAAGGATCATCTCTTTTAAGAGTAGCTGTTTCTGTTTTCTCAGAAATCCCATCTCTCAAAAAGATGAGAGCTTCAGCTCTGAGCAACGAATTTCCAGTTTCCTTTCACCACGCTCCTGTTTTTGGTCTGGTTTTTGGATTACTTGGTTTTGATCCAGAAACTGCGCAAAGGGCGTTCTTGTTTGTGACTCTAAGAGATGTTATTTCTGCTGCTACAAGACTGAACTTGATCGGACCATTGGGTGCTGCGGTGTTACAACATCGGATTTCTCGAGATGCAGAGGAATTGGCGGTTAAGTGGATGAACAGAGACGTTGAGGACTCGTGTCAGACGTGTCCGTTGCTGGATACCGTACAGGGTTGCCATGGATACTTGTTTTCTAGAATGTTTTGCTCTTAGAAACTTGCAAGTTCTCTTCTTCTTACAATTAGATTAGTAATGAAACATTATTTTTGGTACAAATAAATTTCATTATAATTTGTAATATACTTGTAATCTAATTTCGATTAAAATACTTAATCTAATTTGTGTCATCATATATTGCAACGATTTGCATGATACCCGTGTTTTGTGTCATATTTCATATTGGTTTGCATCGAGAATACCATATGAGATCCATATTTTTTTATCATGTATTATGAGGTACATTATTTTAAGTTTTGATTTTAGTGAGCTCTTTTTCTAATTTAATATAAAATGGGTTGAATATTTTTTATAAAATCATGAGACTTATAAAAATATATAAATTACAAAAATCATATTTGGTTAATTAGTTTATAGTTTTAAACTCATTTTATTAAATTAAAAATAAGCTTAATTACTTTATTATTTAAAGGATATTATTAGTAAACATATAGAAAAGAAAAGCAGATCCAATATAATATGTATAAACTGTTTTATTGTTTAATGTATTACTTTATATTAATTTGTTAATTTAATATTTTATAAATAAATATAATTTATAAATCTACAAGGATCATATTGAGATGGATATATATAATTGCTAATTAGAGTAAATTTAATTAGTAGGCGTGAGCTGGGACTTGTAGCACGTGACAATTAATTAGTAAATACAATATATTGAAAGTACTGTCACGTGTGGCCTGGTAACATAATTGGGTCGGAATGTAATCGATTGGGCCTTTTTGTCCAATTAAAACAATGTTCTTCTCTAACTTGTGGGCTGGTTATGAATCTTGAACGACGTGAAGCCGGAGATTCAGCCGCCGTAGCCAAATCGAATGAAGAATCATATGAAAAACGTCGTACCTTTTCGGAGATGAATTCAATTCGAAATGGCGCCGCGCCGCCGCGCTGCAAGTCTGTAATTTGGTGTACTGTCTCGTGGAAATCCCCATCAAAATCTTTTTCAAGTTAGGAATCTCCACCACCGAAATCTCTACGGAAAATGACTTCCAATTAAGAACGTCGTTGAACGGCGGAACATAGTGATCGTTGATCAGAACCGGAACACAGCCGCTGTATAGCGCCTCCGCTATTCTTGGGCTCGCCACTTCGTAACCGCTAGGGCAAAGACAGTACTTACTCTTACTCAACATTTCTGCATAAGTATAGTTTTTGGGGAGGTATTTAAAAACTTGAATTTCTTGATCCTTGTTCTCCCAATGCTCTAGAAGAATCGGTCTAATCGGTCCGTGCACGCCGCCGGCAAAGAAGGCCAGAAACGGCCTTTTCGACGGCGGGGGATCTCTGTTCAAATCAGCAATCTCGTCTCCAGGTAGATTTATCTCCGGAATTGAAACGTCCTTCCATGGAGAAAATCCTTCCGTTGTATTTGCATTACACAACGCACGAATCGAATTGTTGAAAAGCTCCGGCAAAGCTTTTGATATCTCCGGCCCCTGTTTCACCAAATCCACCAATCGATCATCACAACCATTCATTATCATCAAAATTCAAACTTCAAAAAGACATACATACCCAGTCGTGGCAAGAAAGCATGAAATGATCTGATCCCAGGCTCCGGTTCCAGTACGGATACCTCCTTGCAACAATTTCAACATAATCCTTCACGGTTTGCTTCATTGGTAGCCAATAATCAGACGAATTTCTATCGAAAATGAAGCTAACAATGTTGGTGATGCTGAATGGAAGGAAGAAAACAGTCGCCTTCTCCGGGTCAGTAGTTCGAAATCTAGAGGTTTCCAATTTGTTAATGAAGTTTCCTTCAATTGAGTAAATGCTTCCACAGGGACCATCGTGGAATATTGGGTTCTCTCCTTCGTTGTAGACGAATACCTTGAAATGCTTCTCCATCTCTACATAGCTCCTGATTATGAATCATGTTAAGCTACAATAAAGGGATTCACCATGTTTGATCATGATGCTTCTGTATACCTGTGAAAAGCAGATGGATTCTGGTATAACGGTCCTTTCGGGTCGTAGTCCGAGTCGTTGATGGTGCCTCCTTTGTGGGATTCTTTGATCAAAGCTCGAGCTTGTTGCAGTTTGGCCTCAAGAACTTGTAAATTATGAAATCTTTTATTCATCTCTGGAACTGATTTCTGCATGGATTTGTACATAAGATTCAGACAAAGACAGTAAAGCTGTTCACTTACAAAATCCTCTTTCTTACTGTTTTATTGCTGACAAAATCACAATGTACATGTAAAAAGCGGTTAAAGGCGAACAAGATATTCCAATGATGTAACAAAAAAGGCCACTTTTTACCGATGATTTAACGGCAGGCTCCAAGCTCGAATAATTCTTGTATGCAAAAGCAGCGGAAATCCATGAAGATGACGACTTGGAGCCTGTTAAAACAGCAAACAGAAATATAAGGGAGTTTTGCGCAAAATACCACTGATTCCGAGCCGCGATGGAAATTTACCACCATTCGCGTTAACCAATCGCGAATTGCATTTTTTGCCTAATTCGCAATTGCCAAATACGACTCGCGTTTGGCTGAATAAAATTAAAAAAAAATTATTTTCAAGGAGCTCGCGTTACGCTAAATCGACCGTCTTTAGGTGGTCGATTTAGCGTATCACGAATTGAGGCCTGCGAAACGCCTCAACCCTTCTTTCCTGCTCGCGTTAGGAAAGACGGTCGCGTTAGGCTAAATTGACCGCCTTTTAAACTGCTTCCCCCTTTCTTTATTTCTTTCTTTTCCTTCTCGCGATTTGGGGTTTAGGTTTCTTATTTCATACGAAAAGCTCTCGCGGTTTCTTCGAATTTTTTCCACTCCCGACATTCCTCCTTTCGTAGTTGTCGTATTTTTGTTGGTAATCAAATCGAAAGATCTTCAATCCGCTTTTTTTGCCTCCTCGATTTGTGTTGGTACTTATTTTAAACCTGTATAACTTTATTTGCTAAATTGATTAGTTACGATTGATTAGTTGTAGCTATTTGATTTTTTACGATATTATTTGTGACAAATTGATTAGTTATTATATTATTTGTGACTAATTGTTTCTCGTATTGATGTATTTTTTTTACTTGAAGGTTATGGATCCGTTTTGGAATTATAACATGTATCAGAATTATGATCCATCTCAAATGGCAGAATCATCTTCTTTCATGGAGTTATTGTTGAGTCAAGGGAATCCAGGTTTTTTATAATAAAATGTTATATTATTATTCATTACACTTTTAGTATACAATATTTATTTGTTGTATGTATGCAACCAGAATTCAACATAAATGTTGAAAATCATGACGATGCTCCAGTAATAGATTCAGATATTGATGAATCTGAAACTGAACCTCCGCTACCTCGAGCTGACAGTAGAATGGAGGATGATCCATTGCCTCACACTGTTGTCGATGTTTCTAGGCTAGCACGCCTATTGTCGGGAGTTTCTCCCGATATTCGTTCAAGTATTTATTGCTTAGGAGACGATGTGGTAGCTGATGACTTTGCATATGCAAAATCTCGGCGAGTTTATTCTTCATATAACCTATGCAATCCAAATCTTGTTGTTGGAATGAGTTTCAAAGATAAATCAGATGTCCAGTTCGCTGTTTGCCACTTTCATATCATCCGCTAATATCAGTTTAGGGTTGTAGATAGTACACCACAGTACTGGATGCTTGAGTGCTTTTTAAAGGAACAAACAAACTGTGTATTTCATCTTCGAGCAAGGTGTGATGCTAGAGATAAGGTCTGGCAATTTTCGAGAGGTTATATTCCTCATTCTTGTGGTGCCGGTAATGTGAGTGGTAAGCACCGCAACATGACAATGAATTTTATCGCTCGTGATATGGTGGAATACATATGGAACAAAAAAGAAGGTATGTATTATAGATATGTATACATTTTATAGGAGTTCTAATTTTATTTTTTATAGGATTGAAAGTTCAAGATGCTATAAAACAAATGCACGATAGATATGCATTCAATGTTGGGTATGATAAAGCTTGGCATGGGGTCCAACGTGCATATGAGTTAGTGCATGGTTCCTGGGAATCGTCTATGGAGAGACTTCCGACACATTTGGCAGCTATGCAGATGAGTAATCCCGGTACCGCAGTTGAATGGAATCTTTATGACACTGATAAGGGTCCGAACGACAAGGTGATTCGTTATGTTTATTGGTCTTTTAGACCTTGTGCAGACGCTTATGAACAGTGTATTCCGGTTATCTCCATTGATGCTACACACCTTATGTACGGTACAATCACAAACTCTTGATAGCCGTTTGCAAGGATTTTGGAGGTCATGTTATTCCCTTGGCGTATGCTCTTGTTGATCAGGAAAGCAAAGATTCATATTCTTAGTTCATTCAGTTGTTGGACAATCATATTATTCAGGGTAAGTCGGCTTGTATAGTGTCAGATAGACATGCTGGTATTACAGGGGCGGTTGAGTCGTTGGAAGCATTTCAGACCGGTCGGTTACATCACCGATGGTATTTGAGACACCTTACATCGAATTTGAATACACACATCAAAAATCGTCCTGTGAAGAAGCTTGCTTACCGTGCTGAGGCAACCCCATTGGAATCAAAATGGAGATCACTAATGGATGAAATCAGGGAAAAGTGTAGTCGTGCGTACATATGGCTTACTCGACCGGAGATGAAAAGCAATTTGCACAAGTGGGCACTTGCTTTCGATGGTGGACACCGATATGGTACGTTAACTACTAATCAAGTGGAATGCGTAAATGGAATGATGAAAAATGTCCGCCGTTATCCGATTTCCAGTTTGGTGGATTCAACATTCTACACCACACAAAAATTGTTCATAAAACGACGTGATGAACTTGCGATCATGACAAGGAATATGCAGGTTAACATCAATTATGCTTTTATAAATTGATGTAATATTTCATTGTATTTTATCGTTTTCAGGCCTTCACCCCAAAAACGCAAACGTGGTATGAAAAACAACGAATGAAAGTCGACTCATATAAGATGCATTACTGGGACCCGGATAGGCAAGTCGGAGAAGTGCAACGCATAAAACGTGGGCGTGGTCCGAGTACACGTAAAACAGTCGACTTGGTTAGAAAGACTTGCTCTTGTGGTAGATGGATTGTGCATTTGCTTCCATGTGCACATGCTCTACGGTGTGCCATTATAAACCATGTACCAACGACAGAACTCATTATAGGGATCCTGACTTTGGAACATTTGAAGAACCAATATGCAGATCTACATCTTATGCCATTGGGTCCCGAGAGCGAGTGGGAAGTGCCTGGTTGGAGACTTTGGCACGATAAAGATCGTCTGAAGAAATCACGTACTGGTGGGCGGCCTCGAACAACTAGAATACCAAATGAAATGGATAGACAGAATGATGATTGATTGTTTGTGAATTGTTAAATTATTTATTTTTAGATTTTTAATTATATTAGATACTTGTTAATTATATTAGATACTTTTAAATTATGTTATATACTTGGTAATTAATAAAGTCGAGATCAAAAAATTTTAATTATATTATATACTTGTTAATTATTTATTTATAAAATAGATACACAAAATGAAGATCACTAAAACTTAACTCTATTAAATCCTTAACAAAAATACAAATCAAACATATAGTCATCGTCGTCTACGACCGGCACTATTCTGATTCCCGAGATGTCCACCGGTGCCACACGCACGACTGACACGAGTACGCCTTCCCCGTCGTTCGCCTACCGCCTGATCTGGTGACTCGTCTCGGAGTCTAGTCACCGGCTCTTCTTCTTCACCTTCTGGCTCCATAGACGTATCTCTAGGACCGATCGGGGGTATATCGGTGTGCTCGCGTGTCTGCTGTGAGGAGCTCGCTCCATATGTAGGTGCGAAACCAACACCTGGGGTCGGGGTCTGCTGCATAGACTGGTAGAATGACCACATCATGGTCATTTGTTCCGGGGTGAGGGAGGGAGGCGGCGTCTGGAACGAAGGTACCTGAACACCAGATGTAGAGGGTGCATAGGTACTATCGGTGGGAAAATCTGGAGCACCTGTATAACTCCTAGGTTGCCCACCATATAGATACCCATACAAGTTCCTCGAATCAGTGGTCATCTGAACCGCTGCTGAACGAGGATCACGCTCTACATTCTGAGACAGTACTTCGAGCTGAGCTGCCTGTTAATTCACAAAAAAATAAAATTAGAAGTATTTAAATAAACACTCATATTATAAACCCTAATACCTCATATAATACTGGCTGTGCAACCCCTCCACGCCAACCCGAAGATGCTTCACTACTTGTACCGAGGATAAGCACTGCTATCCTATGGTACCAAGTGAAATATTCATCTTCCGAAGAATGGTCGTTTCGGGGATCGTAAAGTGAATCAAAGCGTGATTCCCAATGATTCACCTCTTCACAGTTGATTATCTGCCATGTTTGCCCCGTCTCTTTCCAGTGTTTATGCGTGGAATCATATCGACAGTCGACCGGTCGTGGAATGGAGAACGAATAGCCAAGCTGCTTTCGAACACGATCGATATTATGAGGTTCCACAACCCCAAAAAATATCATCGGTCCGGTATACAGCCACAAAGCCTGCGTTTCTTGACTAAAGTCCTCCATTGGGAACTCCGTGTATGGATTCCATTTAAACTAAGAATATCGAAATAAGT
Organism: Utricularia reniformis; assembly: GCA_009725065.1. Lineage (NCBI taxonomy): Eukaryota > Viridiplantae > Streptophyta > Magnoliopsida > Lamiales > Lentibulariaceae > Utricularia > Utricularia reniformis. The sequence goes on from RWGZ01000499.1 coordinate 457,645, forward strand.
GTTAGTAATGATATTTTGTTAAACCAATAAAATAAACAAAGTGTTACCCCATCGCGACGTATTAAATCCAGCGAATCACGGCATATTAGCAGTTGATGGCTTGGTACTCGAGTCCGTATCATCGTCGTTACGTAACTACGAAATAAAAACGGTAAATATGACAAATATAAACAACGTATTAGCAAAAAAAATACATTATTTCGCACCTGTAGCCAAAGACCATCCTGCATGTCTGTTCGTAGCCATGATTAAGAAATCTATGTCCTCGTTCAGGACATATACTTGGTATTCGACTGTAAGCCCAAATCTATAAATAACGAAATAATGTAATCAACGCCAAAGAATGCAAAACTATAACAAAAAAATAAATAACTTCAAGTACCATTAGAAGACGCATCGGGCCTCCTAGCGATCGACGTCCCATAGCCCCTTCACAGAGGCATCGATACAGGTATGCCAACACTGCTGATCCCCAACTTAATTGGGGGATTTCATCGTCATCCGCCAAAAGATCTAGCAGCATTAACTTACCTTGATCTCCGTGCGTGTCTGGAAATAACACCCCGCACACTAATAATGCGACGATCGCACGAGCACAACTACGAAAAATAATGTATTATTTCAACCTAATATATCAAAACCGTAAATATAATATGAACGTTACCGCAAGACTTCATCGTCTGTAGAATCCATATTTACTGCATTTGCAGCTTGAACCACGTAGTCCCCTAATTTAGCTAACACAAAACATCTTCCCTTTATCTCGTGTAAAGTGGCGGTCCAACCCAATCTATCCCGCATGAACCCTAACCATTCAGAATCTGTCCGAATCCGTCTACGACAGACAATGGGAGTGCCATCAATGGGCAGCCCCCAAATGACAGAAACGTCTTGTAGGGTAACAGCCGCCTGCAAAGTCGTATAAGTAATATAACAAATTCATTAATTGTAAACGGTATACAAAACAAAAATGAAACTTACTTCACCAGAAGGTAGGAAAAAACTATGCGTTTCTGGCCGCCATCGCTCAATCAACGCAGTCAATAAATGTTGGTCCAATTGTAGTTTTGTTGTCTTAAATACACCGTAAAAACCCCATCGATCTAAAACTTGGGCAACATTACGTGTAACTTGTAAATCTCTTAAGGTTCCATCCCAATGCTTGAATATTAAGTGTCGGAGCGTTTTATCACCGCTTAAAACGCGATGACTTAAATGTCTCTCTTGAAGGGTCAACACACTCGAATCGATGGGTTGTTGGGTATGGTGTGTCATTTTAAAACTATACAAAAATCATATATATTCAAATCACCACAACAAATAATCAAATCACCGCAACTATCGAAAAAAATCATATTTTCACAATAAACATCACAACTAATCAATTCGTCGAAACTAAAATCATATATAATCAAATCACCACAACAAATATCAATAAGTAATTAAATCACCGCAACTACTATCGAAAAAAATCATATTTTCACAATAAACATAAAAACTAATCAATTCGTCGAAACAAAAATCATACATAATCAAATCACCGCAACTACTATCGAAAAAATCATATTTTGAACAACTAATATCGTCGTAATTAATCCAATTGTAACAACTATTATCGTAATTAGTCAATTCACCCCAACTAAAGTTATAGCTAAAGAAAACACAACAACCAATATAATAACAAATAATCAAATTATCGCAAATACTATCGTAACTAATAATCGAATCATAACAAATTATCGTAACAAAATCAAAACTTTGCTCTAAACAAAAACCCGAAATATGGCCAAAATACATACCTTCGACAGTAGGAGGCGTTAAATCGAAAACTACAGAGTTGTTTGGTCGAATGCCCTTGCGGGAGTAACCGGAAAACGTTTGTCGGGAGGAATTCGCGTTTAGGGCTTACGATTCGCGATTCGGAGAAGAAATTAGGTTTTGACGCGCAGGAAAAGAAAGAAAGAAAGAAAGGGGAAGCAGATTAATAAGGTTGAATTCGCGTTAGCCTAAGGCGACCGTCTTTCTGCTCGCGTTAGGCTAACGCGAGTCGATTTAGGTTATCCCGAGTAAGAAAGAAGGGCTGAGGCAGTTTCGCAAGCCTCAATTCGCGATAGCCTAAATCGACCTCCTTTTGGCGGTCCAGTTAGGCTATCGTGAGTAAAAAAAAATTGATTTTTTTTAATTTTATTCAGCCAAACGCGACTCGCGTTAGTCAATCGCGAATTACGAAAAAAATGCAATTCACGATTGCCTAACGCAAATGATGTTAAATTTCCGCAACGGTTCGGAATCGGTGGTATTTTGCGCAAAACTCCGATACTGTTCGTGGGATGAACTTCAGTTGAGAGACGAAATTCGGGCCGGGAATTGGGTCCTCGCCGCATGTAGCCCTAAGTTAATTTGGGCTTCTAGTGTTGAAATCATCGGGCTTTGGGATGATATTTATGGGTTTATTGGCCCAAGAAAAGTTTCGTGATTCTGATTGTACACTTCTAAATGCTTAAGTCCTTAGAAGACACTCTAATCAATTAAACTCACACCAATATATAAAAGGCGAATATGATTATGATATATATTCTATGTTTATCTAATTATTAAAATTGAGTTGATAATTATTATATTTTATGATAAGACATATAAAATAATAATTAAATTAATAATGTTAATATAAATGATAAAATATCTACTTATTTAAAGAATTAATATATATATGTATTATTTTCATTACATAACTCATTATTGAATAATGATGGTTTTTATCTTTTTTTGTATTTTATTGCAAGTCGTATCTTATGCAATGTTTTAAAAACCGGTATCGGCCGGTATACCGGACAAGCTCATTGAATCGGTATACTGGATATATTTCGGGTATACCGAATATGTACCGGAATATTAAAATTAATTAAATTATAAAATATTCATTTTTTTTTAATATATAAACCCGACTCAATCCGCAAAAAACACTAATCTTATGTCAATTAGGTTGCATCTTATGTCAATTAGGTTGCCTAAGGGAATTACGAGTGATGTGTCATTTCATAACTTTCAATTACGAACAAGCCATTATCAAGGCCTATCAAGGGTCGAAAATGGTAATATTGGTATTATTTGGAACTATGGTGCATCGCCTAATGTGGTCACATGATCGTGGTTCTGTTCTAAATTAACCAATCATTAATAATAAATATGTTTGTACGAACGCAAAAAATATCGGTAAGTTTACAGTTTGGTTTAATCCAGTGGTCACCAGAACTCACATGTAAAATGTCAATTTTACTCTTAGTATATTAGATTTTAAATGTTTTGTTTTTGATACTTTTGATCAATAACTTCTTCTATTATATCAATTATATATTCAAACTATGCAAATATATATAACAATTTTAAAATATAGTTTTTGAAATAACGAATTTATTATAAAACAATATAAAATCTAATTTTTAAGTTATACACAATTAATTAAAAATAAAATCAAAAAAATCATTTTATTAAATCACGATCACTGCACCGTTGTTTCAAAAACATTTTTTTAAATCACGATAACATATATTACGTTCACCTCACATCACGATGCAGTCATCTTACCTCACCGCTATTTCCAAACGATGTTCAAAACATGTCCATTAACTTACAATTGTGACAACGCTTTTGTCCGAAACTCTAAAAACTTTGCCTTGTCCATCCAACAAAAACCCAACCGGTGGTTTGGGAAGAGGCAGCTACGTCTAAGGTGAATGAGACGATGTGATGGGGATTCCATCGTATGTAACATTGTTGAAATAATGAAATTGTCCAATATCTCAAATTGAAAGTGGTGTAGATTAATTTAAAATAGAGAATGTGAACTATAGTAAATAACTTATTTAAATCTGTTACGATGCTATCTGCTCCCTTTATACATTATATTCGAGAATACTCGTTATATAAATTAATCTGATTCTAAAAATTTAGCACGACATCGTAACGGGTTCAATAAATCGTGAGTGACATTATCGGGGTTAGTATGGCTTAATAAAATGATTAGTTGATAATACACCGTTTTTAAATGGTCAAATACAACTTATTATTTGGTTGGACTCGAAAAGTATATTAAAATAATGAAATTATTGTACATTGAAAATTGAAAGTTATGTAAATTAGTTTATAAGAGAGAATGTGGACTATATTAAATGATTTGTTCAATTCTTTTACGAAACAATATTCTACTATATAGCAACAAATTCCAATGTAAATTGACAAACTTTTTAAATTTAACATATACCACTATCAACTCCACTGCTCTTTCTATCCCAAAATCCTGAACCAAACCTTTGTTGCTACTCCTACCACTAGGTCTCCGTTTATTCTTCGTCGCCGGCGACGCGCCAATCTTTTGCTGCTTTGCCGCCGCGTAGCAAGATAACAAAGTGCACTCACAGCCTCCTTTCGCTAATCTTGTCTGCCGAAGATCCGCATTGTTCGAAAAATACGGTGAAAACGCAGCAAAAGCAGATAACCCGGAGATAGAAATGGCCATTTCCCGAACCTCGCGAACTTTGGTGCCCTCTTCAATATTTCTCCTCCAAATTCTCTATATTGAAAATCGTAAACCCCTGTAAATTCAGTTTTCACATTCAGTCCTAGACTTTATCCAATTACAGTAAACACCCATTTCTTTTGTAGAATTGGAATTGGTCATTCAATTTTCATTTTTCACATTTATAAAACGGGTTTATTGAACTTTAGGGGCGTAAAGATATTTTAAGTATAATTTAGGGGTCAGAATCGAATTAACGAAACCAAAACCATCTTCGTTCCTTTATATATTGTCTATACGCCTAATCTTATACCAATCAGTATGTCCAAAATCGGATGACATCGATATTTGATCGATACCGAGTATCCGGGTCGAAACCTATGGTTTTCCAAGTCGACCTAGAAAAATAAAAAAACATTTTTTTTAAGTTTTTACCGGACAGTATACCAGTCTGGACATGTACGAAATTTCAAATCGATATGAAAATATTGATCTACATTAGGGTTATCTTATGTATGTATACTCAAAATGCATTTTGATGTTATAATATATTTATAGTTTTACATATTAAAGAAAATGTATTTTCAAACCGTCCTTTGAATTCAAAATGATTTAGAATGATAGATTTAGAAATCAGAATTCATAATGTATTATCGTTATTTAAATTACAAATATATAATTCAAAAATCATATTTTCATTCAATCCTCCAACAATCTTACATTTACAACATTGTTCGATATATTTGTAAGTTATATATTCTCAATTATTTTTAACGTGTAATCATAAATAATTTTTTTCGTCATATACATGCTAACGACTATGAGTATAACTTAGTTAAATACTATAAAAATAAGAAATATATGATTGACCAAATTTATGAAGAATATAAAGAATGGAAAAATTATCATTATAATTTAATATACATATAAAAATGTATAATATTTGTAAAGCATCATGAATCATTAATTTCTACAAAAGTCTCATGGTGAGGAGATAATCGCTAACTCTTTAGTTCTCAGTATCAAGATGATGTGATGAGACTGAGAATAGTTATGTGTGTTTGTTTTTTCAGGCCATTGATGCAATATCCAAATGAAGAGAAAATACAGAGCTTAAACAGAGACAAACAATACACAACTTTGACAAACAAGACTTTGGATATATGGCTATTGATCTTGTCCGCAGAGAAAAACGCCCTGTAATAAAACGTCCTCGCTAGCATAAAAAAGCTCTGCTTAATGTGCATAGAGATTTGGTTGCACATGTAAATGTACTCGAAGCAGTTCTGGATTTCGGGTTCGATTAATCGTGCGATTCCAAGTCGTTGAAGACGATCAACGGCCCAGAGTCTTCCAAAGATGTCATTTGGATAAACAGTAGGGGCTGAACAAGAGCCATTTTCAAAAAGTGAATGATTTTGAGATGTGATTCAAATTCTAGTACCTCCTCCATTGAACTTGTTCACAATATACTCGATATATCTTATGCATTCTTCGTCATTCGTATGCATAATAGCGAAAGAAGTTGAAGCAGGGGAAGCCAAGAATGAACCTTTTGGTGTCTGTAATCTAAGCAATTTTGACCATTCTAGCTTTCCAAATGATTCATCTTGTCCTAACCCTTCAAGACTGAAAAGCATAGTTGTCCGAACCTCGTGCAGGAGATTCTTCCGCACACTGCGAAACGTAACAAATACGATAAACAATGAAATGTTACGATAAATGTTGAATTGATCCTACATTGATTAGATTTATAAGGAATGAGAATATCATTATATAATGGTTTGATCAAATCTTTTAAATATGTGACATACTCCCCTTAATTCCGTTCATTCACGTTCTTCAGTCATAATTTTGTCTAGACTTTATAATTTCAACATGGTATCAGAGCTAATTCGGTTCATTTCAATTCGGTTCATATCAATCGATATGTGAAATTACGATATAAAAATATGGATCAATATCCGACACTATAACTCAATACAGTCATATCGATCAATATAAAAATATATATTCCGATTCATAGAGCATGAACGATATATCAATTAATACCCGATATTTTACGTGTCGTTCGATATAATATTTTATTAATATTATTATATTGTAATTTGATTTATTATATATTTTTAATTAATATATATATATATACAATATAAATTATTTAATTTATTTTTATTAAAATATATAAATATTCTATTTAATAAATATTTTATGAAAATATGTTATTTTGTAAAAATTTTATTAAAATAGGTTATTTTGCATAGGAGTAATTTGTGTAGATTATTTTGAAAAATTGGCCGTACATTCACAGACCGATAGACTATGTCGTAAGCAGTGACGTTATTTTGTTGCTCCCATCATCTCTGCCGTTCACGTGGCATCCTGTTAGTTAAAATTATCCATTCTTCTCCATCTCCACCAGTCAACCACCCTAGAAAACCATATAATTAATTTATCAAATTTAACAAAAGGTAATCAAATTAATACTGTTAATTAATTTAGTGTACTTTTATTGTGTAATTTGAATTAATAAAAGATATATTTGTAAATAAAGATAAGATTTGAATTAAACTATGTTTTTAATCTGATTCGGAAAGCTTCCGATTCAGGTAAATTGGTATTAACCACGGCTCAAATTGTGATGAATCGCAAACATTTTAAAATTTTCTTTTATTTGAATCAAAGAAAAAAATCTTCAATTCACTAAAAATCGGTTCAAACCATGATAGTCATATCGCTTGTATACCGTCCGGTATTTCGATAATACAGGTAAATATCGATCATGATCGATAGATTGATATTTTGATATATTACCGGTATACTATCGATATATAGAAAAATCGCTTTTACCGATCATGATCCGTACGAACGTTATCAACCGGTATGAGTTCCTTGGTTCGAACATATGATTGAACCACTCTTCGAGGGAAAAAAATTTAAATAGCAGTGTTAGACACCCAAAATTTCGTTTATAACATTGAACTTTTCTTCTTACAAATATAGAAATGATGGATAGGTAAAATGATATCCTGACACAATTCAACCCGGTTTCTATCAACCTAGATATCGGTCTCATTTTTGTTCATTTGTTTATTATTTGTGAGCCCGGTTTCATGGGTCCTTATAACTCGTCGCAAATAAATTATTTAATATTGTACGACCGTAATTAACATACTAAAATTTAAAATTAATTTTGAAATTTCATACTTAAATTAAAAAACACATAAAAATCTACCTAACAAGCATTTACATCAAATTTAAACAAGCGTACTCTGTAAGCCCCACAAACATAATTAACGTCACTCACCTCCAAATGAGCAGCGTCGGTAGAAAATATGGTGGAGTGTAGAAATTAATAGAGAAGTACGGGAATTTTTCATTGACATTGGATAGGGATAAAGAACAAATGAGAATTTTTTAGACAGTAGGTAGGATTGAAGAACAAATGGGGTGAGTAGGGTTAAAGAACAAATGAGAATTTTATCTGCGGTGGGGTAGGGTAATAAAAAAATAAATAAACATAAGACCGGTTTCATTAGTTTAATACGAATAGAGTGGGTGATAGAGGACTCAATGTTTTATTTGAAACTCAGCCTGATTTCATGGATGAGTGAACTCGCCCGCCCTCAAATGACTGATAAAAATTTGAATTTAAATTTAAATAAATGATATTTAACTTTTAATTAGATACGACACAATTACTGCTGGGAAAAAATTCCTTTAAAAAACATAGGTATGAACAAATATTAAATTTGACTGGGGTCCACACAGACGGAACACGTTTATATATTATTAAAAATTTGACCCACGTGTGTATTTGTGAATACAGGCTAGAAACTTCGAGTATAAGAATTGAGAAGAATCTGGACGAAGGAAGAAGAAAGCAGGGAGATCGCAAGAAGAATTAGGGGAAAAGCGTTGGGGTTTACTGATTTCTGTTTGTTTAGTGGAACTGAAAAATGAAGGGAGGATCACAGCTGTTGAATTTACCGGCGGGGTTTAGGTTTCATCCGACGGATGAAGAGCTGGTGGAGCATTATCTCTGCCGGAAGTGCGCCGGAAAGAAAATCGAGGCGCCCGTTATTGCTGAGATTGATCTTTATAGATTTGATCCGTGGGAGCTTCCTGGTAATTGATCCCCTTCTGGTTTTCTATTCAATCGGATGCCATTTATGTGTTCGACGAATTGCTTGACAGAATTCTGAACTTTTAGTACTCTTATTCTATCGCAGGTTTTTCACTGTATGGTGAAAAGGAGTGGTATTTCTTCTCACCCAGAGACCGGAAATATCCCAACGGATCACGGCCGAATAGGACTGCCGGAACCGGGTACTGGAAAGCTACCGGAGCCGATAAGCCGGTAGGGAAACCAAAGACTCTAGGAATAAAAAAGGCACTCGTTTTTTACGCCGGAAAAGCTCCCAGAGGCTTCAAAACCAATTGGATTATGCACGAATATCGTTTAGCTAACGTGGATAGATCTGCTGGAAAGAGAACCAATCTGAGGGTAAGGGCACTAACCTTTGATTGAATTCAAATTTTCAACTTTGAAATCTTGTGATCTGGGATTGTTGCTAATGTTCATTTCGGCCTAAATACGCAGCTTGACGATTGGGTATTATGTCGATTATACAACAAGAAAGGAACTCTTGAGATATACAATAACAGTACAACAATNTCCTGTAACCGCCTCTGACAAGTTTGTTAGAGGTTGTTATCGCAGGATGTAAAACGAGGCTGGGACCGAGGCGTTGTCTGCGTGATCGGGCCCGAAGCATGATAAACGTGATAGGGCCCGAAGCGTGGAACGCGTGAGCCTGTAACCGTTTTGTAACCGTTCGGACCGAACCCCGGAGCCAGCTGGCAGATAACGCTTTTATTTACTAAGGTTATCTTCGGTCCTCTGTGTTAAACATCGGGCCGCTCTTCCTAAAGGTGTAAGTGGGCTATAAGAGTTCGTTTTGATTATTTAAGTCGGCCCAACTGTTATCGGGCCTCACCCATTACAGGGTACCCGGTCCTAGAGTTCTCATCAATATTATTTTCGAAAATGATGTAAAACGAGAATTGATTGGTGTTAACATAAAGGTGCAATTGTTTGGAAATTGAGAAACTATAACGTGGACGCCGCTGATTGGTTGAAGATGATGAAGGTTCTCGTCAAATGATTGGGTAACGGGAAATATAAAAATGATTATTCATTTTTTATTGATTTGTTTGCATTAATTTGGGTTTATGATATTTTGAATTTAAATTAATTTAACTGATTTTTTTGATTGGTTTAATTTCAATAATTGGGTTTAGCTTGGGTATGAGTCTACCCAACCACTTCAATATGACTCCATTTTTACTAGCCTAGTTAAGAACTTCAAATACTTGGTGATTTGATCGTGTTTATATATTTTGTTTGTTAAATTAAAATATGAATATTATTTAAACAAAAATGAGCTTAAATAAAATTTGAACGAATATGAATATATATACGAACGTTCAAGTTTGAGTATTATATATACTATTTGTTGGTACCTCAAAGAGGGTTCGATCAACGCAAAGAGTTCAATTTAAGAATGCGACTCAATCCAAGATATAGGCGACCAAACCCAAGAGATGATTCAAACTGCTGAAATGGATAAGTGATGGATCAATTTCTCTAGTGTTGGATCGGACCATGCAAATAGTTTGATCATTGAACGTAGGATAGATCCCAACACATGAGTACCATAATGCATGATGAATTCGCCGATATTCATGTGGACACATCTTGTTAAAGAAATTTTCTATTTTAATGAACCTAAAAATGGAAGGAACGAGATTCAATGATAGATTGTAATATGTGTTTGGCAGACAATACCCTATAAATAACGACTCATTTAATAAAGAAAAAGAGACTAAGAGACACAAACCCTAAACCATATTTAATTCAGGAGACCAAAACGTAGCCACCCTGTTCCATTAATCTTTACCTTGTTGCATAGTGTTTGTCATCTTTTCTACATGCTCTTTGTGTCATGGAGGTTTCCGTCTCGTCACGTGATTTTTTCCTCGTTCTTTTGAGGTTTGCCACGTAAAATCGTTTGTTTCCCATTTTGTTACATATTCCTAAATTATCTCACAAATAACTATAAATATAAAAATCGAGTATTGATCGTTGTTTTGATCAGAATTCGATGGCTTTTGTACCCCTAAAAAATAACTATAACACTTTTTTTAAAACATGAAATCGAACACAAAACTAACGTATTCGAACACTTATAAACACCAACATTAACAAAATTTTAGAAATATAACAAAATGTTGAATTTTTTTTCATTTTAATTATATTATAAATAAGAACAGTAATATGTACATTCATGGGGAATTTTGCAAAATAGCCGTATGCCAAAAATTCGTTTGCAAATATCATGTTTTGATAAAGGTTTTGTAAAATAGTCTGTTTTCATAAAATATTTGTTAAATAACATACGTTTATATATTTTAATAAAACTAAATCAAATAATTTATATTATATATATATATATCAATTAAAAATATATAATACATTAAATTACAATATAATAATATTAATAAAATATTATATCGAACGACATGTAAAATACCGGGTACTAATTGATATATCGTTCATACTCTATGAATCGGAATATATATTTTTATATTGATTGATATGGCGGTATTGAGTTATAGTGTCGGATATCGGTCCATATTTTTATATCGTAATTTCACATATCGATCGATATGAAAGTATATCTTCCGATTCGGGGAGTATGACCGATATATCGATCGATAAATGGTAATTTATATGTCGCCCCGAATAATATTTAATCAATATTTTCATAGTGTCTGGTACAATGAAAGACGGGCGGCACCAGTATATGGACAGGTACCAGGTTTACGGTTCGGAGCCCATGTTTTTCTAGATCGACCATAAAATTTTTGATCGATACGTGAAATTACGATATAAAAATATGGACCGATATCCGACACTATAACTCAATACAACCATATCGATCGATATAAAAATATATATTTCGATTCATAGAATATGAACGATATATCAATTAATACCCGATATTTTATGTGTCGTTCGATATAATATTTTATTAATATTATTATATTGTAATTTAATTTATTATATATTTTTAATTAATATATGTATATATATGATATAAATTATTTGATTTATTTTTATTAAAATATATAAATATATACTATTTAACAAATATTTTATGAAAATATGTTATTTTATAAAATTTTTATTAAAATAGGCTATTTTGAGGAATTTGTGTAGATTATTTTGAAAAATTGGCTGTACATTCACACACCGATAGACTATGTCGTAAGCAGTGACGTTATTTTGTTGCTCCCATCATCTCTGCCGTTCACGTGGCATCCTGTTAGTTAAAATTATCCATTCTTCTCCATCTCCACCAGTCAACCACCCTAGAAAACCATATAATTAATTTATCAAATTTAACAAAAGGTAATCAAATTAATACTGTTAATTAATTTAGTGTACTTTTATTGTGTAATTTGAATTAATAAAAGATATATTTGTAAATAAAGATAAGATTTGAATTAAACTATGTTTTTAATCTGATCCGAAAAGCTTCCGATTCAGGTAAATTGGTATTAACCACGGCTCAAATTGTGATGAATCGCAAACATTTTAAAATTTTATTTTATTTGAATCAAACAAAAAAATCTTCAATTCACTAAAAATCGGTTCGAACCATGATAGTCATACCGCTTGTATACCGTCCGGTATTTCAATAATACAGGTAAATATCGATCATGATCGATAGATTGATATTTTGATATATTACCGGTATACTACCGATATATAGAAAAATCGCTTTTACCGATCATAATCGGTACGAACGTTATCAACCGGTATGAGTTCCTTGGTTCGAACATATGATTGAACCACTCTTCGAGGGAAAAAAATTTAAATAGCAGTGTTAGACACCCAAAATTTCGTTTATAACATTGAACTTTTCTTCTTACAAATATAGAAATGATGGATAGGTAAAATGATATCCTGACACAGTTCAACCCGGTTTCTATCAACCTAGATATCGGTCTCGTTTTTATTCATTTGTTATTTGTGAACCCGGTTTCATGGGTCCTTATAACTCGTCACAAATAAATTATTTAATATTGTACGACCGTAATTAACATACTAAAATTTAAAATTAATTTTGAAATTTCATACTTAAATTAAAAAATACATAAAAATCTACCTAACAAGCATTTACATAAAATTTAAACAAGCATATTCTGTAAGCCCCACAAACATAATTAACGTCACTCACCTCCAAATGAGCAACGTACGTAGAAAATATGGCGGAGTGTAGGAATTAATGGAGAAGTACGGGAACTTTTCATTGACATTGGATAGGGATGAAGAACAAATGAGAATTTTTTAGACAGTAGGTAGGATTGAAGAACAAATGGGGTGAGTAGCGTTAAAGAACAAATGAGAATTTCATCTACGGTGGGGTAGGGTAATAAAAAAATAAATAAACATAAGACCGGTTTCATTAGTTTAATACGAATAGAGTGGGTGATAGAGGGCTCAATATTTTATTTGAAACTCAGCCTGATTTCATGGATGAGTGAACTCGCCCGCCCTCAAATGACTGATAAATGTGCATCTACTATTTTAGCAATTTGAAACTCTGTCGGTGTTAAATTTGAATAAAAATTTAAATAAATGATATTTAACTTTTAATTAGATACGACACAATTACTGCTGGGAAAAAATTCCTTTGAAAACATAGGTATGAACAAATATTAAATTTTGACTGGGGTCCACACAGACGGAACACGTTTATATATTATTCAAAATTTGACCCACGTGTGTATTTTGTGAATACAGGCTAGAAACTTCGAGTATAAGAATTGAGAAGAATCTGGACGAAGGAACAAGAAAGCAGGGAGATCGCAAGAAGAATTAGGGGAAAAGCGTTGGGGTTTACTGATTTCTGTTTGTTTAGTGGAACTGAAAAATGAAGGGAGGATCACAGCTGTTGAATTTACCGGCGGGGTTTAGGTTTCATCCGACGGATGAAGAGCTGGTGGAGCATTATCTCTGCCGGAAGTGCGCCGGAAAGAAAATCGAGGCGCCCGTTATTGCTGAGATTGATCTTTATAGATTTGATCCGTGGGAGCTTCCTGGTAATTGATCCCCTTCTGGTTTTCTATTCAATCGGATGCCATTTATGTGTTCGACGAATTGCTTGACAGAATTCTGAACTTTTAGTACTCTTATTCTATCGCAGGTTTTTCACTGTATGGTGAAAAGGAGTGGTATTTCTTCTCACCCAGAGACCGGAAATATCCCAACGGATCACGGCCGAATAGGACTGCCGGAACCGGGTACTGGAAAGCTACCGGAGCCGATAAGCCGGTAGGGAAACCAAAGACTCTAGGAATAAAAAAGGCACTCGTTTTTTACGCCGGAAAAGCTCCCAGAGGCTTCAAAACCAATTGGATTATGCACGAATATCGTTTAGCTAACGTGGATAGATCTGCTGGAAAGAGAACCAATCTGAGGGTAAGGGCACTAACCTTTGATTGAATTCAAATTTTCAACTTTGAAATCTTGTGATCTGGGATTGTTGCTAATGTTCATTTCGGCCTAAATACGCAGCTTGACGATTGGGTATTATGTCGATTATACAACAAGAAAGGAACTCTTGAGATATACAATAACAGTACAACAATGGAAGTGGTGAAGCCAAAGATGGATATGTACCAGTACCAGTACAGCAATGGAGTCACAAGCCTACGTCGACCAAAGGATGAAGCACTTGATTTGGAGACATCAGAATCACTTCCCAAATTTCATAATGACTCAAGTAGCTCAGATCACGCACAATCACCTGAATTTAAGGAGGTACAAAGTGAGCCCAAATGGTCAGAGTTTGAGAATACACTAGATTTTGAGCTCAATTACCTGGATGGATTTCAAGATGACATTTTTGGATCACAGATGATTTACAATGACCAGATCCCTTTTTATCAAGACATGTTTGGTTATATGCAGAAGCCTTTTTAACCAGGGAATTGGGATTCTTTGATCCTTCATCAACTATTCAGTTTTGCAGTTAGGAAGAAGAAATTACCTGTAGATTTTAGTCAGTCAGATGTGGCTGGATATAAGATTGAAGCATCAAGGCATTCTTGTAACCTCATTCGTTATAATGACAGGATTCTTCTCATGAATGATGATTATATTCTGCCTTGCAATTCAAATGAATACATCAAATGTCAAATGTGAGCAGGTTTACTGTATTTGCTTCACTTTGGGAACTGTTTTCTGTACAGAAATAGTGTTTAGTTTAATTCAAGAAGATGAAAAACAAAGCTACGGCAGCAGTAACTAAAATCGGCCGATTGAAAAGATCAAGAACAAAATCCAATAGCAAAAGAAACGAACAACGAGAGTAGCGAAACAAATCAAGCAAACAAAAGCAACGATTCCGGCGAGAAAGACCAGAGAATCTACACGAAATCAATCGAAACTGAAGGAAGAAGAATTGTACCGTGGGTGGTGGCGTTGCCGGCGCAGTTCTTTTTCTCGACAATTGCAATGCCTCCGCCTCTGTATCACCGGATGAAAAGTACGGTAACCGGCAGTGGCGTCGGCATGATTGCCTCCTACATTAAGACTGTATTCCCCATAGCGATCTACAGATTCTCCACCTCTGATTCAGACGGAGAATCGTTCAGCCTTGCTCGCATTTCTTCCAATTAACTGTAATGGGGCAACCCGAACCGACCCGGTGAATCTGGCCGTTAATATTCAAAACTTGGTGGGTCTTTTGTAACAGAATATCAGTTCACGGTTCTTCCGCCGCTTCTCGAAAAGATACACTCCACTTTACTAGCTGAAAAAGCTTGAAAATGGCCTCCAATGGCAGAAACCTAGAAACAGGTTCCAAGTTTTACAAAGTTATCTTCAAACCAGAATCACATAAACTCGTGAGACTCCTCCGATCTTGATCCATTCTTCAACGAAGCTATTTTTCTTACTTTTCTTCTGTATTTCTGCAGAGAATCCCAAAAGAGTTCATACAAAGAAACGAACTAAGTCTCGGAGAAACAGTGCTTCTCAGAGTACCCGGTGGATCTCCATTCAAGGTAGAGGTATCCTTCTCTGATGAAGAACATTGGCTAGACAAAGGGTGGGTGAATTTCAAAACTCACTATTCCATCGCTTACATGTATTTTCTGATGTTTATTTACAAAGAAAACATCGAATTTCTCGTCCTTGTATTTGATCCTTCTGCAACAGAAATCCAGTACCCTGTTCTTGATGATGATTCTGATGAAGCAGTGTAATTTCATTGAAATTGGATTTGAATGAACACTCATTCTCTATTGCTTCATAGTGATACAACTTTCTGTACATTTTTTTCAGTGAGAAAATGAGCTTGCTTCAGTACTCTAATTTCATCGCTTTAATTTTGAAATTGATTTTATATTTTCAACAAGTTAATTAAAATATTAACCAACCTAGAAAATGACGATATTGGTTCTCGTAGTTTGATGGTTGTGTCAAATTTAGTTCTCGAAATTATATGTAGTGTTTTCAGTCTCCGTATTTTTTAACATTTGTTAAAATTAGTTTTTCAAAGTTCATATTTAGTCCTCTAAATTAAATCGAACAAAACATGTCTTCCTTAGTTTAGACGCATCACCAAAAATTGGTCTCCGTAATTTTGAGAAATTAGCAAAATGGGTCATTCAAAACTCTAACGCCGTAATTTTCTACCGTTAGCTTCATTTTTCTTCTCCGTGCCAGTCTCATATCTTTCTTCTCCGGCGAAGTTATGCAAATTCATATTCGCTTCTCTTCTATTGCTACTACTCCACCGAATGTCCTAATCGTTTTGTTTTCGTATTTTCATTTCTTTATTGGTGTCGTTCGTTACCAAAGTTAAAGAACTTTATCTATACAAATTAAAAACATCGGGACCGAATTTGCCGTATACGTACAACATTGATGACCAATTTTGTCGAATGTGAGAAAATATGAGGATTAATTTTACCACACATAAAGTTAAACGACTTAATTTGTCACAATTGTCAAAATAGAATAATCAAAATTGATAAAATAAGAAACTATATACCAAATTTACGCAATGTCTATATTAACCTAATAATATGGGTTGGATCAGCAAAATAAGTTGGGCCGGGCCTGCCCAATAAACTTATAGAAGAATAGAGAAACAAATTGAGTGGGTTGGGCCGGGCCATTCTTACAAGCCCAAAAAATACAATGAAATGATAATTGAAATCCCTTGCCTTTTGCAGCAAAGTCCTTTAGGTTTCCAATCTGGATGCTCGAATTAAAATTTTAAAGTAGAAAATAAATCTCAATCTGGTCCATATTTTTTCATTATTACTATTTTTGGTACAATATATTTATTATATTATACAAATGATACAATGAGTATTTTTATGAAAGTAGCATTAAATTCATCCGACCATTACATTTATTTATTGCCTCGATCCAAGGGAAACCAAAATATAGTATTTCTTTTCAAGTCCTTAGGTTTATAATTATTTATTTTCATAGGCAGTTTAAATTTGCATTGAAATCTCAAGGGTAGAATAGTCACTTTGCATAAGTTAAAAAAAACTTACTATAAAAAGCCTAAAAGTAATTTTATTAGTCAATTCCAGCCAGGCTAGAGATTCTCTGATCATAAATTTACCTATTTCATTTAATTATTTATGATTAGAAATAATTAGTAGTAAATACCGAGAATAAGCCGAGTGACGTGGACTGAATATCTGTCTCTCCGGCCCACCAGTAATTTATTTAATCACATTAACATTTTATTCTTTTATATAATACTAATAATTATTTTTATACATCTCAAAACTTACATGTTTTTTGTCCGGGATGTATAATTCAATAATTAATAATTATTTATTCCCATTTGCACAATATGTCAATGAGGCTATACAATTTCCAATATTCATATGTCACAAAATTAAATCTATTATCGTCATTTTAAAATTAATTTATTGACAATTAAATTGAGTTCGATAACCATTTGATGACAATTCGATAATACATTATAAATTCGAAACCAATAAACAGTACGATATTATTTATCATAGTTTCCGAATCATTATCACTATAGAAAATACCTCATATTAATTTTACATAAACCCTAAACTCTAAACTCTATTCACTGACTAGTCTTACACAAAATATGACAAGAGATATACAAAATTCGTACAAGTGATTAAATGTGAAGACAAAATGATATTGTAATGTAATTTTGAAATTGTTGTAAGAAAGAACGTAGACGAAAGTGATGGTGCAATAATAAATGAGACGTGCCCAACTATTGCATCAGAATATTAATTGTCACAATAAATGTGTTAGGTTGGTTCTTCTCCATTAATAAAATATCTTTTTAAAAATACATAAACAACATTTATTCTCTCAAGTATAATTATTTTTCTAATGATAATTTTATTAAAATAATCCCAAGTGTTAATAAATTATATGTTACGTACGATATTTCAAACAAATAATAATAATATTATTATTATTTAAAATATAAAATTAAAGAGAATAATTGTGGATTCGTGAGGTCCCCCATTCAAACTGGCATGTCTGGGAAAGGCCCACTCCCTCTCTTCTTTCTAGTATCCATCCCTTGTGTCTACTCTACAATTTATTTAATTTTATTATTATTTTTCACATATTAAATGAAAAGATGGTAAATTATATCACAAACTCTTACACTTTTAACTATTTTTATAATTTATAATGATATATTTAATCAACGAACTTTGAATTTTAAAAAATTTAATATTTCAATATTACCCAATTTGATAAGTCAAATTTCCAAAATAATAAAATCATGCCCCCAAAATTTAATTTTGACCGTACATCATTTGCTTAAATTGAAAATTTCGGGGTCGAATCATATAAATAAAACTTTAAGAACTGATTTTTCAAAACATAAAAAGTATAAGAAATGTTTGTCATCTTCATATCTTAGAGATTAAAATTATCACAATAATACAACTTTGATAACTAAAATTACGAAAACCATGAAATTATAATAACTAAATTTGTGTTTCACCATATTTAATTATATAAAATTAATAATCCTTTTCGATAATATTTAATAGTATTTTATATAATAATTATTTATGAAAAAAGTTCAATGTTACTATGTTGGTGACGAGAATGACCACCTCACCATGGTTTCAAACATTGCCAATATGATTTGTATCTCTTAGAATATATGTTTCTCTAAGTCTATTAAATCTATAGGGCATTTACACATGGAATTGATAAATGCTACATTTTTGTGCATGACTTACCGAATTTGTACATGAAATATGTGTGATGTAGATTTGTGGTGAGATCACGGGGAGGAGTAAAAAAGATTAAATACACCATACTCATTCAATTATAATATATAGTTGTCAAATTTATATTATAATATTATGCTCTCTATATCACGAGTGCATATCTTGGAACGATCTCATGTGTGATCAGAAATATTAGTTTAGATACATTTTTAAATAAATGAATATTTAAAGTTTAAACCTAGAGGGTACAGATCTAGTTTATTTGATTTAATAAAAATAATGTAAATTGAAAATTAATTAAAAAATTAAATATTGTTTATAATTGACCTTTAATATTTAAAATAGTGTAAAGACGGTGCCCCTAAAGTTTATAAATTGCATACAAAATCCTCGAAGTTGATATAATGTGCACGGTTGGCCCCCAAACTTTTAAATGCTGTAAACACAATGTCCTCAAAGTTTGAAAATTGCGTGATTGACCCCTGAATTTCCAAAACCGCTTACATTTGACCCTTATGCTCTTTCATATTTTAAACATCCGATAGTTTCTATTTTACTCATTAACATTGAAAAGATGTTATGACTATGTTTCCAAACTTTGAAAATTTTAAAAATAATGTATAAATTATCAAAATCACTTATACGAAAAAAGACAAAAACTGTTAGTTACTATTCACTCGAGGGTCATTTTGAACGGTTTTGAAACTTCGGGGGTTTCTCACGTAATTTACAAACTTTAAGGACATCGTCTTTACACTATTTTAAACATTATGGGTCATGTACACAATTTTCTCTTAAAAAATTATATATTTTCTATAATTTAATAATTTAATTTACATTATTATCCAAATATATATTCAATATGTACAATACAGATTCGATATACATGATACATATCAAATATACCAATATATTTGGTTCATCTAGTATACTCTATACATATCAAACATACCGATATAATGTGTTTATCCGATTTACCGATTGACGTCAATCTCTTAATTTCACATACGAATAATAGAACCGGTTTTTGTTCATTTTGGTCCCTATTGCCGAATGAATTTTGTAACCCAAATTCAGATTTCGATTAACCGGTCCAAATCGGTCACCAAAACAACAATTATACATATAATAATATGAAAAAAATGATAATCAAGTCCCAAAACGTTCATACTTTGACAAATTTAGTCATCCTAATTTGTAATCACATATTTAGTTTACAAACCTTAAATTTTAGCAAATTTTGTTATATAGATTTGCAACATTTAGCAAATTAGATCCACAAAGTAATAAAATTGATTCTCTAAATTTGATTTGAGCAGATGATCCAAATTGTCAAATTAAAAAATTTGGGTATCAATTATGCTATATAGAATAAACTTTGGAGACTATTTTACCTAAATTTACAAAATATAAGGATCAGTTTTGACATCTTATTACTTTGGGAATTACACTCAACACAATTATAAAATTTTAGGAACACAAATTATTAAAATAATGAAGTTAGGAGGATCATAAAAATGGTCAAAATCATGTAAATATATTAAGTTTTGAAACTTTAATGACACAATATTAATAATAATAGAACAATCATATTATAATGATTCATGTGAAGAAGTGATGATTGATGTAAAGAATGAAGAAGAAGAAGATGCAGAAGGGGAGCTTCGAATCCCATCATTCCAAAGAGAGTAATAAACAAAGCTTCTTTTTCATGTTTGGGAGCCTTGAGAAAAGATAAAGTTAAAAACAGCATATGCAGAGAAAGGTGGGGCTATTTGTTTTTATGAAAGATTCAACGATCAATTAATACCATCATAATTACTCCCCACAACACAATTTGTATCTTTACTATAAAACACAGGGATTAGATTCATACCTTACTGTGTTGTCTGTAAAGAAAACACCCCTTTTTGCATAAACAAACTCTGTAAGCAAAACAGATAATCTCAGCAGGTTGAAGTTTGAATCAAGGGGTGGAAACTGGAAAGAGAAGACTGCAATCAATCAATATATTCTCAATTACTCTCATCTTCTTCTTTCTATGTTTGTCTGGTTAAAGAAAAAGCTTACACTTTGTGGTTCTTTCTTCCTCTGTTGGGTTGTTTAATCATACCTTTTTCATTTACTCATGGTGAATCTCCATTGAATCAAACAATATTGAGGGCTTTCTTTTGTTTCCTTGCTGAGAAATGGATGCTGAAAAGCCGCGTTCAAAAGGACAAGCGTGGTGAGTAGAGATTGATTTCATGTCTGCTTACTTGTTTTCATGGATTGGAGGTGAATGCTTGAAGTTGTTTCTTTGCTGGTACAGGTTCTGCACAACAGGATTATCAAGTGATGTTATAATTGAAGTAGATGATATGGTTTTTCATCTTCATAAGGTGTGTGTGTAATGCGCATTTATACTTACCTGGAATTTGAGATGTTTCTTCGTTGACATGGTGTTCTGATTCTTCTGAACATTTCCAGTTCCCTTTGATGGCGAAAAGTAGAAAGCTTCATGACCTGATAGAGGAACAAGAGAAGAGATTTGGTAAGGTAAGAGAGGGGGGAATACACAGTACCTCTGACCGACGCCGGAGAATTCAAGACGGCGGTGGAGAGAAACAAGAGATTTGGGAGGAGAATGACGACAAAGATGAGGATGAGAAATGTTACATCAATATTCCACATTTTCCGGGAGGTTCATTATCATTTGAAACCGCGTCGAAATTCTGCTACGGCCAGAAAATTGAATTCTCGGCTTCTAACGTTGCCGCCCTTCGCTGCGCCGCCGAGTACTTGGAAATGACGGAGGAGCTTTCCGATGACAATCTTATTTTGATGACTGACAGGTTCATCTCACAGTCTGTTCTGATAAACATCAAGAACTCTCTGATAACATTCGCCTCCTGCCAAAGATTATTGCCGATGGCGGAGAACATCGGAATTGTTAAGAGATGCATCGAGGAAATCGCCACAAAAGCCGCCGCCGCGGATCCGTCGTTGTTTGGCTGGCCGGTAAACGACGATACCTTGGGTAATGAAAGCAACAATAGAAGGAAACTCATTACAGCAAGGAGAGGAGGAACCGCCGCCGTTGGTTCATGGTTAGATGAACTCGGCCGTTTGAATCTCCCATTCTTCAAACGCTTGATTTTCGCCTTGAAAGCTGTAAATCTGAGAGGAGACATTATCGAGATCTGTCTCATCCACTACGCCAAAAAATATATTCCTGGAATTTCGCGCTCTGGAAGAAAGACAACGGCGTCATGTGCTACTCTGCCATCGGAGAACGAACAGAGAGAGCTTCTGGAGACGATAATTTCCAGTCTTCCGAAAGAGAAAACACTTCGATCGGCCGGAAACCTAACAAGATTCATGTTCGGATTGCTGCGAACGGCATACATTATCAATGCCTCTGAATCTTCACGATATACAGTGGAGAGGAAGATCGGTTCACAATTAGAGCAGGCGACTTTAGACGATTTGCTGATTCCAAGCTACTCGTATTTGAACGAGACGCTTTATGATGTAGATTGCGTGGAAAGAATATTGAATCACTTTCTTCATGATGGAGAGGATCAATCCGCCGCCGGAATTAGAGAAGACGACGGAAACAGCAATGCCAGATCCGCAGCATTGATGATGGTCGGGAAGCTAATCGACGGTTACTTATCGGAAATCGCCTCCGATGCTAATTTAAAACCGGAAAAATTCTTCAATCTCTCCGTCGCTCTACCGTACCACGCCAGACTCTTCGATGACGGACTCTATCGCTCCGTTGACGTTTACCTCAAAGTGAGTAGTAAATTCCACTGGTTCCAATCCAAACATCAACACGAACTATTAATCAAATTCATTCTGCGGCTAAAACTACTGTTTCATCAAATTGACAGGCGCATCCATGGATTTCCGAGGAGGAAAGAGAGAAAATCTGCGGCGTCCTCGATTACCAGAAACTAACACTAGAAGCCTGCACTCATGCTGCACAGAACGAACGTCTCCCTCTGCGATCTGTCGTTCAAGTTCTTTTCTTCGAGCAGCTTCAGCTCCGCCACGCAATCGCCGGCACTCTCCTCACCGACGAAGCCTCTGAAGCATCCCGTACACCTTCGACAGAAATCGCAGAAGAAACCAGCAAAAACCTCGCCGTTGGAGAATTAGCAACGGTCCCACACACCGACAACGAAAGCAGCGCGTGGCGTGTAACGACTAGCGACAATCAGGTGCTTCGCGTGAACATGGACAGCATGAGGACGCGGGTCCACGAGCTAGAAAGGGAGTGCTCCAGCATCAAGAAAGCGATCGAAAGGATGGGTCCACGTCAACACGTGGAGAAACGTGGTTGGATAGCAAGGTTTGGTTGCAAATTCAAGCCTCAGGTATGCGATTCCCACGATCGGACGGTTGCGGATGCCCGAATAGGTCGCAGCCACCGCCGTGACCGTTGATGCCTTCCAATTCAATTTATATTAATTTTTCAATTTCCATTCTTCTTTTTAAAATTAAATAACCAATTTTAAAAATATATACATATTATAAATGCATTTCAATACAAATAAACAACCAATTTTTGGGTGCTCATTTTGAGAGAATAATTAATTAATATTTATGATGTAGATAAAATAAATTAATTGCATCTTCTTTTTAGATGTACCCTTTTCAGTACAAGAAGACAAAAGATGGAAGGGCCATATCAAATGTAAGCCAAGCCCGACCCGGTCTGTATCCAAAGCTCATTTAGACCAAATTCCGTTTAGTTCAATATAAGTAAAGATTTTTATCATTCGTTAATCGTTTATTGGTTTGATTATGCATTATTACTTAAATTATCGTTTAACTATTCGGGTTATGATCGAAACGGTAAGTGAAAATTTCTTGTAAAAAAATATTATAAAAATTAAATTATATTTTGAAATACAATTATAAAATATAACTCAACTAAAAAATAAAACTTTAAAACAAAGGGATATTGATATCAAAATTTCTAAAGAAAAACAATAATAAATTTTCAAATTAATAATAATAAATTCGCCTATTGTAAGAGTATATATTCATATTGTAAAAATAATCATTCATATGTTAAATTGATAGTTGTATTTTATAAGGTGAAACATTCTTAAATTATTTAAATTAAAGCCATTCTCCCAACCCTTGCATATAAGTCTACGTCCATTTTTAAAATTCCCGAAATAATATATACCATATTATTGAAGATAAGGATATATTGCCACGTGTAAAAGAAACGGCAGGGACCAATCAAAACTGACCTTATCTCTCCCACAACGAAAACAAGCTCATAATTTCATCATCATCTCCATCTGCAACCATACGAATAACATATGGCAGCATCAATGCAGGCCGCCGCCACCCTAATGCAGCCGGCGAAGGTCGCCGTCTCCGCCAGATCTGTTCTACTAGTTCGATCAATCAGTAAATCATTTGGATTCGAACCTGCAGCTGCCAGACTTACTTGCTCTCTTCACCCCGATCTTAAGGAACTCGCAATTAAATGCACTGATGCTGCGAAGATCGCCGCCTTTGCTCTCGCCACTTCAGCCCTCGTCGTCTCGGTACCCCCTATTTTTCATTGGTCGCAAATTACTCCCAATTAAAACCCTAGAAGTATGTGTAGTATTATAATTCACTTTTTCCAATATTTTACGATTGAGTTTATTTTTAAACTTTGATTTGTAACATACACAAAATACAATCATAATAATGATAATTTCATCGCAAAAAATTATGATTTTATAACGGCTATTAAAGTCTAATTGTGTGAAAAAACATTATAATATTACTATGTTTAAAATATTATTTTTACATAGATCAAGATACCATTATCAAATATATATATAAATTCAAGGTCATTGTATATCACCATACTTCATCAAGACCTCAATTTTAAAAACGAACTAAACAAACTCAATATCTATTCGTATTTCCATCATAATTTTGACAAAATTCTTATATTCATCATGGAATCGTAATGGAATAGTACAAAATCCTAATTTTCTTTATAGGAAAGCCAATTCAATTTAATTCGAAAGTACAAACTTTAGGTGATCCAACTTGAGAGGGAGTATGTGTTCAAATATGGACAATTGTCTCAAATTATATTTGCATGGAGGTCTCTTTCCTTTCTACACAATATTTATGCACATTCTCATCATAATTTTAATCAAACTTTGTTAGTAATTAAAATGTAAATTGAAATGATTTGAAGAGGAAATATATATAATAGTAATTGACTTCTTCAAGTTTGATAGGGAGTAAACGCTGAAGGTGTACCGAAAAGACTAACTTACGATGAAATCCAAAGCAAAACATACACAGAAGTAAAAGGAACAGGAACAGCAAACCAATGCCCAACAATTGAAGGTGGAATTGATGGTTTTGCCTTCAAATCAGGAAAATACAACACCAAAAAACTCTGCTTAGAACCAACTTCGTTCACTGTTAAAGCAGAAGGTGTCAACAAAAACGCTCCTCCTGATTTCCAAAACACAAAGCTTATGACTCGATTAACCTACACCCTCGATGAGATCGAGGGTCCTCTCGATGTATCATCAGACGGGAATATCAAGTTCGAGGAGAAGGACGGAATCGACTATGCTGCCGTAACCGTTCAACTTCCCGGTGGGGAGCGTGTTCCTTTTCTTTTCACTATTAAGCAGCTTGTAGCATCAGGGAAGCCTGATAGCTTTAGTGGAGAATTTCTAGTACCATCATATAGAGGTTCATCTTTTTTAGACCCAAAGGGAAGAGGTGGATCTACTGGTTATGACAATGCTGTTGCATTGCCTGCTGGAGGAAGAGGAGATGAGGAGGAATTAGAGAAGGAGAATATTAAAAATACTGCATCTTCTACTGGGAAGATTACTTTGAGTGTTACTCAAAGTAAGCTTGAGACAGGTGAATTGATCGGAGTTTTTGAGAGTATTCAGCCTTCTGATACTGATTTGGGATCAAAAGCTCCTAAGGATGTGAAAATTCAGGGGGTTTGGTATGCACAGCTTGAATCATAATATGCTATTTCTGCACTATGTAATTCATCTATAATACACTTTATTTCTTTCCCCGAGATCATGCATTTTTCTATGAACAAATTACGTTTTGCAATTCAAAATGTAAATTCTTGAAATTGAATTATCTGAGCTAGGCATTTTATCGAACAGTTGGCGTACCTGAGATATATTTGCCGCAATCAAGCACTCTGGTGAATTTTGAGATGTTCTTTCTGTAACGACGCTGAATCAACACATTCTTGTTTGACGGAGATTGAAGCCGCGATCCTACAAATTCAAACCAAAATAAATTACAAAAGCATTGGAAAATTCCTCGCTATGCATATGAAAATTCTTCCCCCAAATATATATTTCAACGTTGATTTTTCCTTTTTAGGGATCAAGAACAAGAAGAAAAATACAAAGTTGAAAAAAGGTTGGGCTTTTATATATGGGTAACGTCGCCCCATGAAAATCAAGGAGTGGAAGTTTCTAGAATTTAACTCTTATTACCTTCTATTTCTTCAAAATCTTGATTATTATTAATTATTATTGAGAACTTTGGTTAAGTTTAATTTATTATGAAAGTTGAATAAATTAGATATATACCACAAAATAATGAGGTATTAAAGTTTTTTAAATTCATACATAACCCGTTCTTTCACACTGGGTTTGTTTGGTTGAGTTTTTTTAAAATTGCGGTGTGGTGAGGTGTGGTGAGATGTGGTGAGGTATGGTGAGATATGATAATCATGAATTTTTAAGTATGTTTGGTAAAATTGCGATATTATGATCGTGATTTATGTAAAAATATTAATATACCCTTATATATATATAATAATAAATATAATTATATTATAATTAATAGAAGTAAGAGTAAATNTGATTTTTTCTTTTTTAGGGATCAAGAACAAGAAGAAAAATACAAAGTTGAAAAAAGGTTGGGCTTTTATATATGGGTAACGTCGCCCCATGAAAATCAAGGAGTGGAAGTTTCTAGAATTTAACTCTTATTACCTTCTATTTGTTCAAAATCTTGATTATTATTAATTATTATTGAGAACTTTGTTTAAGTTTAATTTATTATGAAAGTTGAATAAATTAGATATATACCACAAAATAATGAGGTATTAAAGTTTTTTAAATTCATACATAACCCGTTCTTTCACACTATTTCAGTATAATTTTGATCAAACTCTATTATTTTAACATAGTGTAAATTAGCCAACTTTTTTCTTTAATATTTATGCAAATAAACCAAATAACTGAACCTCAAAACCAATGCTACCATCCCTTATATGTTTTTTGGATAAATCGATATTTTTGTCATGTAACTAACTCTAAATATATGATCATCAACTCGGGTCATAGGTTTTTAAGAGTCTAGACCCGATAATTGTCTAATTTTAGAAATAAATATATAAATTATTGAATGAATATAATTTTTAAATATTATAATAATGCTGACTGTAATAACTTTAATGTAGAAAATGGATCATTAAAATAACATTATCCTAATTCCTAACAAAAAACTATTTCATTTTTTAAATTATTAAAATGGTGGGGTAGGAGAATCTGAGCACGAAATAAATGTGACTAGGACAAGTGGGGACCTCAAGTTTGCCGGTAGTTGGGCCTGGGCCATAGTCCAGATTGTACGATTCCATTTTTAACCACGAACATAATTCCCAAAAATAAACTATTAATATTCATTGCATTTATTAATTAATTACTATAGTATTATCACGTGACATTACTATATATCACACATAATATATTATTTAAATATTTTGCACCAATTTATTAATTAAATTGCAATATTTAAAAGACTACAGGTTGTCAATATATAATTTATGTCAAATCGTGTACTGACAATTATATTCTCTAGAGACTAGCATGTGGACGAAAGTTCCTGGAAGGAGTACTTCAAAACATTATTATCCATAAGATTTTTTAATATTATATTGAAAATTATAAAGTTTTATTGTGAAGTGCCACGTCGTTGAATTTTGATCGATAACGTTTGTATTGGCAATACTAGTAGTATATTGAAAATATTTCTATAATTTAAAAAAACATTATGAATTTAGATTTATAACATTGAAGTTATGAATGAATTAAGTAAATCACTCTTGAATTATAGTGGAATATTCGTTGTCATTGAATTGTTTTTTAACTTTAAGGGTCATTTAATTTTTTACTCGAACTTCACGTATATAAATTCTATAATATGGAGGTCAATTATGCAAAATTTTGGATATTTGCAATGCAAAATATTGTTATTTCGAATTATAGAAGTCCAAAATAGTGTAATTTTAAAAATTGAAGGGGTGATATTTAAATTTTAATGATATTATTAAAGGTTTATTGATAAACAATATTAGTAATTTTGGGTATCGATCATTCATTTAATTGAAGTTTTAAGATTATTGGTGCACATTTTTCTTAAAAAGTATACGCATTTCTAATTTCATAACTTTTGTCTACATTCATAAAAAGGTCGACATTCGTCATTATGTCTATAGAAGAACAAACAACTCGTTATATACATATGATAAATATATAACCTAAGAATTTCATGTAACATCATTAATATCTCAACATTTGAGTGACTAGTTATTCTACATAAACAAACATACACGACAATAGTTAACATAGTTCACGTTATCATAATCTAAAATCTGAAATAGAGCTTATAATCCCATAGAGAAAATTAAAAGATCTGTATACTAAAAATGGTAAACATAGATAAATGAGAAATTAATGTTATGTTCTGTATGCGTTTTGAAAATTAGAATGCAGTTTGAGAATGTGTTTTCAGAATGTGATTATAAATCAAGAATGCATTGAGTGTTCTGTATAAAATTGGATTTATACAAATTAGACTTCTCGTCGCTAGTTTCTACATGACGAAATAAATTATATATGGATATAGTTGAATGTTAAAAATACATAAGAATGGACAACTTACAAATATATCTAACGACATTGTAAATGTGAGATTGTTGAAGTTGAAAGAAAATATGATTTTTTAGAGAATATATTCACAATTTAAATAACGAGAATCCGTTCTAATTTCTAGATCCAGGCTCTTACTACATTCTGCATTCAAATAACAATTTGAAAATACATTCTATTTTATAATCAGAATGTAAATGTTGTAGTGTTATATAAAAACTGTAATAATACATTATAACATCAAAATACAATTTGAGAATACATACAGAACATAACCTAAGAATTAATCGGCATATTCAATGACTCAAAAAGCTCCAACCTAATTTCTAGAATCATTTATCCCACCATGTAAATCGACAGAGTTAAGAAGATTCAAGTATCAAAATACTCATGTATCGAAACACCATCAAATTGAAGAAAAAATGGAGAAAAATCGAGACACGAAACGTAAGATTTTGCCTCTTCAGATATGGATATGCAAATAATGAGAGAGATGTTGATCGTGAAATGAGGTCTTTGCCTTTTTTACTAATAAAAAAGGAATCATAAGGGCATTTTTGTCCTAAAATATAAGCAAATCTAATGACATTATTTTATCATATCAAATATTTGATACTGATTTATCATACAAGGGAGTGATTGGATGACACACGAATAAGACTGTTATAATTTAATCATTCTTACCAAAACAAATGAATATATGAGTTGATATTATTTATACTATACAATCCTATTAATCAAATATCCAATTAGGACATTACATTCACATTCCGTGTAATTTTAGGGAGGGTGGGCAAACAACTCTCTTTTATAATTTAATAATGTATGAAAAAATAATGGACACCATAATCAAATTTGAAGGATTTTGGATGTTGAATTTACAATTATTAATTTTGAATACATGATTTTTATAATTTTTAAAGTTTGATAACAATATTAATGATTGTAACAACTTTTCATTTATTTATATTATTTGAAGTTTGAAGGATAGATAACTTTTACATTATTTTTAGTCTAATTATATTTTACCAACCCCAATTTTAAAGTTATATTTGAAAGTCCAATCACGAACCGGTTTAATTTAATATCTAGGAGACATTTTGTGGAATTAACTTATAATTATTTTTAAAAAAATATTGTCAGAAAATCGCATAATGATATCCATACAAAGTGCTGTCGACGTGGCTTTCTGCATGACTTCCACACCTCACAATTCTTTTTGTCTTTTTCCTTGTTTTTTTATTTGGAGAACTATTATATAAATTGATTGATTTATTTATTTTTAAAATTAAAATATTAAAGGTTGTAAATCATAATACATTACAAAAATATAAGTTCGAGATAATATAGTTCCCAATACAAAAATTTCCTTTTTGAATTTATATAAAATCAACTCTTAATATTTTCATTCATTTCGTAGTTTCAGTTGTAAAGTTTCATAATTTGTGATAATTATGATTATAAAAGTATATTGTCGGTAAATCAAATATTCTTAATTTTTTATATTTTGGAAAATAAGTCATCAAACTTTTAGTTAATCATCAATGTTTTTAATAGAAGTGATGCTCCATAAATTTAAAATCACATTTACCAAATTTATAAACTTAGATGATTAAATTTCTATAAATACAAAATTCACGAACTGAAAATGTCTATCGAAGATTAAGGTTAATTTAGTGAAATTATTAAACTTTGAGAACTTTATCCAATATTTTTTAAAACTAAATATAAGATGAATTATCCACAAACATATTATTTATAGTGTGAAAATCAATGTTTTCATACTAATTATGAATTTTCGTTATGCGTATTGGTAAAAAAATTTATTTATTTTTAAATAAAATTTTTAAAATTATTATTTATTATTTTTTTTGGGTTGGACTCATAAATCCAGAGTTACACATGATAACATGGTGTTGGGCGTTACCAATCAAAATAACGATGTGACATGAGTAAAAATTTTGGAATACCAAATACTATATTAAAATATTGTTATTTTGATATTTGATATTCAGTATTTAGTATTTGATATTTGATATTTGGTATTTGGTTTCTAGTTGATTTTATGAAATTATGGTATTTGGTTTGATATTCGGTAATAAGAATGAAAATTCGATATATACCGAATACCAAACTAGTTTTTAAAATATATATATTTTTAAATTTTTAAATGGGCAATAGATTATTTTAAATATTTTTATTTAATAAATATTTTGTGGTATGCCATTATATTTGTTTTGATATTTTGATATCTAATAGGTGGACGAGTCATTGATTCTTATAGTAGTTCTTTGAGTTCAAAAAATATGGAAACACTCATATGCACTTAAAATTGACTCAATGGAGCATCTGAAATTCTGATAATATTGAAGAAGATCAATATGAACAATATAACTTTGAAAATAATTATTTAGTTTCTACATAAGTAAACTATCAATTTCTCATTTATTTTCAAAAAATTATTTTTTCTATTTGTTTTTAAAACATTCTACACTTATATTGAAGTAAAAATAGAAGAATTGAAGATTGTTTTATTATATAAATAGAACAATTTGATTAATTACTCAATGTTTGTCATTTTAAATATTTTTATATGTAATTGATTGAGACAATTTTTTTATTTGCTTTTAATTTTGATATTTTGGTACCAATACCAAAATTATTTCGGTATTTCGGTATTAGTACCAAAAAATTATTAGATCGGGATCGATATTCAATATTTAGTTTGGTTTGGTATTCAGTATTTCAATATTTAGTTTGGTTTGATTTGGTATTTGGTACCGAATAGTCACCCCTAGACACATATGTGATACAACCGCTATTATGAGAAGTGAGAATTATGGAAAATTTTAAATTCATCTTAAGTATATAAATAAATAAAAATGGGGAAATTGAGTGAGATAAGAGAGGCGGCGGCGGCGGCGGCTGCTAAAGTCTAAAGCATATGAACAAAATCAAAAGTGTAGATTAATTATTCTTCAAAAACCACGCGGTTAATTAATTAATACAAGATTTGCTTCGTAATTAGTATCTCCATTAAATTCAATTTCCAAAATCAATATTGAACTTTTTAGTGATTATTATTAAATTCATAACAAAATGACTAAATATTCATTTCGTTTTAATTCTACATTGAATAAAATAGTTAATTTTTGTAAATTAGTGATATAATTACAGGTTGCTTGCTTAATTTGGTCAATTACTTTTAAGAAAATAAAATTGAGGTGTAATTATTATTCATTTACTCTAATAAATAGGCCATTAACTCAAGTCACAATAGATAAACTAGTTAGGTGGTCCCCATTGTAATATATGCTTCAATTATTAATAATTAAATAAAACATTGCTTACTTCATAAAATTTATCATTTGGATCCATTTTCCGATTTCATCAATACAACTAAGGGGTGTAATAGTCTTTTCATCATATTTAAATGCAATAACTAATAAACTTTGGTGATGAATTAGAGTTTATTTTTTAAAAATAATTATTGTTAAACACTTCATGTTAGATTTATTTATCTTAAACATAGATTGTTTATGTTCGTTTGGATAATCTATTCAATAATGTTCGAACAAAAAATTTTATTTTTAAAATTAAATGGAAATTAAAATGATATAAATTAAATTTAGAAAAAATCAGAGAAAAACATTATAATATGAATAATTCAATAATAAATAAGAAAAATTGGAAAATAATATCAAATATTATATCTTCGAGTTTTTTTTAAATTAATATTCAACAATAAATTTATATTATATATAAATAAAATATATTTGTTTACGAAAATATTTATATTTATTTAAATTATAAAATAAAATTTTTAAAAAATTGAACAAAGTTTAAATTATATTGAACCGAATGTGCATCATCATATAAGAGCTGAACATATTTCTCGAATTGCATAACAACCATAGAAGTACTGAAATATATGTATAGTTTTTATAGTATTCTTAATTATAGTAATTAATTTATACAATAAAGTTTTAAAACATAAATTAAAATTGAAGGGGTAATCCCACTTCGGAGTTACAGGCTGTCATCCCAACCTTACAGCCTGGCAACCCCAGCCTTCAAACTACATAAATACATACAATCCGCCCGAGTGCTTTAGCTTCCACCATTTTTACCTTTCCTCTTTGCTGACCTGTCATTTTTTCCCTAGTAATTCAAAAAACGCGTTTACACACACAACTACATATGTAGCACGGCGACTGTGTGTGTACTGTGTACATTACATTCCGATCGATTTTCCGATGGGAAACTGCAGTTCATGCGACGTCGCATCAGTAACAAATACGGCGAAACTGTTACTTCACGACGGTAGATTGATTGAATATTCGTATCCTGTTCGTGTATCCTACGTTGCACAGAAGAATCCGGCGTGTTTCATTTGTAATTCAGATGATATGGACTTCGACAACGTCGTATCGGCAGTTAGCGATGACGATGAGCTACAACCTGGACAGATTTATTTCGAGCTTCCGCTCAGTCACCTTAAGCACCGCCTCGATGCTGTAGAGATGGCCGCATTAGCCGTTAAAGCTACCTCCGCTCTTGCTAAAAGCGGATGTAGAAGCGATAAATGTGGATGCCGTCGTAATGATCTTGTGTTTCCTAGCAACGGAGGGATTAGAAATTCTAGAATCATAGACGGCGGACGCACCTCTAGTACAACGAGTAGATCCGGACGACGGCGGAGCAGCGGTTCATCCTCCCGGCGGGGAAAGATCACGCCGAATCTGAATGCGATTCCGGAGTAGGGGTAATTTCGGGAAATAAACGCCCCGCAAAATTTGTTCTGTTAATAGATATCGCAGTCAGTCTCCTTGAGCCAATGGATTCGTGTACAAAAAAATCAAATCAAATCAAATCGCCATTCCCTTTGCTTCACGTCAGACCGATCTGATCGTACGGCTTACATTGAATTTGATCTTTAATTATTTTTCATGACAAAAAAATAATCCCAAATTTACTTTGTTACAACAGTTTTTGAAATATGACGCGTTCAAAAAGAAGCCAAAAATCCACTTTCATTAATATTATTGTTTATTACATAAAAAACAATATCTCTTAAATAAATATGAAAGTGACATGAAACGTAATTAGGTAGTAAGGAATTTTAGATTAATATATGATGTGACATATTCATATAAAAATATTAAATAAATAATTTGAAAAAAAACAATACGATATATTTTATCTAATAATAGCCGTGTGAATTTCAATGAATTAGAAAGTTAAAGTATTCATCATACGATCATGAAAATACTGTAATTAAAATTTAAATCATTTTATTAAATGTAAATGAAAATGAAATTAAGATGAGTAAATTAATGATAATTTGAATTTAATTTTTGGCTCCAACTCATGGGGTACAGCTGGAGGGAAGGTATGAGCGGTAGATGTAGATCCCAATCTCATTCTGCTAGCTTCTGCCCTTTCCCTGCCCTGCACAGCCCATCAATTATAGCTTAGCAACATCCAGCTGTATGCATTTCATTTAATTTCTTATATATATTTTATTATTTTTCAAATAATTAATATGATATTTATTAACGTTTGGCTATGGATTCGAGATTTGTTTTTTCGTAGTTAATATAATAATTATTTATTTTTTTCTAAAATTAGATAAATATTAGGTTAAAACCAGACAAAACTAGAAACCCATAATAATAAAATAAATTTTGATAATATCGTCCGATATAAAAATATTTGTTATTACATAGTGTTGTTGTTCGAAAACCGGGGTGTCAACAGTCGACCGGTTCATTGCAAGACGAACTCAGTTATAATTTATTTGATGTGTGGAGAACGATTATAAACCAAAGGTGAAAGCAGCGATTTTAGAGTGGAAAACCTAGAAAACGAGGAAAAAACCACTTGACTAAGGGCTAAAAAAAGTGACCTTAGTCGGTTCAATAAGCAAATTAATGATCATACAAGTCATGTTTGTTCTTAAGACAACAAAGAGAATGAAAAGTATCGAAAATAAATCGACAGAGACTTCTCTATGCGAAAGCTCCAAGGAAAATCGGAAGATCTTTTCTCACGCTCTAAGTGTCCTTTTTATACTCCCATTGTGATGTATACAGTAGAGTGTCGTTTTGTGCATGTCCTTTGCGGCTAGGTCGGCTAATGTCAGGCGGAACAGCCGTCGGAAACGGTTTCACAGGACTGTATGGCGCTAGACATTTCCGCGCTACTAGCCGGCTATTTCCTGGCTACTGGAGGCTCGTACGACCTCGCCGGATCACGTCTCTGAAGAGGATGTCGAGGGTTGTCGTTGCATGAGAGAAGTATGGATGACCCGAAGCAGAGCCTGTAATATGTGGACCGATCAATCTTGGCGCGTGCGATAAGCTGGGCCCTACATATCGGGACCGATCGCTAGGGACGATCGATCGGGCCACAGGGTTTGGATGGGTCATTCACTCATGTGGGCTGGATCTGGGCCTCCAAGTTCGGCTTACGTTGTATGGGCTCTTCTGATCAAACTTGACATTGATCATGTTCGAGGCACCGGGTTCCGGAGATCTCATCACATAGCATTAGCTTTTTCTAACAAAATATCAAGATTGCATACCATAAGTTTAATGAAATCACACTACACTAGTAGAAGATGATTATCTCATTTTTAAGTTTTATGCAATGTTTTTATACAGATTTGGGTTGGTACAATCCGTTCGATACCAAATATATATTTTTATAATATTAAAATATTTCTATTTTATTGTTGACTTTAGAATAATGTTTTCAAACACGATTTGTTCGTTGAATCAAAAGTTTTACTAGATCATCTAACCATTGTGGAAGGTCATTCATATATTAATTTACTTATTTTTTTAAAAAGTAGTATTACTATTCAAATATAATTACAAATATATATTTAAAATTTTTATAATTACTTATAAAAAATTTTAAACAAACCGGGCTACCCATCTGGGTATACCAAACGAATTGGGTTGAAATTAACTTATACCGAGTATTGTGGAACAAAATAACAATAATCCTATCTAAAATGACCTATACGAAAACACTAGTTTATGAATAAAGAAAAAAAAAGGAATAAAAAATGATCATAATTAGCGGAACAATATCGTGAATTGGAGAATTTTGTTAAATAACATTTTTTAAATTAATGTTTGCTAAAGAAAAAGAATTTGCGGAAAAACCAATGTTTGTAAACTATTTGTTAAATAATCTATAGTTAGATTGAGAAAATACTATAAACTTCTGTAGAGCTTTTGTTTCAGTTTTTTCATTATAGAAAATAGAAATTAAGTCAATTGAAGAAGAT
Source organism: Utricularia reniformis (assembly GCA_009725065.1). Classification (NCBI taxonomy): domain Eukaryota; kingdom Viridiplantae; phylum Streptophyta; class Magnoliopsida; order Lamiales; family Lentibulariaceae; genus Utricularia; species Utricularia reniformis. Next base: position 493,757 of record RWGZ01000499.1, read on the forward strand.
ATCATATTTTTTATTCTACTTTTGTAAAAGTAAAATTTATACTTCTCAACTTTATAACTATAAATAAAAAACAATGTAAATCTTATTTTTAATTTCAATTTCAACTTCTTGTTATCGAAATGACTAAAATTTATTTATTTATATTTATATATAATTTTTTATATTTGAAGTTTGAAGGTATGAGAGATTCATCATAAATTCCGATATTTTCATATCGGATGGTATACCGTCAAATACTGTGGCTTCACCAGTATCTTTTTTGGTATTGTCGGGTAACGGTTATTAGGGTCGATTTCCGGTTTTTCGGGTTTGATCCTAAAAACTAATTAAATATTATTTTTTAAAAAAATAAATATGGTATCAGTTGGTATACCGGAGGTGTCTCCATCGTACCGCTCCGGACCGGTACGGAATTCCGGATCAATATGAAAACATTGATAAATCCAACATTTGCATGATATATCCAATACTACATTTCAGTCTAAGTGGAAACAATTGTGACGTAATTGTTTACATGTAAGTTTATGGAAATATAATGGTTAAACGAAAATAGAAAATATTTTTTTTTATTTCAATGTATGTTTATTGATAAATTATGATTTATACGATGCAAAGCTGGGTCATCATCTCATTGATAATATTGTTGAATATCATATTTTGTGTCAATTAGATAAAGTTTTGATTAATAATTTATTATTTATTAAATCTAAGGGTAGAAAAGTAATTTGATTAAAACATAAATTATCATTATATTTATACAAGAGAACAATAATCTATTCGTATGCATTATTTGTGCATTATAAAAATATTATAGAACATTTCATAATTTATATTTATATTTGTAGTTCTATTTGTGTTTCTATTTCTCTTTCTACAAAAATTACTTTCCAGAATTTGTGCATGACACACCCTATATATAATATTTTATAACGGACACATGAAATATTAGGTAATGTCGGAATATAGAATTGAATAATACTCTATATGTGAAATAATGAATAATACGGATTCCGGTAGTAAAACTACAAGGCATACATATCAATGAGGATCACGTGCATCGGCAGATTGAATGAATGCTGGTCACGTGGTTCAATCCAATAGCCGACCAAAGTCAAGGCCAAAAATTTACTTACAAAAAAAGTCAACGCAATTTGTCTGAATTTGTTATTTTTCAGATGTTGACACAAACGTTTTTTTAATGTACATACAAATAACATAGTTTCTTGAAACATACAAAAAAACAATAGAAGCCATATATATTTACTACTACTTGGCTAGCTCTTTGATTATCAAATACCGAAAACCAAAATTATGCGGAATCCACTCGATAATTCTCCGGTTCTTCGTCTGCTCGCATTTTCTAATACATTTACGAAACGAATCGGGTAAAGCTTGTTGGATCATCTTCATTATACCACTTTGGCATAAGCCTGCATCTTTAGCAAAGCAATCTATCATCTTTGGTAGAAGGATTTTGTTGTCTTTTGTTACACCGAATGTCGCTCGAATGTAGTCTTCTTTCGCGGTTTCGAGTTCTTGAAACACCCTTTTCGGAGTGTAAACACGAACCTACATTCCCGATTCACGAATACGTAAAAGATGAAATTCGAATGAGTTGTGAAGATGAGATTCTTACCGCTGGATCAGAGTGGCTCCCAGAGGAGAGTGCAAAGTAGAGAAGTGGCTCCGGGGGATCGATGCTTGATTTGAACTTCGATTTCGATGGTATCGGGAGAAACAATCTCATCCACTACATTCATAACAAACTTGATGATCAACTGTTGATTTCACAGTTCTTTGAAAGGAATCGTGTACCTGTAAACGAGACATTCGGCATCCGAGTATCGAGTTTCGGATATAATCTGCGCTCACTACGTGACCTCCGATATTATACGCACCCTGTGAAAGAAAAGTTCGAAAAACTACTAAAATTCCGGACTTATAAAGAGGCGTTTACTTGTGATCATTACCTTCATAAGAAGAAGCATTCTTCTCATATTGTTCCGGGGGATACCAAATGCAAGAAACGCCTATCGATCGATAATATACAAACTTGTCAATAATTTCTTCGATATCGAGAATCATAATATTAGTTAGAATTATACATGCATCACAAGAGCATTGTGTATGTTTATCCAAAATGCTAACTTCTCCTCATGTGTCATCTTCTTAGGATCTACGGCTTGTAGTCGAGAAACGAGATACCTGTAAGATTCGAGTTCAGTGAAAATGGAAACCTAAGATGTAAGAAAAGAAACATTAAAGAAACCTGAAATTCTCTAACAAGCATTCGACATCCGAAAATCTCTTATTTTCTCTGTATATCCAGTTAACTTCAATCATTGTGCTGTATGGACCACTAAAATCTTTAAGCCCCTGAACATGAAAAGGGTTATCGAGCCGAACATCGAAAGACGACTCGTTTTTGAATTCGGAGCTCCATGAATCATATTGATATTTCGGAGAATATCCACTTAGAGAGGAGAACGATGAAGTGGGAGAAGAGGGATTATTCTCAGGCCGAGGATCTGCAAGTTTGAAGTATATATTGCAGATACACTTAACCATATCTTCGGAGAGTTTGTTCGGTGATGCCGGAACATGATCAGAAATACGAGCACCAAGATGTTCTGCTAAGCTGATCATGTTAACCGAAGAGTTTCGAGCATACTGCAATATCGAAAAAAATGATCGAAAAACATCAAATGAACTTCAAGTAACAAAATTCGTATACCTCTTTCATGGACAAAGGCTGAGAATGACAAGCACGAAGAGGAGAATTTTCGAATGGCAAATCTGAATGTTGCATTAATATAGAAGAGTGAGACCGGTGCACTTCAGAATCCAAATCCTTAGCTTCCCTTTTCGAGCTTGTTCGAGATTCCGGTGCGAGTTCATCTGAGATAGAGAAATCGAGATGCCTTCTTCTCGGTGTTTCGAGTGAAGACTTAAATGCTTCATTTTTCTTCAACGAGTTCTGCTGATCAAATGCTTTTCTGTATAGTGACAGAAGATATTGTTCCAAATGCCCAACTTCTACTTCAAGAACCGCAATTTCTTTTATAAGCTCCGAAGCCGGCTAGAAAATGTGCACAAATTATCAGTATACGTAAAGAAGATCATCCGCTCCATCGCAAAAAGAACAGACCTTAGGAATGGTAGTTTCAATTGGGATATTTTCAGAGAAGGAAAACTTATAACCAAGTGCATTTTCAAGAGCACATCGAACAGAGACTTGGCTCCGTAAACGATTTTCAAGCAGAAATATCTGAAATGAGTAACAAAGTTTATAGAATATGATGATGATTTTGAAGTCATTGTAAGATCGCAGCAGTGTCGTTACCTCATGCCTTAAAGAGTGTTGAATCTCAGCATTTGATGATGGCTTGTTATTAGTACATTGGAACTTATTACACTGTTTCATACACTGAAAGCAAAAAAATTATTGAGATACAATTGCAATTTGCAAGAACATTGCTCTAATGCAGAAGATTAGGCAACATACCGACTGTTTAACCAAGGCTGGTCCGGTATGAGGATCTTCTACGGCTAATCTGTGATCAGGGAAGCTGCCATTGTAGCAAATCAAAGAATTAAACTTCATGATTTTCTTCTAGGAGCCAAATAAACAAGAAAATTTAGAGAAATGAAGTCTTCTGCAGTTTAAAATGCATTTAGAACAGTAAAAAGTGAGGTTACCTCTGGGAACGCTTGTGTTTAACCTGCGCAGGCGGTTTACTACTGCTAAATCCGCGAAGATTCATAGCAGAAGGCGAGATAAACCTAGTTTTATGAACTGAATTTGCCTCAGTAACAAAATCAAAGCTTGAAAAGACAAAGAAATGCAAGAAATCTTACAGCCCACAAGCTAAATTCTGCAGAAATAACAAGTCATAAGCAGGGAGAAGGGTCCTTGTGAAACCTTAGCTCCAGTCAAATTTCCAATTTCCTCGAGGTTTACGAGCTTTCCTTTCTGTGAAAGTCTCAAGTCCGAACAGAAACAACAAGTTATAGTGTATACACAAAATGGGGAAGGTGAGCGTTAACCTTTGACTACAAAATGCTTTTTATCTTAAAGCAAAGCTTAAAGTCGTGCAACAATGGTGTAATCTCTTGGGCTTTTGGTGTTAAAAGAAACAAAAGCAGCAAGCAGTGAGAAATGGACGATAGTTAACTTTTTTCTTTATTGAAGGCGAAAGAAATTCTACGAGCAATGTCAAAACCAGCTAACAAAAGAGAATCATAGCAACATGAAAATGGAAGCTTTTAGAATGAAAGATACTGAAACTATGGTTGCAATTAGCTTTACCAATGAAAAATAAGTTCTTTTTGACAATGAGAAAGCATCATCTCCAGCCCCACTCCATTTCTTTGATAGCATGTGAAATTCCGTAGCTCCCCATATACCTTTTGTCCCATGCTACTATATATAGTGTCACACGCCTAAAATTCACTGTTGAACAACACAAATAAATATATATCAAAATTGAAAACAACCCACAATACCCTTAACTTTTGATGCATAAAAACGTGTAGATGACAAAACAAGAAACGACGGAGAGAAATGGTTATTAGATGAAGAATCTACATAAGAAAAAGCAACTGAAAAGAGAAAAGATTGTCAAACAATAAAGTGAAAGGAAAAAGTTATGGCAAAGGACTGAGAAACTCGAGGTAGTAGAATTTATATTCAAGCATGAAATGATGGACTGAACTCGACATTTGTGTGAAGTTTCATCATGTGAGTCGACGGCTGGGAAAATTTGTAAACACAAAGGTCCCCCAATTGTCCTAAGGCATCCAAGAAAACCATCATTTCTGTAAAAATCAATAATGCAAATAAAATAATTTAAAATGTCAGGGATCTAGGGACCTCTTACTTGTTTCACAGATAATCCCATCTGAGTTAGAGGCTAAAGAAATGAACTTTTAAGGGATCTAGACAAATAAGTCAATGCCAAAGATATCTGGCTGAGAGATGGAATCTGGAAAACTGTAATCCGCACTTTCTCCTCTCCCCATAGAAAAGGAGACAGAACAGAACAGAGATTCTTTTAGGTGAACAACTCTGTTAACAATGGCATTCTGAGAGGAAGAATGAAATTCAAAAATAAGTTCCCTTATCTCTGTATGAAATCCATGCACAAAATAAAGTTCCCTATGTAAGAAATAGTTGTTATCAGATGCTTAAATCCTGAGAAATGATATTCTTTCTTAAAAGTTTACTCCATGTATTGATCCAGCCAATCTGCATCTGCTTCTAGTCATTGGACCACTACGTTGTATCGCATTTGACAGAGTCGAACTTATCATATTTTTCGTTTGCAGAGACTTCTCTTGGTTTGGATTGTCACAGTAATAAGGAAATCTAATCACAAATTCATCATATAAGAAAGTTACAATGAAAAATCTAAGTGGTAGTCAAATTGGATGGCTCAACATGAATGAGACATTATTTGATTGACCAGAAAAATGAATACCTTGGAGGGGAATCCATTTTCGAAGCCATTTCACTACTGGTGCTGATGCTAAAACTCTTATCCCTTTGTCACTGTAAGATCAAAATAAAGAAACATATTGAAGGTAACACCAGATTACACAAATAAGAGCTAAGTGTGATGGTGTTCTTTGCTACCAATGGCAGCAGAAGTTACACGAGATTAAGAACGATCAGACATCCAATTGTTTACAGTAAATGGAGAGCTCAACAAGATCAGACATCCTATTGTTTAGTACGATGATCAAGATTTCCAGCACCTTATGCTTATGTTTAAACTAAAGATAAGAAGACACATCAACTTGAAATCTTCGACTTTCAAGATCCTGATTGCATGGAACAGGTGAAAGTACTCGAGAAAGAGCATAAAGTTGCCAGAATCCAAGGTTTAAAAAAAGGCTTTAACACAATGTATTTAGTTCCAAATAACGACTCACAATAATATTTTATATGGATCAAGACCCAGAAACATGATAACAAACAAAAACAAATTCCAATACACAGCGGAAAAACTTTACTCTTTCGAAGAGAACCCGCCAATCCCAAGACTTACTCCATCATAAGCCGCAGCATCTGATTTAATGAAACACCAATCTTGCAAGAACACCTTGCAGAAATAAAACCACAAATGTCGTCAAGAACACTTTTTTTCCCACAAAAATCAATGTGACAAAAACAAAACTTCAACAATGCCAACCAATTTCAAAGAAGGGGGACATATAGCCGAATCCGATGATCTAAAATAGGCTGAGGATGTTCCCCGGGAACATCCCGCCGGCAATTCAACGGGGTTGTCGCGCGCGTCGCCTTCTTTACCTTACCAGAAAATAAATAATAAATTTATATCTGTAATTAAATAAATATGTCAAAATGGAAATTCTGTCAAATATACTCATAGTACAAAATCAAAATCGATATAAAAAATAGTATTTGTTAAAATCAGTAATATTTTAGACTTAATTACTGTTTTGCCCACATATCAAATGTGCCACTTCACTTACTCTGTTCCCCTTTTCGTAATTTATTATAATCATTCACATATAAATCATAATATAAGGAATAAATGTAATATTAAAAGTAGGATATAGTTTATTTATAATTAATATAAATTATAAATTATAAATTTAATATATTTGTGTTGTGTAAAGAAGTAGTGTAATTACAGTAATATCCCCACCACCACTTCCATTACATGACTGACAATTGACATGTCCATTGCCCTGAAAAATCCTTTGTAAAGAATTGGCTTGCTTTTCATCTCTCCCTTCTCTCCCCATCAATTCGATATCGACCCACCAATTTTCTTCTTACCCCCACCATCTTCACCTTCCCAATTTCTCATATTGGACCCTGTGTTAGTCACATAGAGACATATACATATTATATATGTATATTTCCAGTCCAATTCGTGTCCCTGCTAACGAATCTCGCCTTTCACACAAAACCCACATGTAAGATGCGTTTCTCTAGCCAAATGATACAAACCTCACATCCCACGGTGATCTACAAGTTCTTTAAGGTACATTAACAAGATTTCTTGTGTATCATCTCTCATGTATATTTTGTATGTCTAACATGATTAATAGCGGCATTGTCGTGACTTGCTACAAGGCTTGTCGCTCGTAAAATGGATTTGGTTTTATGGGACGGTTAAATTTGCTTCGATTTTTTATTGGATCTTTTAAAGATGACTTTTTTGTTGTGTTGGAGATGACTGTGCGGCTTGGGTTGTTAATTTTGTACTTCTTGTTAAGACCCTCTTCGTGTTTGCCTCGACTGTTCATGGATTTTGTTCGCTTAATTGGCTAGGGTTTTGAACTATTTCAATTTGCTCAATTAATCTGAAGGGTTAATATCTTTAATTTATGGGGTTAAGTTAATTTTTTTCTTAGTGTGAAGTTAACTGGAACCCTGTTTAGAGCCGTGCACGTGGTTTCTATTTCATGCTACAAAAACCTTTCTTTGACGATAAATTACCGTAGTATCAGGATTTCTTGTTCTTCTTGAAGATGAGTCTGAACAGGTTGTTCTTCTTTTTTGTGAAATATAGTTTTAACATTAATTAGTCTTTCAATAATCGTGATTATGTTACAGTAAGTATGTGTTTATAACTGATTTTTTTTCATGCTGCTTGGTTTTGATGCTGTGAATCTGAAGAACCCGAATATTGGTTCTGTAATAGTTATTGTTATTCTAATTTTTTCGGGTTCAAAACTGGTTCTGTTGGTCAGCATAGGCTCCACTTCATTGTTGCAACTTTCTTATGTGGACAAGTTCTGTCTTAATAACATGTTATTTGTTTGATTCATTGAGAAATAAGACAGCAATATAGTGTTGCTGAGAATGTAATCATAAATTTTCGAAGTGGAAGTTCGATTTTCTTGGCAAGGTCTCGTGGCAATTGACCTTGAAAAGTTGACTTTTGGCAGAATATGATATATTTTACTATAATTGATCCCTGATTTTGCTCAAGATTTTATATAGTTTTCTGGAGCCATGAAGCATTGGTTAACACTCACTCTTTTGAAACTTTCCAGTGAGTTACTTTGTCGTTTTTCCTCAGCGTTTGCCGTGAATACAAGCTGGTAATAAATAGTCAACTATGGAGGTTCTTCCATGTACTGATACTCGTCATGCTGGAGAATCGGAGTGCTCTGACAAAGTTCCAGAAGCATCTGATTGCAATGCAGGGCAAGCTCAAAAAGATATTAATTATGCTGGAATCTCGGATCCTCGTGGACACTATCATGAACTAAAAGAGGATAGTAATCAGAGTCAAGCTGTTTTAGAGGATTTCTTGCCTTCAGGAGGATGCTCTAATGGTGAAGCGTTCTATGAATTTGAAGTTGACGGTCAAAACCTTTCTTGCTATTCTCATGATTCTGAAGATGACGATGTTGAAAAGGGAAATGATGATCATTTTCCTGAACCTGATTTTGCACTGGAGAATACAGATGCAGCAGAGGATGCATTTGAAAGTGAAGCACCTACAAACAACTCCACTGTGGGTTCATCTCGCTCTCGAATCAACACAGTTGAAACTGATAAACCCCTGGCAGTTTGGGTAAAGGTATACCATATTTACCATTTTATTCCTCGGTTCCTTTACCTCTATTAATGAAGTATGACTGCATTAATCGGCATCTAAAAAGTTGTTCTGAATCGATGTTATGATAAGTAATCGCATTTTTACCTTTTTCTGCTCACAGTGGAGAGGGAAATGGCAATCAGGAATAAGATGTGCGAGAGCTGACTGGCCTTTGTCCACTCTGAGAGCAAAACCAACTCATGATAGGAAGCAATATCTTGTTATATTCTTTCCCCGTACAAGAAATTATTCTTGGGCCGATGTTCTTCTAATTCGTCCAATCAATGAATGTCCACAGCCCATTGCTTACAGTAGTCATGTAGTTGGTGCAAAGATTGCTAAGGATCTGAGCGTTGCTCGTCGATTTATCATGCAGAAGCTGGCTGTGGGCATGCTAAATATTCTTGATCAGATAAACCGTGAGGTTGCTCTTGAGTATACAGCTTTATATTGCTGTATTTGCACTGATTCATTCTCATACATAGCACTTTTTTCATGAAATTTTATATATTGTTATGCTACAAGCTTATATCTTTATTATATATTCTCATATAAATCTCAGGCTTTGGTAGAGATTGCTCGTGATGTCACCGTTTTGAAGGATTTTGCTCGGGAAGCTTCGAATTGCAAAGAGTATTCTGAACTTGGAGGGATGCTTTTGAGACTTCAAACAGTAATATTTCTCACCATACAATAATACTCATTTTCTATCCCACATTAGACTCTCTTTTAAGTTTAAAGCTTTTATTTTTCCTAACTATATATCGCAATTTTGGCTCTAATTCTGCAAAATTTAGTCGGCATTTATCCAGCCGATTTTACGCATTATGTGCATGATTCATTTCACTGTGAAGTCCAAAAGGAACCATCTTCTTGGTCGGTGCTAAGGATTTTTTGTCGATTTTTAGCTGATTCAAGTTTTTTTTTCGATAATGACTATGTTTTAATTCTTTAATCTCCAGATGATACTTCCTCGGTGCCTAAATTCAAGTTGGCTTCAGAATTCATTACAATCATGGAAACAACAATGTCAGAATTCGAATACTGCTGAATGCGTAGAAGTGCTAAAAGAGGTACTTGCTTGCTTGTAATGTGAAGATACCTCCTTTCGACAACTTCATTTTGTTTTGATATTTCTCCGTTCAGGAATTGACTGAGTCCATCTTATGGAATGAGGTGAACTTAGTGTCAAATGATGGAACAAAAGTCGGTCTTGGGCCTGATTGGAAGAGTTGGAAACAAGAAGTTATGAAGTGGTTTTCGTTTTCACATCCTTCGGTGACCTCTCCAGGATCCGAAAAATCTGCCTCTGAGAGTCCATCAGTCATTGGAAATCAGATTTCTCGGAAGAGGCCAAAGCTCGAGGTTCGTCGTGCTGATGCAAATGCCCCTTGTTCAGTACAATCTTTTTCTACTGAAGTGGAGTCGGAATTCCTTAATCAGCATGACATTCGGAATACGATATCATTTGGTTCCGAAACTCCGAAAAAAGAGGCTGGATGTATTAGTGATCTGCCTGATAAATGGAATGATATAGTAGTTGAGGCCGAAAGTGTGACTAAGGACAAGGTAAAAGATACGGAGCTTACACCTGAGATTCTTGCTACTCGGAAGTCATTGGATTTAGGAAGTCATAATCGACAATGTGCTGCATTTATCGAAGCAAAGGGACGGCAGTGTGTGAGGTTTGCTAACGAAGGAGAAGTCTACTGTTGTGTACATTTAGCCTCTCGTTCGAGGGAAAATTCTGCAAGAGTAGGCTCAGTTCATCATCAAGATTCACCAATGTGTGGAGGTACAACTGTTCTTGGTACAAAATGCAAGCACAGAGCTCTGTCTGGTTCTTCTTTCTGCAAGAAACACGAGCCGCAAGATGGGAAAAATGCGACACCTTCAGTTCATGGGATTAAGAGAAAATGCGAGGATACAGAATTCATTACAGAAAGTCGAAGTTTCAACACTCATTTGATTTCTGGAGAACATGGAAGCCCTTTTTTTGTAGATCGTTTATCAGGTAAAAGCAGCATGAGCCAGAACCATGAGCAGCATGGAGTTAGCAACGACGAGAGAGCGTTTTGTGTTGGTTCTTTGCCTGAGGGTGGTGAAGAAGCTTGCGTTGAAACCCCAAGTAGGCATTCTTTATACTGTGAGAAGCATATTCCGAATTGGCTTAAACGTGCAAGAAACGGGAAGAGTAGAATCATCTCCAAGGAAGTTTTTCTAGATCTTCTGGGGAATTGTCACTCAAGAGATAAAAAACTGCAGTTACACCAAGCATGTGAACTCTTTTTTAGACTTTTTAAGAGTATTTTATCTTTACGAAATCCTGTACCGAAGGAAGTGCAGTTTCAGTGGGCGATTACAGAGGCTTCAAAAGACAAAGGAGCTGGACAAATATTAATGAAACTAGTATCCAAAGAAAAGGAGAGGCTAAAGATGTTATGGGGCTTTGGTGATGAACATAACTCGCTTGGATCATCGGCCAATGAGGATTCTTCCATTTTGATGCACACGTCCGATGAGGGCGAGCATCAAAATGTCATCAGGTGTAAAATTTGCTCAGAGAAGTTTTCCGATGACCAGGTCCTTGGGGCACATTGGATGGATAGTCATAAGAAAGAAGCACAATGGCTCTTCAGGGGCTATGTATGTGCGATCTGCCTTGACTCTTTTACGAACAAGAAGGTTCTGGAATCACATGTACAGCAGAGGCATCACGTGGAGTTTGTCGAGAATTGCATGCTTTTACAGTGCATTCCTTGTGGAAGCCATTTTGGGCATTCAGAAGAGTTATGGTTACATGTTCTTTCAGTTCACCCGTGCGATTTGAGGTTACCAAATGATGCTAAGCAACCAGATGTTAGTTCCTGGAAGAAAACAGAGCCAACAAATGTAAATTCAGCAGAGCAAATGAAATATGAAAATCAGTCGGTTAATCGGAGATTTGTCTGTAGGTTTTGTGGGTTAAAATTTGATTTGCTACCTGATCTTGGAAGGCATCATCAAGCTGCTCATATGGGTCAAAGCGCTGCGGGACCTCGTTTAATGAAGAAAAACACACAGTTTTATGCACATAAACTGAAATCAAGTCGAATGAATCATTCGAGATTTCAAAAATCATTAAATTCAGCATCATACAGGATTCGGAATAGAAGTGTGCAGAATTCGAATAGCAGAATTCAAGAATCATCTTCTGTAAGCCCAATGGACATCCCGATTCAATCTTCCGTGCCTGAGGCTTCTGATCTTGGCAGATTATCTGATTTTCAATGTTCAGATATTGCAAAAGTGTTGATGAAAGAAATTATCAAAACTAAACCAAGGCCTAGTAGTTCCGAATTGCTAGAAATTGCGACTTCAGCTTGCTGCAAGACATCCTTACAAGGTTTTTTAGAGGCAAATTATGACATACTTCCTGAAAAAGTGTACCTGAGAGCAGCTAGACTATGCAGTGAAAACAATGTTTCGATTGATTGGCATCGAGAAAGTTTTGTTTGTCCTAAAGGGTGTCGAGAAAAAGTAAAATCTCCGATATCGTCATTAGTCATGGAATCATCAGACAAAACACTTAAGTCAAAATCTTACACTTCACATCTCATTACTTCAGACTGGACTATGGATGAATCCCACTGTTTAATTGATTCACAGCACTTTTCTACTGATCTCTCCGAAAAAAATATTGTCTTATGTGATGACATAAGTTTCGGTCGAGAATCGGTCCCTATAGCATGTGTAGTAGATGAAAATATTCTGAATGGTGAGGGGCCTGATGGGCAAATGATGGATTATTCTTTTCCATGGGAAAGCTTTAAGTATGCAACAAAGTCATTCTTGCATCACTCCATTGCTATTGAATCTGAGGTATGTATCGTAAAAAATCGGCTTACCGCAAAATTTATCTGTTTATATTTCTATCTTACTCGTATCGAATGCGTGTAATGTTCAGAGTTGCCAATTGGGATGCACTTGTAAGCTAGAAATATGTTCTCCCAAGACATGTGATCATGTTTATCTTCTTGAGAATGATTACGATGATGCGAAAGATATATATGGAAATCCGATGCAAGGAAGGTTTCCGTATGACGAACGAGGTCGGATTATATTAGAGGTAATGTTCATAATCATTGTCATTTTATACTTCATTTTATTCATTAGAACCGTTATTCGTGTACGTATTCAGGAAGGTTATCTAGTTTACGAGTGCAATCAGAGGTGCTGCTGCGACCGAGAGTGCCAAAACCGAGTTTTGCAGAATGGATTACAAGTAAAGCTTGAAATATTTAAAACCGAAAGAAAGGTGCATGCAAATTCTAACATAGCTAAATAAATACAAACATCATTAAAATGTTCATATGTTGCTCGATTTCGCAGGGTTGGGGGGTAAGAGCACGACAAGCAATATATCGTGGCACGTTCGTGTGTGAATACATTGGAGAGGTTATAGATGAAGACGAAGCAAATGAGAGACGAATCAGGTTTGTGATCGTTGTCATTTTTCAAGTGTTTTATGTCGTATTTTGAAATATATTTCAATGCAGATATGGAGAAGAAAGTTGCATATACTTTTACGAGATCGATTCTCGAATCAATGACATTAGTAGGTTGATAGATGGGCAGCTTACATATATAATCGATGCGACGAATTACGGAAATATTTCTCGTTACATTAACCATAGGTGAGTTACTAGAGATGATCATCCTACATGTTTTCTCAAGGCATTAAAATCGATTCTTCGTTGTACATAGCTGCTCACCGAATCTAATGAACCATCAAGTTCTCGTCGAAAGCATGGATAGTCAGCTTACGCATATCGGGTTCTACGCCAGCCGAGATGTAAGAACTTTGCTTTCTTGCTACATTACTACGTAAGTGTCGTAATTTCCGTACCAACTTTGTGTTTGGTGTTTCATGTTATGAGCAGATAGCAATTGGAGAGGAATTAACATATGATTTTCATTACAAGTTAGTAGCTGGAGATGGTTGTCTCTGTCTCTGTGGATCATCAGATTGCAGGGGAAGACTTTATTGAATTCTTCGGTTTTTCTCGAGATTTTGAAGCTCGGTATTTGTAAACCGCAAGCTTCTTGAGGTTCTTGTTTAAAATGTTCAGTTAAATTAGTTGAATATGTTGAAGACTTGAAGGTATAAGATAATGTTTTGGAATGAAAAATTTAAAGATTATTACAAAGTTGTCCCAATTTGAATGAGTGCTGATGTTAAAAGCTAGACAAAGTTAAAAGTTTCATGTGCATAGTGCTAAATGAAACTGAGAAATCAATACCATTTGTTGTCATAATAATCACTCAAAATGAATCCCAATTTATAAAATAATAATTCATTACCCAAATTTTTTTAATTTATAATGATATATTTATAATTTAAAATAAAAAAATAAAAAATGTACATGCATATCGATATGAAAACATTGATTCTAAATTTACAATATTTAATAAATTATATTATCAAAGTGACAAAATCAATCATCGAAATTTGATTTTGATCAAATATCTGATTTATTAAAATTAAAAAATTTTGAGAATTAAATATATGACATACATAAATTTCAGAGACTTTTTTTGTTAAAACTTATAAAATATGTGAATTAATTTTGTTATTTTTATATAATCTAAAACAATTATATAATTTTGGGATCAAAATTATCAAAATATAAAATTATTGGAAATAAGATAATGTGTTGCCAATCAAAATTTGTTAAATTTAGGGATTATTTGTAGACATCACTTTCTTGTCCAGCTAGGCAACACTCTTGTTGACTGGATTCTCACAATAAAATGACCAGAAAGGTGAAGAAGAGAAGAGAAGAACCAATTGAATCTTGTTTCTATGCATACTTCACAGCACAGGTCCGGGGAAGTTAACTGCGGCTTGTAATCGTTGTCTTTGAAGCAAAAAAAAAGGAGCAGATGAAGAAGATTCTCTCGTAATGAAGAAGTTAATGATACCTCCCTCAGAAAGCTCGCAAGTTTCAACTTTGAAAAGAATTCTTATTTTACACGCTGTATAAATCCATAGAAGAGCACCTCTCGCCTTGACATTATTTTATCTTTGAGACCCACAATGGAAGATAGTGGCCACGCCCATTATGTATTTCTCTGTAACCAGACAAACTATCAAAGCTGTGTGCTTTATGCTTTGAATGATAAAGAAGTAATCATAACATGTGAGATGAGTTTGAGTAAGTTTTAAATGAAAAAAAGTATTAATTTTTGGACCCATCTCTCTGTGTTGCTTTGATAACCCCAAATCATTTGTCTTGGCACCAAGCGCACCAATCGTTTTCTGGGTGTTCTGCAAACTCGAAACAAGGGGGGATTGCTGTGAACCCTCTTTGAACTTTGCGCAGTTTGTTGTTTACCTCTTGTTTGTTTCTTTCTGCAGAAAAATTCCTTTAACTAGCTCGCTTTCAAGAGTAAGTTACTTACGCTGAATTTGTAGTTGGGTTTTGATTTATGGGTTCCTTTGTCTGTTGCAGTTGGGTTTTCCTCTTCGAGTTACTGCAATGTTTTTGAATTGATCTAGCGCTGAGATCTTGTAGAAAAAAACTCCATGGAAGGAATTAGAATCAGAAGATTAGAGCAAAGCCAGGGACAGGGACAGGCAAAAATAAGAAATGTTCCAATTGCTGTTACTCCAGAAGGATTTTGGTGTTGTCCTTCTCCAGTTGTGTTCCAGAAGACGATTAAAACACAAGCTTCTGCTCTTAACAAGCTTAAGCCATCAACAAATCCTCCTCAACCAGCTCCAGTACAAAAAAAGCAAGCCACAGAAGCTGATAAAAAGACTGCAACTTCATCGTCAAGGTCCGGTACACCGGTTCCGAGTGCTTCGGTGCAAAGTGCTTCTAGAAAGGTAACTATTGAGTTTGGTGAGCCTGGAACGAGTGATTTGAGAGTGGTTTTGCTCGGACAGCAAGGTATTTCGGTTAAATTGAATGTTCATAGTAATGTACTAGTGAAAAACAGCATCTTTTTTGCTAATGAATTGGAGGATCAGCACCAGAAAGTCATCCCTTTGATTGAAATTGAATGCTTTGAGGATGTCGAATTGTGTGTTGAAACCATTGGACTTATGTATTGTAAAGACGTAAGGCAACGATTGATGAAGCAAAGCGTTTCGAATGTGTTATCGATACTCAAGGTAAAGAAACAAGCACAAACTCGTTTGATTCAGATTACCCTTTATTGTTTTGGTCATGATTGAGCATTCTATTACAGTTTTCGATTTTTCGGGTTCGAAACTTATCTCTTGTTTGTCAATTAACCAGGTTTCTGAAAAGCTCGGCTTTACGAAATGCATTGAGACATGCTTAGAGTACTTGGAAGCAGTACCTTGGGTTGGAGAGGAAGAAGAATCAAAAGTTATAAGTTCGGTAATGCATCTCCGAGGCGAAAACATCGGCGTAAAACCCGTACTCAAACGTGTATCATCAGAAATGCATGTACAGCCTAAAGACACACTTTCTCAGATATTAGAATTGGTACTCAAAAGCAATGAAGATAAAGGGAGACGAGAGATGAAGTCTGTTGTGCTTAAACTTCTCCGAGAAAACGAAACCTCTTCATCTAAACTATGCGACGAAAAGATTTACTCATCTTGCAGAAACTCTCTTGAAACATTACTGAGTTTATTCAGGGAAGCAGCTGATAAGAATTTTAGTGATAAAACAGTAGATTTAAGAGAATCACATGGTAAGAAGATGGCTTTTGAAGCAGATAATCTCTTATGGTTACTCGATATTTTAGCACTTCAACAATCAGCTGATGAATTCGCGATAATTTGGTCTGTTCAAAAAGAGCTTGCTTCACTTCATACCGAACTTCCGATTATATTTCGACACCATATAAGCTTGATTACGGCGAGATTATTTGTCGGAATAGGAAGAGGTGAGATTCTTGCATCGAAAGAGACACGACATTTGCTGCTTAAGACATGGTTGCAGCAACTGATTAATGACTATAGATGGTTACAGAATAGCTGTAGATCTTTCGATAGAGGCGTAGTCGAAGAGGGAATCGGTAGAACGATTCTTACATTGCCGTTAGAGGAGCAGCAGAGTATTCTTCTATTCTGGTTAGGGAGTTTCCTTAAAACCGGAGATAATTGTCCGAATCTTCGTAATGCTTTCGAGGTTTGGTGGAGACGGACTTTTGCACGGACTAATGTGATAAATGATGATCAAATTGGACAAGTCTCATTTGTGGAACAAATACTTTAGAGTTCAGATTCAGACATCGTTTGCCTGCTTCAAATGACCTGGTGTATTTTTATGTTAATTGGATAACAATTATGTTAATTGCTTTCTAGTCCTGGTGTATTTTTATGATATTTCTGGTAAGTTTGAGGACTAATTTCATAATTTTGAAAATTGAGTGAACTTGAAATCAAGGTTTTAATTTAGGGTTATATGTTTTAATTTTTGAATTTCGGAGCCGAAATTTTGATCACATTATCTAATTACAAATTTATTAGTTAAATTAATTTTTGAATATATTAAGTATATTTATCATATTTTCTTTTTAATAAAATGAAAAACATGTAAATTACAAATTTCAACTTAAAATTGTATTTAAAAATAATACTTCTTATAAAATCAGGTTTATTATTTAAAATATTAGCATTCAAACAATTTAAATTTAAAAATTAATAAATGTAATTTTAGATTTTTGAATACTAAAATAAAGACAAAAACTGGCTCAATTGTCAAATATATATTCTATGATATAATAATATATCATAGAATTAATTTATTCTTAAAATAATAATGTAATAAACGGAAATTTAATTATTTTTTCTATTATGTTTTTAAAATATATTTAAAGAGTGTTAGAAAGCCCAATTACGATGTCCAATTTTAGCCATAATAGCCTAGTTTCCATTATATGGGCCATAACTTTCCTTGATCATATTCGGCTCACAGGCACAGCTCACAGGAGCTTTTCCCTGTTAATTCCCTCTGGTGTTTGTGAAATGTAAATTCTTTCAAAATGAGACATATTACAGAGTAGAACCTGAGGCGGAATTCATAAATAAAGTGATTATATGTGTGGAAAAGAACAGTTTCGTCTTCTTTTCCATGGTAATACTGGTTCCCTTGCTCCTAAACTTACTGATGCTTATTCTAGTATATGGGATCGCATTTTTGTAATTCGTCTTGGTCCAAGGTTTTATCTTTTTGCAGGAGAATGAAAATCAGAACGGGGTTTTCAGGCCACAACAGGATTCTGAAGGATCAATAGTCAGTTATGGGTTATGGCCCAGCTTCAGTTGTATGGATATTGGATAGGGATTTTGGTGAAAATCAGACAACCACCCAAAATCCTAAATGAAAAACAAACATTTTAGTGATCAAATCGGAAAATACAGTTCCATTTTCTTGTTAAACCAATGGAAACCATTCTCTCCCTACGTTGCTTCTGCCCAGTTAAGATTCCTTCTACACCTCACTTCAAACCTGTCTCTGGGTTCAAACCCATTTCGTCTCATCTCAAAAGGGACCCTTTTGAATCGGCTGGTAAAGCAACCTGGGTGTCGAATGTTCATCAGGGACTGGCCGCGGTCGCTATTTCTCTGGCACTCAACTTTTCTTTGCCCGGTCTAACGCACAATGCATTTGCATCTGAATTTGATGTTCTGAACGAGGGCCCTCCAAAGAAATCCTACGTTGTTGATGACGCTGGTGTACTCAGTCGCCTTACACGGTTTGATTTGAAGAAACTGTTGTCGGATTTAGAGTCAAGAAAAGGATACCACATTAACGTTGTCACTGTCCGCAAACTCACAGTAAGTTAAGCCCTTGTCAGCTTTAGTTATTTTTTTGTCTGAATGTAATCTTAAACACCATGATCGTGCTCATTGATTTAAGAGCAAAGCTGATGCGTTTGAGTATGCTGATCAAGTATTAGAACGATGGTACCCGTCTCTTGAGGAAGGTAACACAAAAGGCATACTTATACTTGTCACTAGCCAAAAGGAAGGAGCAGTTACCGGAGGCCCTGATTTCGTAAAAGCCGTTGGTGATTCCGTCCTTGATTCCGTTGTATCCGAAAATCTTCCCGGTACCCTAATGATTCGATGAATTCAATTCAAAAACTTTAGTTTGCTTCATTCCTAATGTGAATTGTGTTACATTTTCAAAAATGTGCAGTTCTAGCTAGTGAGGAGAAGTATAATGAAGCAGTGCTTTCGGCCTCGACCCGTCTCGTGGCTGCAATAGATGGCCTTCCTGATCCCGGCGGTCCTCAAACCAAAGACAACAAAAGAGAATCGAACTTCAAAACTCGAGAAGAGACAGAGGAAAAAAGGGGTCAGTTCACTCTTGTAGTTGGTGGCTTATTGGTTATAGCTTTTGTTGTCCCTATGGCTCAATACTATGCCTACATATCAAAGAAATGAACACGGTCATTTTTTTCGTCATTCGGGATTTTTATTCTTTGTTAGAATTGACCTGAATTTGCAATATCTTCTATTGTATTGTACCTTAAGAGATATTGCAACAAATATTACAATGCTAAAGCAGATTTCTCAGAATCTTAGCTTTAGAAGAAATGGCATTTTGTCTGCAAATGATGGATCAGAGTATTTCCCTGTAAGAATCTGGTTCACAACATGCTTATTTGCAGCTTCAGTGTAATGAATTCCATCCCAAATTACATATTCTGTATTATCATTACACCCTATTGCAGTAACTGAACTTCCATTAACGACTCTCGTTTCTCCACAGGCAATTCGGCTATCGTAATTCAACGGTGGACCTCCATAACCACAACAAGCCATCAATGGCTTCTCAAATCCTGTAAGATAATTCATTAGTCGAAAAATTAGTCGACTGCAACTTGTTTTATCGGCTGGCTAACCGTATTTTGTGTAGTTTTCGATTAGATTAGTCTTGATTGTGAAGATATCAATGTAAGTAATATTTGCATCTCTGTATTGGCTTTGCATCTTTTTAGACAGTGCTTGAAGTTGCAGGTTTAGAAGCTTTGAAGCTTGATTATGCGAAGCAACGCATCCAAGTTCATCGAACTTAGACGAGTCTGTTCCGAATTTGACTATGTTTTGAGGTAAGCAGCCGAGGGGACCGGTGTTGTGAATCCATAAATTCCGTGCCCCTTCGTTGTACAATATCTGCGAAACGAACATGAACATTTACGAGATTTAGAGAACGAATGAAGGTTAGTGTGATTACCTCAATTCCATTTTCAAATTCAGATAGAATAGTTGGAACTGAAGCTAGAACTTGATCGAATGTCTTCGTATAGAATGCACCGGCTAAATCATTCTGTCCGATATCGAACATGTAAAGTCCTTTCTGAAAATAATCTTTACCCGGAATGTACTTATCGTATTTCTTCGCTGCGAAAATATGATACAAATGCATGATGATAATTCAGTATGAATGTGTATATACATACATGATGAGTTACTTTTAGCTTGAATATCTTCAACTTTTTGCTTGAATCTCCGAAACTGAGCGATTTGAATCCCGAATGAAAACGGGCTAACGGACGATGCAGTTGCGGGAAGTATAGTCGATCCCGCAGCAGCAAAGTTGCATCCTTGTCTGAAACTTGGTGTTCCTATTGAATCCAGATATGGATTCAAAAATGGCAACTCCATTGAATCCACTGTTAGTAATATTACAAACATTGTAAGAAATGCGTGTTTTTTATCACGAAACTTGATCGAAACTTACTGAGAAAATCGATGATTAAACGGCCATCGCAGAACCGGCCGGACGGAGTTTGGAAGTAACTTTGGCCATTAGGTAATTCAAGGGATTCACCTAGTCCTGCAATAAGGCCTCCGGTGTCGGAATTGGAGTCTCCGAAGTTGAAAACGGATGGATAATCGAAAGAAATCGAGATAGATGAAGGGAAGAAGAAGAAGAAGATGATGAGGAGTAAGAGAAAATTAATGGTTGAAGCCATTTGTATTCATGAAGAAAAAAAGGCATGTTTTATGTAATAAAAATGTTTGTTGTTGTTGATTCTCTTGTTTGTACTCTAAGTAATCATTTTGGTTGCTGTCTTAACACTTTTCTGTTAATCAAAATAGACAACTCTCAAACACAATTCTTATTCATTATTTGACACTCGACTTTGTTCAATGAAAGTTCGAGTTTGTTTTATTTTTTTAAATTGAATTTGAATTCCTAAAGAAATTTTTAAAATTTTTCTAAATTCATAATTTACATTATTAATGAGAAAATTACAATGGTGACTCCCAATGTTTAAATTGTGTAAATGTTATGTTCTCAAAATTTTAAAATTACATGCAAAACCTTCGAAGTTTCAAAATCGTCCAGGAATGACCATCGAGTAAATAGTAGTAGTTTTCATCTTTTTTCTTATGAGTGTTTTGATAATTTATGTGTTATTTTTAATTTTTAAAATTTTTGAGATATAATCATTACTTCTTTTTAAGGTTAACGGGTCAAATACAAACTATAGAACATTTATAATATTAATATGAGTTAGAGTCAAATGTAAACGGTTTTGGAATTTCGAGAGATAACCACGTAATTCTTAAACTTTGATAACATGTTGTTTACAATTTTAAAAAGTTTGATGTCAACATCACATATAATATCAATTTTGGGGACATTACTTTTACACTATTTCAAAATTTGGCTATCACTGACAAACAACACTCTATATGTTGAAATTTGTCATTGTATACTAAATGAGCCCTAGTATTTTACATATTTTGTATCATGCACTCGATATCCTAACAGTAACATGCCCTAATATGATAAATTCATATTTAATCATAGTTTTTTTATTTTCTGAACTTACCAATTCAAACCCAAAAGTCAAACTTGATGTGATATAATCAAATATTAATTTTTTAAACACTCAAATTAAATTCAATTTGGTTAGTTTGGACACCTAATTTCATCTATTATTTCGACTTTCCATGATATAATGGAGATGAAGAATAGTGTTTAATGTAAAAAGGTTTGGGGATATGGATGACAATTTAGGTTATCCGTTTTACTACCGTGTAGGATCTCTCGAGGATGCGGAAACATCTTAAGCAAAACCCAACATCTTTTATAAACAGGGAACAATTATATATTAAGTATAATGATTCGTCCATTATTTATGCGAAGTTTTTTCTCTAGCAGAGTGACGACTATCCCAATGAAATCGAAAAGTTGTTTGTGCTCACCTTGAAGTAGAGGTGAGGTGGGTGATCTCCTATCTTAACCTGAGCTGATAATAATTTAATATATACACACCCTGTCCGTAACGACCCACCTTTCACTTGTACAATGTTGTTCGTTTTGGAGTAGGCTAGCTGTAATACTCATACCTAATTTTCACGGCTTTACTTTTTTCATAGCTCCAAACTCCCATGCGGGCCACCATCCCTATTTTACCCTATGGTGAGCACGCTTAACATCACAGTTCTAATATTATCATTGCTACTTTTATAGGGAAAATACATTGTGTAATGGTAAATGAATCACTATACTTAATCTTTGATTATTCACCTTCTATAGTAGATACTGAGATTCACCTAAGGTGTTCTACTACCCATCCTATTATTCACACACAAATTTAATTACTCGTTTATATTTATTTATATATAATAGTAAATTATCAAAGACAACAAAAGAATACTAGTTTATTTTTTCTCCAATTTTGCATCTTTATATGTANTCGAGAGATAACTACGCAATTCTTAAACTTTGATGATATGTTATTTACAATTTTAAAAAGTTGGGTGTCAAAATCACTTATAATATCAACTTCGGGTGTATTGTATGAAATTTACAAACTTTATGACAGTAATTTTACACTATTTCAAAATTCAGTGTCAGTAACAAACAACACTCTATTATTAATGTTGAAATTTGTCATTGTATACTAAATTAGCCCTAGTATTTTACATATTTTGTATCATGCACTCGATATCCTAACCATAATATGTCCTAATATGATAAATTCATATTTAATCATAGTTTTTTTATTTTCTCAACTTACCAATTCAAACCCAAAAGTCAAACTCGATGTGATATAATCAAACATTAATTTTTTAAACACTCAAATTAAATTCAATTTGGTTGGTTTGGACACCTAATTTCATCTATTATTTCGACTTTCTCATGTTATAATGGAGATGAAGAATATTGTTTAATGTAAAAAGGTTTGGGGATAGAGATGACAATTTAGGGCTTTTTCGGTGAAATAATGCTTAAAAAAAGGGGGTATTTTTTTTAGTGTCATACGCATATACATATCGCGGCCGCGTGTCGTGGTGTCGGACGCGTTTCATACGAATCGCGGCCGCGTCTGGTAATCGCGGCTGTGTTTACCAGACGCGGCTGCGATTCGTTATTTTATTTTATTTTTTAAATTTTTGAATTGAAAAATTTTAATTTTTTTATTTAATATTTTATGCGAAACGCGGCCGCGTTTACCAAACGCGATATGTCCTTTATGAGATATGTCCTTTATGATTTTAATATTTACACAGATATAGATCGTCGTCGTCGTGCTCGTGTACCTGCAGCGTCGTCATTATTGTATCGTTAGGAACATCATATTAGCGCGGATATTATGCGAGGTGAACCAGGTACCTTGGCCCAATTCAAGTACGGAGAGTATTACCTGAACAACATGGGCGATGTAGATGACAGAGTTATTGGGATGTTGATTGAGTGGGGATTCTATGGTGTACTTAAGACCGTACGCCTGAAATTAGATACTCACCTTATGACTGCACTTGTTGAGCGCAGGAGGCCAGAAACACATACATTTTTTCTACCGTCTGGTGAGACTACCATTATACTTGAGGATGTGTCGATGATTTGGGGGTTACCTATTAGGGGTGCTTGTATTACCGGTATACGAACCAGTAGAAGTGATCATGATTGGATTCACTTCTGCACACAGACTTTCGGTTGGTCTCCTAGTACCAAAGTGTTTGCTGAGCCGTATTTCAAAATAAAACAATTGGGAGAGTTTGTTATTGCTCGGGTGACTACGGATTTAGAATCCGATGAGGAGGTCATTCAGCTAGCCCGTGCTATATATCTATTACTCGTAGTAACCGTTACATTACCTTATACTAACGGTGATCGGGCTAAGTTATCATTGATAGATCTTTTTGGTGACGTTAATGAGTTCACTTATTTAAGTTGGGGGTCCGTTGTACTCGCTAACTTGTATCGCGAGTTATGCAGAGGGGCGTTGGGCGAAGTGACGCTGGGTGGAGCATTTCGACTTGTTCAGGTAATTTTTTAAAAATCACATTTTTCATTCGTCTCCTAAATGAAATTTAATGGCTTCACAAATGTAGATTTGGGCATGGTCTCGTATACCATCGATTACCCCTATGTTTATGAGACGATTTAACCGTGATCCTTTTGACGCTCGATGTTTTCAGTTTTTTGGCTGGAGGTACAATACGTGTAACATTTTTGTTAACTTTTAACTAAACGTTCATTTATCGTGTCCATTTCATTTGTTGCAGGGTTTTCGGTGGTAATTTGGACCCCCACGATACTGGGAACAACTCGATACAGTTATGTAGAGAGTCGCTAGATCTCCTAGGCCTTAGAGAGGTACCGTGTATTTTTAATGTTATTGTTTTATGTTTGTTAATCGTTGTTTTGTAGTTTATATGGAGGCCGTATGGACGTGCGGATTACGACCAAGCCGACGAGGTAACCACCATGTTGTGGATGTACACGGGACCACTTATATACTTCGGTCGCGTGGAACCAACACCACCCAGATCGTGTATCTCGCCATATGGGGCTCCCTCTTTGGATTCCCCGTGCACCAAAATCTGCATATGTACTTCACCGTTTGCATTTCGCGAGTGAGCGAGGGCAAGATTGGTGTACAATTCACGCACATTGGATCTCTATGTGGGAGAACTTCGAAAACCACTTGTGCGGTGAATTAGAAGGGGTCAACGAAGATACATACTTTGCGGGGTGATGCATCTAGCGGGGTGATGCATCACTGGTGTAGGAAGACCATTGGTGTACGTCACACGGTGGTCAACGAAGACCACTGGTGTACGTCACACGGGGTGATGCATCTAGCGATCAGGTCGGATGAAACGAACAGGTGGAGAGGGGGGGTTCGCTGAGCCAATGACTCACGTGGTAAACGTCACACAATGTTATTTCTTTTTGTAAGTAATTTACATACTAATTTGTTTGTATATTTAGGTGAATGAAGTGGGCGACATAGCTGAGCACAGTATGTAGGGTAATGTGGAAGCATCACAAAGATTACGGGATGTGGGAGCGTTCACATATTCACAGGTGTACGGGCACTGGCCGTCGCCGCAGTACACATCTCCCGATAACGGATTTTCTCCTCCACCTCATAAAAGTAGGGGATAGACTTCGAACCCAACGCAGTCGTTTCCAACAGCTCCACAGTACCCTTCTACCGGGCAAAGTTCTTGGATGCCTCCGTATACCACACCGCAGAATGATCCCGGATCCGGTCCAAGTGAGCCACCACCAGTGCGTCGAGGTCGTCGTCCACACAGAACATACAGAGAACATCCTAGTCAGCTAGAACCATATGATGATAATATAGACTTTGATTTCCTTGATTAAACATTTTCACATTTCATTATAACAATTTGTTAAAATTGTAACTTTATTTATCACCTTTACAAGTATAAATTTTTCACAAGTATAAATAAATGCTTAATTATCGAGATCCATGTCAGTTTGTATTCTTGTTGTTCGTCTTCGTCCAGCTCTTCTCTTTTTTTAACAGGAATTGTCATGTCATAGAATCCATCCAGGATTAGTCCACGCGTACTCAGGCCGTAAAGATTTTATGAGCGCATGCTCATACGTAGCTCTAAGAACATCAAGGGTCGAGTTGCGTATGAACATATTATCAGGTTCACAACGAATTCTTTTTGCAGCTCTAATCGCGTGTGAGCAAGGAACCCTGTAAGTGTGTCATTTCGAACATGTGCATGTCTGTCTTTGCAGGTCAACATTGTGTATGTATGAGGCACTACTTCTTCCGCTTTCCATCTCAATTTCGGCTACGAGCCGATCACTGTCCCACATTTTTATGGTGTGTGGTCAGCTTTTCTCTTTGCCCGACGGTAGAAGTTTTGTGCTACAGTTGTGAGCACATCCGCATTCCTCACCATGCCAGCAGTTTCACGCCTCCGCTGGATAAATATTTGGTTCGCTTGATAGAAGGTGGTCATCACAATCTTACAAATAAGTAGCCGACGAGCAGCCTTCAAAGCTTCATTAATCGCTTCTACCTGATTAGTAGTTAGTGTTTCATACCGCTTCCCCAAGTCGTGGGTCAGCGTCCACTTCATTTTATCCTTGGCGTCTAACCATTCCCATGCATCATGGTTTATATTCCGTATCTCCATCATGTCATGTTGCCGTTTATACTCCTTAGACCACGCTCCTGCTCTGTACGCAATTGTTTTTAACTCGGTGCTCTTGAATGCACTATATAAGTTTGAGCAAAAATGTCGAAGACACCATCGATGGTGTAAGTGTCCATTTTGGAAAGCTTCCAACTCATTCACTGCTTTCAAAATACCCGCAGCTCTATCAGAGATGACACATGTTTCGCGATCTCCAATTACATAACGATCGAGGTGTTCCAAAAATCATTTCCAAGCTCTGCAACTTTCAGAATCTACCAAAACGAATGCAACAGGGATTACATGACCTCCACTATCGCGTCCAACAACCACAAGCAATTTATGATTATACATGTCATGATAAATAATATTCCTTTAATTATTCCAACGAACACCTATGACCATAACACTTAAATGACTAAGTTACGCATACCTGGAGTACAAGTGGGTTCCATCAACAGAAAGAACCGGATCACAGAACTGATAAGCGTTTATGCTGGCTCTAAAAGACCAAAACACATAGTGAATCATGTAGTTTGGGGAGCCAAGCGTTGTCTCGTATTGGTTCCATCGGACAATAGTACCATCATTCATAGCAATCAACTCATGAAACAACGACGGCAATTTCTTCATCGAAGATTCCCATGAGCCGTAAACCATTTCGAAGCCACGCTGCAAAGCGTACCAAGTCTGCTCGTACTTTATTGACAACCTATAATTCACGCTAATATGTATCCGCACCGTTTGCACTTTAATGTCTATGAGACAATATAAAAAAATCTTAGAAATGTTAAGTAAAACAATTAAAACCGATAAACCATCGTACCGTTATCATTCCGAATGAATGACTTCATCTCATAAACAATAAAATTCCGAGACGGGTTCCTATGACCTTCCTCCAGTAGAACATTGTCACATGTGTGCCCGTAGTCGTAAACAGAAATTTGCCAAACGCGGTCACGAGCCGCACAAATAGCTCGTAGATGAAACATGCATGTGTCACCCACACATTTGATCACCCACTTCTGTGAAGTGTTTTTGATTACTCTATATTTCCACCGTCTGCGGATATGAAAATGTGCAATGAAGTACTGCAAGTGAAACTTATCTTTGAACTTCATCCTGACAGTTAGATGAGGTTCGTCAACGTCGTACTTAGTGTAACGACGTTTAGATGTGGGTATATCATTTTCGCCCACGTCAAATGGAGTTGCTAAATGAATGAACCTCATGTCGATTTCCTCAGATGAGCATTGTAGTCGGCAAACTAAACCACTACCAGTATGCACATTTCTGGCTGGCTGTACATCATCATCGGGTTCAAGATTCTCTGTTTCAACTTCTTCTTCAACCACAATTTTCGGTTCTGGATCATCTTCTGAAATCTCATCGTTCTCCTCCAGCGGCCCTATATTAAACATACATTCATAATAAATATTACAAAATGCTTCTAATAATTAGGAAGTACTCTACATTGCGAGGTTGAAGGATTCTCATTGGGGAATGCATTATCGGTATTCCATAAGTTTAAACTAATTAGATTGTGAATGCTATTGTAGTCTGGGTAACTCCACCCAGCTTCAGGATTCTCACCGGATGATGTTGATGGTGCAGAAACGTTAAGATCAAAATTAGACCACGAATTATGATAGGGATCCATAAAAAAACAAATGATACAGTGAAAATGCAACTAAACATTCGTGAGATCTATTCAGAATTGAAGTCGATTACTCTTGAAGTAGTGAATTTCGAAATACAAGATGTCCATGTTTAAATAGATCAAAATCCTACCATTCAAACGCGGCCGCAGGAGCCAATCGCGGCAGCGTCTGGTAAACGCGGCTGCGTTTCGCATAAAATATTAAATAAAAAAAATTTAAAATTTTTTTTAAAAAAATTAAATAACGAATCNCATGTTTAAATAGATCAAAATCCTACCATTCAAACGCGGCCGCGGGAACGAATCGCGGCCGCGATTCGTTTGAAACGCGTCCGACACCACGACACGCGGCCGCAATACGTATCTGCGTACGACACTAAAAAAATACCTTCTTTTTTTTAAGCATTATTTCACCGAAAAAGCCGACAATTTAGGTTATACGTTTTACTAACGTGTAAGATCTCTCGAGGATGCGGAAACATTTTAAGCAAAACCCAACATCATATATCAAGTATAATGATTTGTCCATTATTTACGCGAATTTTTTTCCCTAGCAAAGTGATGAGTATCCCAATGAAATCGAAAAATTGTTTGTGCTCACCCTGAAGTAGAGGTGAGGTGGGTGATCTCCTACCTTAACCTGAGCTGATAGTAATTTAACATATACACAACCTGTCTGTAACGACTCGCCTTTCACTTGTACAATGTTGTCCGTTTTGGAGTAGGTTAACCTTAATGACTCATACCTAATTTTCACGATTTTACTTTTTTTATAGTTCCAAACTCCCATGCGGGCCACCATCCCTATTTTACCCTATGGTGAACATGCTTAACATCCCAGTTCTAACATGATACTTGCTACTTTTATAGGGAAAATACATCGTGCAATGGTAGACAAATCACTATACTTAATCTTTGATTATTCTCCTTCTATAGTAGATACTGAGATTCACCTAAGGTGTTCCACTAGCTATCTTATTACCCACACACAAATTTAATTACTCGTTTATATTTATTTATATATAATAGTAAATTATAAAAGACAACAAAAGAATACTAGCTTATTTTTTCTCCAATTTTGCATCTTTATATGTAAAACCTTTGAATTATGAGTATTTTCATTGGGGTGTGCATGTTGTTTTATGAAAATCCCATTTTATTGAGTTTGAGATGTTTATTTTTTTATTTTTCTTATATATAAATATTTAAAGAAATTTTTAGAATTGTCCAATATAGAAACTTTGATATTTAAAACTCTAATTTGATATTGCTATTTTCAATGTCTTGTTAAAAGTATTAAATATTATGATTATCATATAATTAATTTGTCTTTTGTATGAACCATATTTAATTATTATGATATTGACTTTTTTCATTAGTAAATTATAATAGCAAATTTATAAACTAACAATATATCTCTACCTAGACTAGAGACTAGAGAGTAGTGGGCATAGAATGAAGGGGATATGCCCACTAAACGTGTAGATGTGTGTTAGGTAGGAATAATAATAGCCAAGGTTGTATAGAGCTATAAACGATTCGAGCTGAGCTGAATTGTAGTATTTTTCTAAGGTTTGGGTTTGGCTCGAATATGCAAGGTTTAGTTCGGATTCGAAAATCAAAAATCTATGATTCGAGATCCAGTTCGTTATAAAATTGAGGTTTGAGGTTCAAATCATTAAGAATTCGAACACGTTCGGCTCCAGAGGTTCGCCAACCGATCCATTTTCACCCTATAATGATGTAATCCTTTGGGGACAGGGTCACTAAGGTTAGGACAAGGACAATGATGTTCACTTACTTATAATTATGGATGGAGTGGTGAACCCAGTGGGCCAAAATCATGTGCAGAAATAATTGTACTTAGTTATAACTAATTGTGATTAGGTTGATCCCCACACCATATGGGCCCAAAAGGCCCAACAAATACGCGTGATACATTGGCCCTACTTATTCGCCTTTCGTCCAATCAAATCCCAACCTCAACGTGCCCTGCTTTGTAGTTTCATTTATGTTAAATACATTTAATTCAATTAGGGAATTAAATCATTAACGTATTACATTTATTTAATTATAAGACTAATACATCACTCTATTAGTTTAGTAATCTCTTTATTTTTTTATTTTTGTGGATGTGAAAAAATGTTAAATAGTTATTAATTGATTAATCCAATATATTAATTAGTCAAGAAAATAGAGAGAATTTAATCATTGGGAATAATTAAAATTATCTTCCTTTTAAGTTTGTGGAATATAATGGTGTATTAGATATTATAATATGTTTACAAAATAGTATTACAAATTTACTTATGAATTAAAAGTATGTTAGGAAAGAATTGGTTTTACTATTAAACTATGAACCTCTGGTAAAAATTGGAAATTTCGTAAAGAATCTATTAATTATTCTAGGTATTATACATGGGATTTATATTTTTTAATAAATTTATGATTAATTGGTTTGATATCAAATCGGATTTTATTCAGACTTGAAATTAATTTTTTATCGGATTTTGATCGAATTTGGTTTCATTTTTGTTTATTGAGATTGGTGGTGAATTAATAATCCAGTTCAATTTGATCGATTGACAATGACCCATAGTCAGTTAATAATTCAGTATTAACAACTAAAAAACCCCAACAGCACAATGCTAGGAATTGAATTTGGAAGTTTAGTTTTTTTTCAAAAACTAGGGTTTTGAATTCGATCAAAAACCCCAAATTCCAGAACCCATTGACAGAAGAAAGAGATGGTTATTTTTTTACGAGTTTCAAAGAATGATAAAGAGACAATTTTCATCAGAACTGAATCACATTGATTGTCACTGGAAATGGAAGAAGAGATGAAAAAATGTTGGTTTCTTTCCCTTCTTTGAATGCAGTTAAAATTTTAAGAAAAGTGACAGTGGAAGAGTATAGTACATTGCGTTATTAGGGCCCCGCCGGAAGACGATGAGACTTGAGAGGACTTTGTCCATAGCGTAGGTTATAATCTAGTCAAAAGTTACGTGGGTTTTAGATCTAAAATATTTTACATAATCCTACAGCTTTTTGCTCCTACACATGCAAATGTCACACCCACAAAAAACTCACGGTCCCAGCTTGAAAAACTAGCTCAATCTTTGGTTTCAGATCTCATAAAAACCCTAGTTTTTTAGGTCTGTCTAACTGCATCTGCTGTTGTCCTATTCTGATCTGATTTACCTTATATTGTATGCCTGTTGGCTAATATGTTTCTAATTGAAATCAAATGGTTCTCATTTTTGCGAGTTTTAAGTTACATCAAATATGAAAACAAATGTTTTATAAGATTGATGATGTAATGAGTAATTTGTTTAAGTTCAATTTTTACGATATGATTCACCTCTTTTATGGATTGTAATATATGCATATATGAAGTGAAGTTTTTTTCAACTATGAATAGTAACAGTATGTGGTTCTCGATTTTTGCCATGTAAACTTCACCCTCTAATCTTTTAGGGTGAAACAAATGAAAAAATATATATTTTTTCTCTTTGAAGAATCTTTCGTAGTTTGGTTGCTTATTTCACTGCCTGAAGGAAATATAGAGATTTCTTACACTTTCCTCGTACTGTATTTGCATTTTCTTGCAAATCTGTGTCACAAGATGTTTCCCAAGAACAGTTATCTTTTTCCAGAGGCTGCTGCTAGCTCGCACCAACCTTGTTCTGGTGATTCTGTTGTAAATTTTAATGGAGTTGAAATCTTGCTTCATCCTCAAAGAGAGCTTCTTTACGGTCACCATTACTTGTGCCAAAATGGTTCGCTTATTGAAGCTGCTAATTTTATGGGTAATGAAATGAATGTAGTAGCACAGAAGAAGCAGACTGTGAAAAGGGATAGGCACAGCAAAATATGTACAGCTCAAGGACCAAGAGATCGGAGAGTTAGGTTATCAATTGGGATTGCAAGAAAGTTTTTTGATCTACAAGAAATGTTGGAGTTTGATAAGCCAAGTAAAACCGTTGATTGGTTGCTGAATAAGTCGAACACCGCCATTAAAGAGTTGGTTCAGACAAAAGAGAAGATTTGTAGCTCAAAAGGAAGATCTTCTTCGTCTTATGAATTTGAGGTTATGTCTTGTGCTGCTGATGTTGTTGAGAATCCAGTAGATTCAAAGGGAAAAAGGGTAGTCGAAACGCAGCGTACAACGACAGATCTTGCTAAAGAATCAAGGGCTAAAGCAAGAGCTAGAGCTAGAGAACGAACAAAGGAAAAATTGTGCTTCAAGAATCTCAATGAGGATAAAAACACAGCTTTTGATACTAACCCTCTAGTTAATCTTCAAAATAGGAACAACCAGCATGAGTTTCTGCAGCTATTCGCAGGTTCTAGCAGCAATAATCATTCACTTTTGAAAGGGAATTCTGTGATTCGTGAACCAGTTCTTAATTTTCACGAAGACCTAATTCAAGAATCAGAATTCATTAGAAGGAAGTCAAAGAACCCTTGTTTTTCTGGTTTTCATCAAAATCTGAATGCATCAAGAGATTTCTGCTCAAATTACACACACTCTTCAGCAAACGAAACTGAGAATTGGGATAACTTTTCTTTAGAACCAAACCTTTACGTCGTCATGGATCAGCACAAGTTCGTTCAAAGGTAATAGTTTCAAGCATCAACAAAAGGTATTAGATTAAGTTTCCTTATATTACTTCTTTCTTGCTTTGAACTACATAACTCTAAATATATAAATTTACTCGAAAACTAAGACTATGAAATGCTATCGCTTATGGAAATGTAAGTTCTTTTTCTTGCTACCCTTGTAACCAAATATCTGAAAAGTATCTATGGAATGTAATATTTTCTGCGGATTTATTCTCTGTGATGTTCTTGCAACAACACAACTTTATGGTTCTTTTTCTAAAGTTTTATCTAGTTTGTTTTCTCATGGACATAGGCTAAATACTACAGTTAATGTCCAAATGGATTGATTTGCCCTGTCTTGTCAAAACAACTCTCAACTTGATGCAGGCCAGACCTTTCTGAGATGCAGCTGTTTTTTCATGACTTTTGAGAATTATAATGTAACTTGAGAGAGTTCATTTCATATCCCTTCTTTCTTTAAAGAAGAGGGAGATATGAAATCTATTAGCACGAGAACTCGTTACGTTTAGTAAATGTTCGGGTTCTGGTTCGAATACCATACATTATGTGGCTTATTTATTATACTTGACATTGGAATGCTAGTGTGTTATGACAAAAATGTATGAATTTTTTGTCTTTGATGATCATGATCCCGGACTACTACAAGAGATCAGAGATATCGAAACTCTTCCCTGTTTTACCGTTTTAGCAGCACCAGCAAAGCTTATGAATATATTCATTTCCAGAAGCATTCTACAAACGAATCAACACCCAAATTGCCCTTCAAGTGAACTTAGCTTAAATTGAGTTCGAATTCCTATCGAATCAAACCTCGAACAATAACTCATTTTTTTAACAGGTAGATTAATGGTTAGATATTACGACTATTTCCAAAGATACAAGGATTCGTACCCTAGCAACTTCTATTGGTATTAACCTTATAACATGATGGACAATACAAACCCTTAAAAAAACTTAATTTAATCTATTTTGAACTGAAGTAAACCCTTAAAAACATTTTGATTTATTTTTTAATACATTTTTTTTTTCTGATTGTGGATTGATTTATTTTAATTGAAGAAAACAAGTAATGTGATTAATTGTCATTTAGTCATTGAGCCTTGTGTCAAAGTGCCAAAGTTGACACTAATTTTTGGTTGAACCTTGAAAGAATGAGATGATTGTACCAATATGTTGTAGCCTTATTGTCCTATGAAATCTAGGGCAGGGCAGGACAGGACAGACCACAAATTGTTATAGGGTTAGGTTAGTACAATAAAGACTTATAAAATAATACAAAAATTCACTTTACATTTTTAAACAATTAATTAGAGTATATTCTTATTTAAATTACATTTTTACTCTACCAAGTTTATCTTATCCCTTTATACAATGATTAGAAAATGAGTACCTATAAAACAAGCTAAGTATATTAGTATTTACTTAACTCAAGGATGCCAACCCAAGAGTGAATTTGTCATGCCTAAAAGATAATTTGGTTGCTGAATTGTCAAAGTGATGAAACGGTCATGAGAGGCTTGGCTCCTTCGATGTTGGAGCGGTCTTGACGCGTCAGATGTTATGCAAGACTTAAGAAAATGTGTGATATTCATGGTAGATGCACTGTTTTAGAGAACTTTCATATTTCAGTGTATTTAATAACTCAAAAGGCGTGAGAAAAAGAAGAATAGATGATGACACATCATTATAAATAATAAGTTGAAGGGCCAAATTATAGATTGGATCCAAAAGCATAAAATCCTAGCTATTGCTTCATCAATCGAGATTCTTTAGGTGGATCATTCAACTTCTTCGATTTATTCTTTAGGATTGCATCTTGTCGCCTTTTTATACACTCTTTGTAACCGTTGATCCTCTCTATATTGAATTAGCCGAGGAAATTTCTTCCCGACACTGTGGTTTTTTCTAATTTTCTTTTAGGGTTTTCCATTCAAAATTGTATGTGTTCTTTATTTCTTGTTCTTAAGTTGTCCCACAAATAACTACAAATCTAAAAATTGAATCTTGATCATTATTTCGATCATAACCCAAAAAAGAACTGCAACAATATAAAATTTGTATAAAAATAATAAAATAAATTAATTTATTAACCTAAAGAAAATACATAATTTTATTTATTCGAAATTTATATTGTTCTTACTTCAAAAAATAAAATAAAAATATACAAATTTCATCTATTTTTTTCAAAAATCAAGCAAACTAGATCTGATCCGACCCGATTAAAACTCATACCGATCGATATTCTCTTTAAATATCGGTATGCACAAAATATCCATTCGATATACCAGAATGTAAATCAATGTTTTTATAGAGCTAACATGTGATTTATGGTTTTGGGCAGTTTAAAGTGGACAATAACATACAAATAAAAATGCGCTTATGTTACATCATTGTTCATCTTGTCTCCTAAGCACTTTCTTCATCGTTTTGTTCTAATACTTTTATCTTCTTCGGTCATAAGAACTCATATCGTATTGTGAAGAAAAATTGATCAATTGATTCCAGTTTTCCTGGATATATATATCTATCTATCAGAATGTACTACGATTGATTGTTTTCGGGTGAAGAATGTAAAGTATTTTTTTGGCTATAATTGGTAATAAAAAATGTCACGAAAGTGATATTGCAAAATCGATCAGGATAAGATATAGTCTGAATTTGTTACTTCATTTGACAGTGAAACGAGATTAATACATGAATTATGCAAGATCATAAAAGACTAAAAGTTATTTATTAGACATAAATGATATATAGAAGCACTATTATCTCTGCTGCACCGACTCTTCAATTTTCCTCACGTACCCGTGTCGAACTGCGTCCGACTCTTCGACTCGCTACAACTCTTGACACAAAACGACGTCGTTTTGATTTCTTCATTAATTATATTTTTTATTCGTTAGAAAAATGACTTATATGCATTCATGACTTTGTCATATAATCTATATACTTGTGAATTAATCGTGTAAGCGATAATGGATCAAAATATTGTTGCTTTTGGGGAGACATGAAATAGAACAACTATATTCATTTTTTATAAAGTTGAATTATCTTATATAATAAATTGATAAACTATTNAAAACGACGTCGTTTTGATTTCTTCATTAATTATATTTTTTATTCGTTAGAAAAATGACTTATATGCATTCATGACTTTGTCATATAATCTATATACTTGTGAATTAATCGTGTAAGCGATAATGGACCAAAATATTGTTACTTTTGGGGAGAGATGAAATAGAACAACTATATTCATTTTTTATAAAGTTGAATTATCTTATATAATAAATTGATGAACTATTTGTAGTTTAAAAAATATAGTTTATGTAACTTTCAACAAATTTTAACATTATTTAATATTATTTTATTTAAAAATAATAGCCGAGTCGAAAATACGACTCTTATACTCTTGCCGTGTCGTGTCGAATCGAGTCGCACCGAATCGGTCGGATGAGTCGGTGCCGCATAGGGAAGAGACTTCCCTAAAAATTAATGGTTTAGCGAAATTCTATTTTCTGAAAATCAAATTAGTAAAAAGCAATGGGCTGTGGCTTAATATCAAAATAATTAAAAGTCCTCTTGCCCAATGAATATTAATCAAATTGGATTCCAATAAAGAATAGGCACATCGAAATTGATTTTAATATATCCTAATTGATTTTCAAGTATCCAAAATGTAGATATTTTACGAATCATATCACTTTCGGTTGTTGATCAGATACGGTTTCATCGCGTCTGATATTATATATTTTTTTGTTTTAGATTCAATAATCCATATAAACTGAAAAATGTATAGAAAATGTTTAAATAATATAATATTATTTAGTTTAATAATGATTTAGTTTTAATTTTTTTATGATTT
Organism: Utricularia reniformis; assembly: GCA_009725065.1. Taxonomy (NCBI): domain Eukaryota; kingdom Viridiplantae; phylum Streptophyta; class Magnoliopsida; order Lamiales; family Lentibulariaceae; genus Utricularia; species Utricularia reniformis. The sequence continues at coordinate 529,891 of RWGZ01000499.1, forward strand.
AAATTAACAAAACANGATCTGCAGCTCAAACTAAACGAGGAGAGGGAAAATCTTCGAATAACCGAAGAAGAAAGAAACGAGCATCTTAGGTTGCAATCTGAGTTGAAGCTTGAGATTGAAAGGTACAGGCTTCAGAACAAACAGCTTTTGGCTGAAGCAGATGGTCTCAAAATGGAAAGGGAGAAATTTGAGAAAGAATGGGAGGAGTTAGATTTTAAAAGATCTGAGATTAAAAAAGAGCAGGAAGAGCTTCTTGAGAAGAAAATACATTTTGAAAAACTTGTACTGTCCGATGAGGAAAGGATGCGGACCGAGAAACGGGAAATCGAGCTTTATGTACAAAGAGAATTGGAAGATCTTAAACTAGCTAAAGAGTCATTTGCTGCTAATATGGAGCATGAGAAGTCAATGTTGGCTGAAAAAATGCAGAGTGAAAAATCTGGATTAGTTCACGATTTCGAAATGAAGAAACAAGAACTCGAGGGAGAATTTCAGAGGAAGCAAGAGGATATGGAGAGCCGTTTGATTGATAAAGAAAAGGCATTTGAAGAGCAAAGAGAAATGGATCTTAGCAATATTAATTACTTGAGAGAAGTGGCACAAAGAGAAATGGAAGAGATGAAATTAGAAAGAGTCAAGAATGAGAAGGAAAAAATGGATATTTCACAGAATAAAGATCATCTCGAGGCGCAACAACGTGAAATGAAAAAGGATATTGAAGAGTTAGTTTCCTTGAGTCAAAAGCTCAAGGATCAAAGAGAAGAGTTTATCAAAGAAAGAGAACGATTTACTTCGTTTATCGATAAGCAAAAAAGCTGCAACAGCTGTGGGGAGATTATTCGAGAGTTCGTGCTTTCCGATCTTTGTCCTTTGACTGAGTTAGAAAATATACAGCCTCCCAAATTGCCAAAACTAGCTGAGGATTATTTGGAGGATACAGTTAAAGGGAAGGTGTTTAATGCCAATTCATCTCCTGTTGCAATCAAATCACGATCTCCTACTGCTGGTGGAACCATTTCTTGGCTTCGAAAATGTACCTCGAAAATTTTTAAACTCTCGCCTGGTACGAGGCTTCAACTCGAGATTGCTGAAGACTCGGTAAAGAAAGAAGTTCTTACACCTACAGCATCACCAGACAGTGAAAAGGAACAAGAACCCTCTAAACAAGAAATAGGTGAATCTAACAGTGGCATGAAGGATACTGAAGCTGGTCATGCTTCATCAATTGCTGAAGATCCACTTAATGTTCCCGAAACTTCGCAGAGTTCAGGTATGAGAACACGGCGCCATGGTCTGGTCAAGGTAGCTAGGTCTCTGGCTAGTAGAGAACCATCTGCCAACACCTATCATCCTTCAAATGGAATCAGAGAAGTTTCTCATGAAAATAATCAAAGCTTTACTGAATGTGATGATGTTGCTGCATTACCGAAAGGAAGACAGAAACGGGGTCGAACAGGTTCACAAGCAGCAGCAAGTGAAGATAATCAGACCGAAGACCAGTCGGATAGTGATATGAATGGTGTTCGACCAAAGAGACGACAAAGAGTCGTTGAAGCTGAAAGCTTTGGTAAAAAACGTTACAATCTCCGGCAACCTAAAAAGTAAGCTTCTTCTCAATCTAGCATATTTGTTGCATTCTGTTTTTCACTTGATTTTTTTGCCTCTCAGATCTGCAGTAACATTAGCAAATGGAATCATGACTCAAGATATAAAACGAAAAGGAAAAGGCAAAGGAAACAGAACCAGCAAATCTGAAATGTTGGAAGTTGCTTCACAGACTAGAAGCAGTGCAGCTGCCAGTGACTTCTCCTTCGACAGTCCTGTTAGAATAATTCTTCATCTCGCTTTTTTTCATGCTTCAAATTGCAGCCTGAAACTTTTTCTCTTTTTTCAGTTAAACACGAATGCAACCCGGATCGATCATGTATCGGATGACGACAAGGTTGTTAGTGGAGAAAAACATGAAACACCTAAATCTGCACAAGACGCAGGGCTCAGAAATGGTGAAGATAGCAGTGATGACAACGAGGAGGTGAATCACCCCGGTGAAGCTTCATTAGGTAAAAAGATATTGAAATTCCTTGTCACGTAAGAAGCTCTCTTTTCTCCTTCTCAATTGTGTGTGCATGCATCTTAGTTGTTCTTCTACACGGTAAAAGTGATTCATTCTGTAGAAGATAGCAGCATTATTGGCTTCATGAATTTGAGGTTTGTAGGCACCAATATTTAGACTTCCCTAATTCGGTTTCAATAGTTTAAAGTGCGAAAAACACAATGCATTATCCAATTCGCTATGCTGTCAATATGGAATGAAGAAGTACCAGCTTTCATTCATTCACCCCATCTTGAGTACCGAGTTGACAACGATGGGCTCATTCCGGGATCACAACCAGGAGGTAGTTCCTCGTCCATGTCCCTGTGCAAACTTCGATCCGAATAATGCCGTCGATGAAAACTCCCGGTCGACGATCTGCTGTCATAGCCGGATTCTGAATGCAACCTTTGCTCACTAGAATAATTCCTTCGAAAATGACTGCTTTCATTTGATTCGTTGTTTCTGCAATTCGAACTCTCTACAGATGGAGTAAGTGCCCATAATCTGAGATCAGCATCTTCCGGGATTGGAGCATTGATCCCGGGAAACTCGACAATCATTTTCTTGGAAAGTTTGGGTGTAGTCTGATCAAGAATCTCCCCTTCTTCTACAGTTTCAACCTTATCTATCTTCTCATCACCAAATATTGTGATGCCTGAAGGCTGATCCTCCTCCTCTTCATCTAAAAGTTGCAAAGAAATTACAAGCTCACATTATACGAATTTACCCCAATATGCTTACCTAAATAGCCGGGGGGATATCCGATTTCTCGCATTCTATTGAGCCATGGAGGTGGATCAAGGTTCTGTAAATAAACTTGAGACTTAATACATACGACGGCATAACAAAGATAGAAAACCAGTTTCGGTTCTTAGCTCACCCCAAGACCCATAGCTTTTTTAGTATCAGCATCAAGGGTACCTGGCCTTAGACCATCATATTTTCCCTTGTGAGAACTTTGATAGTATCTCGTCGAATTTCTATTTTGATTTCGTTTCGATTTGTGCATTTTCCTGGCATTGTTGACTGCCATGTTATCTCTTGGCCTATGACAATCTTTCAAGGAATGACTGTATGAGCCACAATTGAAGCAACGAAACCTATCCAAATTTTGAAGCCCCCTGCAGCAGAAAGGGATAAATTTATTATACAAACAACGATTAAAACTACATAACGACTTTCAGTATTTCGGATAACATGCATTGTTTCTCGACATCTCACGCAATCTGACAAAATCCAACAGCCAAAAATTCACGAAAGGAACAAACTCAACTTGCAAGAATAGATCCAAAGTTCTATGCACAGATCTTTATCCACATTTAAGGAAACAAGGCTATTTTCTTTTGTCAATGAAAAGGACACAACAAATCGAGTTAGGAGGAAGCAAAAACACATTATAGAAATTTCCAGTGCAACATTAGTAATCACTTAGAGGAACCATACCCTTCCGAAATTCCGAGCCCATCAGCTGAGGTTAAAGCTGAGGAATATCCACGGTCATAAAGAGGAACAGAGGCACCATCGAGTGGTATTATATCATTGCTTATGTGTGTCTTCACTGTTTCATCCACCCAAAATGTCTAGACAACAAGCGTGAGAAAGCTACTTAACGACTAAAGAAGGGACATATTGTGATTAAGTTCAAATAAAGTCGTGCAGAGTTAGTATTCAAATAAAGCTAAAGACGAACAAAAATAAGGTCTCATACAACTGAACATGGCTTATCCATGCCAACACGTAGAGCAGGGTAGTGTGTTTCTTCACCGGATTCAAGCATTGAACTTGCCTCCTGATTAATTTGCAGTAACATTAATAATTCATGGAAAATAATTTAAAAAAGAACCACGAAAACAAACATTAACAAGAAAAAGCTGATACGAGTTAATTTTATCTGATGAAAATAAGCTTACATCAGATGATGGATACTTCTGAGAATGCCATTGAGACCACTGCTGCAATAGTTCTCCAAGCTTTTTTATACTTTCCCTGATAAAATAGAAAACTTGCAAGATGGTGATGCTACGCAAAAGAAACTGTTTTATAATACATACCTAGGCAAAGAGTTATAAATCACATGCACTGATGGCTGCTTCTCACTAACAGTTAATCGCGGTCTTTTAACACCAGATAAATCTAAAGTTCAAGTCACGGAAGAGTAAAATAAAAAAGCTAGTAACGAAAAATTGCAATGGCCCTAATACCATTTGGCATTACAAAAATTCCCACTAAGAGAGAATATAATCGACAGAGTCCCACACATAGAAGGTAACATCAGAGGACAAGCATGTTTCGAACCGAATTGCACATATTCAATAAATCTGTTATACTGGGTTGTGAGGATCCAGCTCTAACGAATTCAAACCACACCAACACATGCCAGATAAACAAAAAACATAATAAAACATGAAAAAGGATACAAATACCATCGATCTCCCCTTTACTTAAAAAAGAATCATCCCTCTCATTATTGCTAAAACTTACTCCTCCTTGTACTCCACTTTTATGGTCGAAGGAGACGGTAGACCCCTCGGCTATCTCCACATCAGGAGGTGGAGAAGAAATCATAGAACCAGCATCCTTTTCTGAACTAGCCACTATCAAGGTTTCCATATTTTCATCTAAAGAATCCGCTACCGATCTAGGAGGCTGTTCATCTATTTTTTCCCCAACATCAGAGTTCATAGCAATGGAATCTGAAGAACAAAAGAATTCAACTAAACCTACAACAATAAACACAAAAATAAAGCACGCAAAATCTTAACATTCACTCCTCAAATGAAATTCAATACTTCGCATCTGGGTTACAAACTCCAATTTCTTAACAAGAAAACGCGACAGATACTAAAAGAAACAAAGTAAGCAAAATTAGGGTTTCCGATTTTCAATAACCCGAACAAAGATTCCGATTAAGAAAGAATTCAGAAACTCGCCGAATTAAAAGAGAATTCACCTAAGCGGAAGAGCTAAGATTCTGAAAATCCCAAAAATGCGCCGTTCTGAAGACGAATCAACGATACAAGAGAGATTTCGAAATTCAAATATCTAATAAAAATAAAAATAAAAATAAAAATAAAAATAAAAATAAAAATAAAAATAAAAATAAAAATAAAAATAAATAATTAATAAAAATAATATTTTTATATTTTTCAAATATCCTCTCCTTTCCTCCTCCATGGCTGCACCCTGGGGGTCAACTCCATTCAAGAACACCTCCCATTTCATAAGACTTTAAGTTTCACAAACACTGAGAATCGCTGCTGACGAACAACAAAACTGTGTCGTTTCAGTTGGGACGAAGAACATTAGATGTAGAAGAAAGTTATGTTAATACAACTGAGCTTCTGCCCTGAAATATATATTCCCCTGCAAATAGAAGATTGCAAATTCTAGCCTCCATTGAAAGACAAGAACATCTTTTGCTTTCCCTTCTGTAATCTTTTATATCATACAATCTGCCACATTTCTCTAGACCATCAATCAAGACACGATATGTTCCAAGGGCGATATCGACACCATCCTGCTTCATTTGCTCGAAAACTTCAACTCCCAAATTGGCATTTCTTGAAGAGAATAAAGCACTCATCAGTGCTGTGTATTCACCAGTACTCTTCTCTTCATGAGGTAATAAATCAAACAATTTAGTAGCAGAAACAGCATCTCCCGTAGAGCCGAAACGATGTATCAAAAGACAGTTCATCTGTGAACCTAAAGAGTGTCCTTTTTCTATCATTCTTTCAACAATTTTCACAGCATTCTCAAAGGAATTTGATCTAATGGATAAACCAAGTAAACATAAATATGCAGCTCTTTCTATATCTATCCCCAGCTTCAAACTGTAATCATATGCTAACATAGCACCATTTTTTCTCTGCAAAGTAGTGTTTACCTCGATGATCTTCGATACTAAATTCGAGTCGAGATGAAGGTTCTTTTCCATGCCTTCAGCTAGAAAAATGTCGAGAGCAACGAAATCTCGCTTATCTAATAAGCTCCAAGCAAGACCATTATCTATTTCAAACATATTCTCCAAAGGCGTTGGATCACACTCGACGATGTCTTCATGCAATTGTTCTTCGGTGATATGTCGATTAACTTCCCTCAAAAGAGCCACACTTTCACCATCGCTTTGCAGTGCTTCTAGAGCTTTTTTATACACAGGATAACGTAGAACTATGAAGTTTTTCTTCATGAACACAAGAATTTTAGTAATGGCTTTCATTTCCCCTACTCCACTGCAAATATCAATTAACGAATTACAAGCAGCTTTATCTGGATTTTCACCAGTTTCTTGCATCTGATCGAATATCTTCAAAGCTTCACCGATTTTCCCTAGTAAAACGACAAAAAATTATAAAAACAAACTTTATACACATCAAGTATAAAATCTCACCTGAAGAAGCGAGATACTCCATAAGGACGGTATACGTGTAACGATTCGGGGGTATTCCGGATCGAACCATCTCTTTATACACATCACCAGCTTCTTCCACTCTTTTATGATGAAGCAAGATTCTAATATAAGCAGTGTAAGAAACCACTGTGGGACATAATCTTTTTTCTTTCATCTCCTTCCATAACTTAATAGCTCCATCAATATCACCAAAATTTGATGTCCAGTTTATCAGTGAAGTGTAAGTAACAACATCAATCTTTATCTTCTTCTCCTTCATATCATTAAACACATTCATCATTGAAGATAATCTGTTAGCTTCCCCAAATATATCCATCATTGTAGTATAAGTATACTGATCGTGCTTGAAATTCTCCTTCCCTGACACCCAATTGAAAAAAAGCCAAGCTTTTTGCATAGGAGGATGAGTCTTGAGAACCTGAGTGACAGTGTAGGAGTCCCAATTGACATCAAGTTTCTCCAATTGATCAATACTGGAATCCCAAGGGGAATATTTTAGAATAGTGTATACGATTCGAATTTTGTCCCTCGCGTATAGCTTTGGCTTCTTGATATCTGGTTTCTTTGAGGGCAATTTTGGAGATACAAATTTTGATCTGGGCATTTTCTGGTTAGTAAATTTGAGAGAACTAAAGCGCCGGAAGATGATGAAACCCAGTAATGGCCTGCATTTATTGGCAAATTGACGAGAAAACTGGAAACAAACCATAGATGAACAACTCAACTAAATGCCTGCGTAAGTGACAAAGTTAAAATTCATTCAAAATATTATTGAACACATCGCAGCAGCCCTAGAAAGCAAACGCAGCAACAATTCGGTCTCCATAAAACACTGCCCACCAAAATCACATCGAATTCAGTTTTCGAAAAGACAAACAGGTCGTGATGTTCCGAAAAATAGAGTTCTCAAAAGAAACTCTGTACTTAGCATCTGGTTCCAAATCCCATTGAATAAGAATTCTCAAAAAAGGAAACTCAAAGTCCAAGAAGTTCTTATTGATATGTAACGTTCAAATCAAATGTTTTTTTGTGAATACAAAAACTACCAATAAATAATAACGAAGATCTTAAGAATCTGATTCATGAAAAATCTGTCATTCAAGAATTGATTCTCAAAATGTATTATAAAAACGTGATAAAAAACCTGATAAATTAATAATCAAATAGCAGCCCATATTGTATTAGGATTTTTTATGTGTTTAAGTTGTATTAAAGTCAAATGTTTTCATACCGGTCCGGACCGATATGAGCGGTACAACCGCTATATTAGTCGGTACCAATTTTTATTTTATTTTATCTTTAAAAATATTAATATTTAATTTGTATTTTACGATTAGACCCGAAAAAATCCGCAAATTGACCCGAATATCCGGTACCGGGCGGTATGAAAAAAAATACCAGTACCGAGCAAAATTTTATGTACTTGGTGGTATACCGACGGTATACCGTCCGGTATGAAAACAGTGATTAAAATATAGGATAATGATTATCGATGGTAGAAATATGAAGAAAATATACATTACATAAACATTTAGACTAAAAATACTCAAAATAAAGAATACCATGTTTATCCAATATTTAAATTACCCTTCAAACAATGGTCTTGTTTAGAATGACAATGCACTACCGGTACGATGAACGTATCGTAGTTGTATTATATTTTAACCAAATATCATTAATAACTGCGTTCGTACGACCATAGAAAACATCGGTGAGTTCATAGTTGGTTTAAACCAATGACCATCAGAACGTATCTTTCAAATGTCAATTTTACCGTCATTAATTATAGTTAAAATAATTTTGATCAATAACTTCTTATATTTTATCAATTATATATTCAAACTATAAAAATATATATATAAATTTAAAAATACAATTTTTGACATAACGAATTTACCATCAATATGAAATTTAATTTAAAAAATAAGGATAAAAATATTATTTTATAACATCACGATTATTACATCGTTGTTTAAAAACAGTTTTCTAAAATCACAATCAGTTCATCCCACAACACAATACAATTATCTCACTTCACCGCTATTTATCAAACAATGTTCCAAACGTGTTCAATATATTTTACTTGAATGACCAATTTGACGCTTTTAAAAGAATCTGAATGGCTAAAAGTAAATTCCCACAAAAAATGAGATTTTATATCATACGGATGCGGTTCCAAACCCATACCCAATTTCCCTCACAAGTCAACTCATAAACTAATTGGCTCCATTAATTGAAAGCAATGTTTTCATACTTGTCCAGAATTTTGTACCGATCCGAACCGGTATAAAAAAGCAAATTTAAAAAAAAAAAAAATTTCCAGGCCAACCCGGGAAAACTCGGGTTCCGACCCAGATACCTGGTACCAGACGGTACCAGTAAAAATACCGATATCGCCCGGTATTTTACGTACCAACCGGTATAAAAACATGTGTTAGAAAGCACAAAGTTGACTAGTTGGAGACCATATACTTTTTGGTCAACATACAATTCAAATTCAATGTTTTAGAAATTGGTGTTAGTATACATTTGATGAACTCAATATACATCCAATATGTACCTTCACATTTTTTCCTTAGTGGCATTTTTTTGTATTTGATTTACCTAATTAATAAGAATGATTAAACATAAAAATGATCAAACACCAAGTAATTTTTTTTTTTGCATTTTCTTGATCTACTCACAACATACCTATAAGCATTTATGAGACAAAATTATAATCAAATGCAATTAAATAGATAAATATACTATTCTTCTATAGAAAGCACACAATTTTTTCAAAACATTTCCAAGACATAATGTTTATACTTCAAAAAACAATAATAAAATTATTCAAACTTAATATCTATTTTTCAAATCAAACAAACTAGATCAAATCCAATCGGATGAAAACCCATATCCATCCGTTTCTAGATTCCCAAAATTTCGGATATATCAAACCAGTATAATGGAAATTTAAAACAATGATTTCAGGAATCGACAATTATAATAACCACACATGGAAGGAATTAAATCATGGTTGTTAATAACTACCCAAATCTGTCATGCATTTTTAGTGGTCATTATTTGAAAGGTAAGAGAGCCAAAGGAGGGGTTTCTGAGTTAGAATCTACTTACCAATCATTCATTCATCAGGGGAATTCCAAAGTAACAACATTTTGTTGGTTACCAGATTATGACAATCAATAATGGTTTTATTTTCATGATGATTACTAACCTGTATGCAGAATCCCATTAACACCAAGGATCTTTATAATGTTGAGTTTCTACAGAATTCTTCTTACATTCTTCAACATTGTCCTTTTCTTTTTCGGGATATCCTACATTCTGATGTCCCAAGACTTGGACGACAACCACTCCACTAACGAAAAGCCTTGTCCCCATGAGAGTAGCACGACTTATATGTGGATGGGAACATGTATTATGATTATGACATCAATTGGTATACTAATATCATGTTTAAACTCAAGGCATATGGAACTTTTCTACAAATGTGCACTCACCGTTGTAGCTGCAGTTTTCTTCCTTTACTTCACTTTCGTCACAATGTTGATTCCGAATGGGAATGCAGATAAATTCTTTGTGTCAAGCAGTAGAGGTAACTGGATCACATATTTCAATCCTCTATTACCTTTGGTTGTGACAAATGGTATATCCTGGCATTTCACAAAGGAATGCTACATGAAAAGTAATGCATGTGAATTAATGAGGATGCAATCAAATGATGAGAAAGACTTTATGATGGAGGCATGTTTCTTTTTTTCTACTTTCAATCCACGTATTTTTTCTGCTTCAAGGAAAATAGATATGAAGTAGAAAGTACCTGATGAATTTATTCTGTTCTTTTGCAGGCTGGGTGCTGTATGCCACCAATCCGTTGCAACATGACACAACTTACAATCTCTACATGGAAAACATTGCCAGGTCCACCAGTAGACGATGAAGAATGTTGGATATGGAAGGAACCAGGGTTGGAATCCTGCTTTGATTGCATATCCTGCAAGGCAGCTTATCTTAGTAGTTTCAAAATGTATTGGGACCAAACCGTTGGGATTCAGCTCCTACGTTTGGTGACCCTTGCATCAATGACTGCCCTTACTTGGATAGCCTTCTGGGAGCGACCTATAGATAGCAGAAACAATCAGAACCAAGCCAGGCTAGCCAAATCCTACTTGAATCCTTGACATTTGTAGATCTTCGAACATCCGTGGATGTTTTCGATAGCAGAAAGTTTCATATCTAATACAATGTCTATAGTTTTCCACAATATTTCAAATTCAAAAACTAAACAAAAATGATTGGTGGAAATTCATATAATGTACTTGTAGAGTTCGCAACTTGTGAGCTAAAGGTTGTGAAGGTAGAGCATTTGGAGACCCTTGCAGTGGGAGCATGTCCAGGGAAACAAAGGAGGATCCAGACAATAAGAATGAATACAGCGAATCTGGCAGAGATGGCATTGGATCAGAAGATCTTCTGGTTCTCTGCTTGAGCATCGAACACAAACTCTAGCTAAAAGCTAAAAATAAATTCCAAATATTAGAATAAAAATATATATACATATGAGAAGGATCTTGTTTGCATCTATATTAAAAATACAGCAGTTTAAAATATAAAGCGTGAGATTTGATTCTTCTGAAAGTTACAAATCGAAGTAAAAACAAAGGACTTCAACGAGTGATTTTGATTGTAAGAAAAAACCAATCCTTTTGTGGATCAGATTACCTGGAGAATTGCTACATGGTTCTAGTGAACATGGGAACTCAAAATAGCTTTAGAGAAGTAACAGTTTAAAAAAGCTTGACGAGAATGATGAGAGACAAATTCTTACATTGCCAAGAGGACCACAAGTTTCTTCTGGAAGAACATAAAGATCGATATTTGAAATATCATGTGGCATGGATTGTGAATATATCTTCTGATCTGAAGTTAGAGCTGCTTCCACTTTAGTAATGCAAATGAAAGTAGCTTTGCACAGAGGGCAAGTTGATGGTTTCTTTCTGGAAGCCTGCAAAGAATATGAATGTCATTTTAAAGCTTGAAAATTAGTTTTTGAGTGCTACAAACCACAAAGAATACACACCAAGTTATCAGACCAGCTCTGGATGCATGAAAAACAAAATCTGTGACCACAGGGAAGTACTCCCCTTGTTGGACTGAAATCCGTCCAGCATATGACACATGAGAGCTGACTAGATGCAGGCAGACCGTTACGATGGCCCGTGGTGTCGAGATTCTCACAAGCTGCATGAGAAACCTTCTCACATGTAGGCAACAGGGAAAGCGGTGAATCATGACTGCATGCATCCGTATTAACATTATTACATCCCTCAACCTGCCTAGCATCACTACAAAAACCAGTATCAGCTTTTTCGGTCTCAAAGTGTCTCTCATAAGTTCCTTGGCAACCCTCAATATTGGAATCTGTAGAACCCGATCCAGTGCTATTTCTACTTGGCTGGACTTTTATTTTCTTGCTATGTTTCTCCCTCTTGGAAGAAAATAACCAATTGTCCAAGTTTGATGATTTTTTTACTATGTTACATGGCTTTCGTTGGGGATCTGATGGTACTGAGTATCTTTTTCTTAGTCTACGAAAATTTTCAGGATATGAACAGCTTTCCTCCTTGAACTGAATGGAAATGAAACACGAAAACAATCCAAATATTAAGATACTGACGAACCAAAGGAGTAAATGCAAAGAGACAAATTGACACAGCACTACCTTATCAAACTTAGTTGGGTTTGTCCGATTGGAACTATCCGTGTCTTCACTCTCCAAATCAATAACACATTTCTTGGCTTTCAATGAAGCCCTTGGTTTAGCTTTCACCTGATTGATCCACAGTTTGACATCCGCATTAAGTGGACCTATTTCCTCGCCACTGCATGAAAAGAATCTATCTCAAAAAGTAGTAAAGCACTAATATCTGCCTTATTAAGCACAAAAAATACATCCTAAAAATATTTTCTAAATTATCATACCTCTGAAATCTGTACGGTTCCTCGGAGACAATCATTCCTTGCCTTACACATTCCTCAATCCAACCATGGTTGACAATTACGGTCTTCAACCTTTTCGCAATCTCATATTTTCTACCTTCGCGTCTCCAACAAACCTAAACAATATAATAAACTGAAATTACTGGAAAAACATATATCGATTCATTGTCTTGCAGAAAGAATCTACTCAATTCGCACCAAATGTGTAGTAGATCGATTCATTTTCCCAACATAAATAGCGCCACTGTCAGCAATCAATCGGATGAGCTTGAATCTTTCATGGCCACGGTACCCTGTCACGGTAGCAATCACGGATTCCATTCCTATTGCCTGAAACTCAGAGCAAAATTGAAAATATAAGCAACAAAAACTTCAAACAAACAAAAATTGAACGGATTCGATTCAAATCCAACAGATAACCAGAACCTATAACTCAATCCAATTAGAATTGAAAACACCGATCGAATTTACCTTGATGCTCATGGGCGGACTAATCTTCTCGAGGGTTCCGTCTGGGCGGGAAACTCGAGACTTCGATTTGACAAAGTGTAGTTTAGAAGCGGGAGACTACTATGTAGTTAAATAAAAATAAGATTTGTAAAATTTGATTATATAATTTTTTTTTATAAATAAAATAATAATATGATATGATAAATTAAATTTTATTTATTAAAATAAAAAATATTATATGATAATATTAAAACAAGTTCAAAAATAAAATAAATAAATAGTTTGAAATTTCCAATTTAATAATTAATTTGTGAATAAAAATTTATATTCTTATTTCTATTATAACTATTTCAATTTTAACTTTTCTACCGTTCAAAAGTTTTTGCCAATTCACCAAGGAATAATTTGGTTGCTTTGGTGGATAGCTTATTATGTACGTTTGGAACAACGTTTGATAACTAGCGGTGAGATTCGATGATTGTACCGTGCGGTGAAGTGAACTGATCGTGATTTAAAAAAACTGTTTTGAAACAACGGTGCAGTGATCGTGATGTCATAAAATGATTTTTTTACCCTTATTTATAAATAATTATATATAACTTAAAAATTATATTTCATATTATTTTATGATATATTCTATATCAAAAACTATATTTTTAAATTGTTATATATATTTTTATAGATTTGAACATGTAATTGATAGAATATAAGAAGTTATTGATTAAAATTATTTTTTTAAAAAATTAAACTATAATTTATCAAGGGTAAAATTGATATTTGACAGGTACGTTCTGATGACAGTTGGGTTAAATCAACTGTGAACTTACCGATGTTTTCTGCGGTCATACGAACACAATTATTAATGATGTTTGGTTAAAAGAAAATACAACAGCGGTACGCTCACCGTACAGAACGGTGGACTGCTGTTCTAAACATCACCATTATCGGGTGTCAACATGCGGATTGTTAACCAAACATTGCTTTTTCTACTAAAAGAATCAATGTATTTAAGAATCTATAATTTATGATGGTAACAAATTAAAATATATCGAATGTTAATAAAAACTTTAATGGTACTTAGACTATAATATGTAATATATTATAAAAATAGAAAAAAAATAAAATATATATATGATATTGATATTGATATTGATTAATTAACAAATTAAAACAAGAAATAGCTTGTTTATTGAGATGGAGACTATGTTAACAAAACCATGTTATTTTATTTTAATCATCAAAGGGCTTCTTTGTTGTTGAGACTTGCTTCGGATTACTTCCTATCCTGCATTTGCCCCTTTTGCTGCGAGTCTTTAAGTGGATCATGAGAATTATGCATAGGAGTTGCATTTACCGCTGGTACATACTGTACCTTATGTGGATCAAAATTTGGTAAATGGCTCATATGGGCATGATGATAACCTGCTGCAACATAACTAGCTTCCCACTGTGTGTTACATGTCCATCCGGTCCCGTTTTGCGCATTACGGGCATGATAATGTCCACCTGAAGGAGGAAAACCTGGCTACATACGAGAAGATAAAGGTCAGAGAGTATAAAGAAGTCTCATTTGATCATATAATAATAAATTTCTAGAGTGAGATCAATTTACATGGAAAATATGCTCTAATATAACGTATAAGAAGAAGGAGACCACACTGTAAAAACTTGAACAAATCATTTGCTATGGTCCACATTCCCTCCTATAAACCAATCTACACCAATTTCAATTTCCGATGTAGGACAAATTTCATTATTTCAACATATAGGCTAAAAAATCTTTCTTCTTGTACACAGAAACATATATCTTAATGCAAGTAGATCATAAAAATATGGCATTTTACCTGTCCAGGAACATATACATTCTGAGCAGAGGATGCGTTCCAGATATCGGGATTTCCATTGTATTGTGAAGGAACACCTGATTATGGGACAGTGCAAACTAACAAGTCGGAATGATCAAAAATATGCATGTAGTAAGGAAATATATTCATCTAAACCTGGTCGCATGTCAAAGTTTGTAGCCTTATTTAATTGTTCCTTGAGTTTGCTGACTTCTGATGACTTTTCCATGTAAGCTTTCTCCATAACCTGAAGAGACTCAAGATGTTCACTGTATAACTTCATCTCATGATCGTAACTAGCCCTGTAAACGAAAAGTCGCAAATTACAGAATGCCTCAAAAGGAAAGTTGATCAACTAGAAAAATGAAACAAGGCAATTAATCAATACCAAACAATTTGTCTCTCAGCAGACTAACATTTCTTAATGCAACATAGTATATATTAAAAGTAGTTGTTTTTTAGTACCTGCAATGCCGATACTCCTGTCTCAAACCATCGAGTTCAATCATCAGAGGACCGATCTGACGTGAATCAGCAATAGCCATCTCGATTTCATGACCCAATCTCTGCAACTGTGAAAATAGTTCCTGCCTTGAAGCAACCAAGTTTTGTGACTCGGAACACGCCTGCTGTAATTGCAATTTGATAAGCTCTCCAGCTGCAATCTCTGATTCCATCTTTGCAATCTTATCCATAACAGCTCTTATATGTTGCTCCTTTTCAGCATTGAAAGCCACTTTGTGATCATTAATTAGCTGCAATTCCTGCTTTGCAGCAGCAAGATCTTGTCTTAAAACTCCATGGGTGGCATGGAGCCTCAAATTTTCTCTTGCTAGTTTTTCAATTTCAACACTTTGAGCAGAAAGCTTTCGCTCCATTACTTCTTGACGGGAAGGCAAGGCCTCAAAAGATGGATAACTGCTCTGCAATGCACGACCTCTTGATGAATGTGTTTTAGGGCTTGAATGCCTATGACGACGACGGAGTGCAAAAGAGTCCCCCTCCTCTCTACTACCCATTACAAAACCCTAGTTTCAATGTCCAAAGCTCTCCCCTCTACACATACAACAAATCTACGCCGCAAATTAACCAATTACCAAAAATCAGAACTCCAATTTCTCATGATCAAGAAACCAACCGTTATCTTATATAAGTCACGAATCAAACGTCGAAACAAGAACAAGAACAAAAACAAAAATCAACTTTACTACGATCACCCTCCAAATCACTGGATTGATTAACTATAGTACTATACTACACACCCACACGTAACACAAATCCAACTGAAACGAATTTTCTATTCAGAATACCATAGATTCCTCCGATTTCCGCTTCTCATCGCCGCATCCTCGACAACAGTGCTCCGGCGGAATTTGGTGCTTGAAGATACGGAGAACTTCAACTGCTTATTGGGCCGTTTATAACAGAGTATTATATTAATATTCATAAAATATTATTTATATATATTTTGTATTATTCACTAGTAAATTAGCACTGCATCATATATTCTCCAATACACTTAAATCCATATCAATGTTCTGAAAATCACATCATTCTTTGATTCAGAATTCTCAAGAACACTTATCAAGCAGATCAAGATCGTCAAATCGAACAGATCAAGACCGTCGAAAGTGAATACGGGAGTAAACCGTCAACCCTGTACTGTCTCAGCTCAAAGTTTGATACCCCAAAGGTCCCTGAAATCCATCTTTTCGAGTTAAAAGAGGCATCCAAGGAAG
Source organism: Utricularia reniformis (assembly GCA_009725065.1). Classification (NCBI taxonomy): domain Eukaryota; kingdom Viridiplantae; phylum Streptophyta; class Magnoliopsida; order Lamiales; family Lentibulariaceae; genus Utricularia; species Utricularia reniformis. The sequence goes on from RWGZ01000499.1 coordinate 546,433, forward strand.
CCATTTCCCAACTTCCTTGCTTATTGAACTCAAGTTTACTTGCTTCTCCCTAATTCCAAACTTTGCTCTTTCAATGGCTTCCATTATATCTTCTCTCGAAACAGTTTCCGCGCCTAAAAGTCGAGAATATTGTTAAGTTGTTTAGAGAATGATGAAGTGAAGCTAAAACGGAAGTTCGGTAACCTCTACGAGCAGCAAGAAGAGCTGCCTCATTGACGATGTTGGCTAGATCAGCACCAACAAGGCCTTGAGTGAGAGATGCGACAAGGCTGCAAATAAGGGACTTGTCTTCATCTAAGGGAATACTTCTAAGATGTATGGCTAAGATCTTTCGTCTCCCTTCTTCATCTGGTTCTCCCACGTACACTTTTCTTGAGAATCGACCTGGTCGACAAAGGGCTGGATCAAGAGCTTCGGGTCGATTTGTAGCAGCAATGACAATGATATTTGTGCCAGACTCAAAGCCATCCATTTCAGTTAGCAACTATACAAGAGTAAATCAGAATTAAAATTTGAGGATTTTGACTTTAGTTAACAAGTTAAATGTAACAAAGAAAGGCTTACTTGGTTTAGTGTTTGGTCTCGTTCGTCGTTAAAACTTCTTCCACGTTTCCCACCAACTGCATCAAGTTCATCAACGAAAATAATAGATGGTGCATTCTTTCTTGCAACATTGAAAAGATCTCTTACACGAGCAGCTCCTCTTCCGACAAATAATTCCACAAATTCACTCGCTGAAACTGAAAAAAACGGCACTCCAGCTTCTCCGGCTACAGCTCGGGCTAGTAAGGTTTTTCCTGTTCCAGGGGGACCAACTAGCAGCACACCTCGTGGCAACTTAGCTCCTAGTTTACTGTAGTTAATGGAACCTCGAAGGCAACACACAATCTATCGAAGCAAAAAAATACATCAGAAATGGATAGCATATTCACAATCATTCGATTAAAACGAAATGATAAGCAAACCAGCAGAAATCACATTTGGTAAACGACATGTAATAAATGACTGATTCTAATGTGAAATAAGCGTTTAACTTGCCTCCATAAGCTCCATCTTTGCAGCATCAACACCCTCAACATCTTCAAAGCTAACAAATTGGCTTGTAGGTTTTCTTCTCTTGGCAGGACTATTAGCAACTGAAAGCTGACGATAAAGAAGCCACATTAACGGAGTCAAAGGAATCCATAGAGTTAAAACCGTAATCAAGGTGTTCCTCATCGACATTATGACTGATGGAGGAGCTGAACTATAAGATGTTCCTTTGTCTCTCATCTGACTAAGAAGATAGCTTTCATCATGATCAATCTTTCTAGTGGAAAACTCCCAATTACTTAGTGGATTCCGAGATTTCTTCGCCACCGTTCGGATATCATTTCCCGGTATATCCCTTTGTCCATTTTCTTGGCTGGCCACTTCATTTGACTCAAGGTTACCATCATTTTGTGGCTCATTCATTTCAATCTGACGACCTTTTTCATTCCATGACTTCGTATTGAAATAAATACGACGACTACCCTCCTCAAACAAAACCTTAGCCACATTACCATTCTGAAGGGTCATGATCATGTCCGAATACGGAACAATTTTAGGTGCTTGAACTGCAGTAACTTTAAGAAACATAAAGCAAAAACCAAACATAACAGAAACACAAGTATAAATTACTACTTGTCTCACATTCTTACGAAGAAATGTTACAAATCCATCTAACATCGACTTGATCGAAGTCCGTTTCAAGCTTCTCAACAACAACCTTGTCTCAGACTGCAATCTAAACATAAAATCATTTCTTGGACGGTTATTTTCTCCTTTTAGCAACCTACGATCACCATTACTCAATTTACCAGTACAGAAAAGCCGACAGCAAGTTCTCTTACCCATGCAACTCCATGAAACCGAACCAAAACAATTCTTCGACGAGGATAATCTGGGCCTATGAACAGAAAGATTAAAATTTTCTTTCGCAATCAATAAACCCTCATTGGAAGCAAGAGGAAAAGACGCCATCACTTTATGAAACTTTACAAGAAGTTCCCATCCCAGGATTCACATCAATATCGAATAAAATACGCCGAAATCCATAAAATTACCTCCACTTAAACATTGCTTACAGTGTTCGTGTGGGTAACTGTAGAACTTGCAGAAATGAGATATGGGTTCTCCTTCCTTCAACGACGATAAGAAGAATTGAACTCGGATATTTTAGTAGCTTTCTGTCTGTCTACAGCGGGCCATTGAGTATAATCTAGTAAGTTGTTTGGGCTTATGGATGCAAGCCCAAAATAAAAATAATTTAATATGACTATAATCAAGAATTTGATTTCTTAATTTAATTATATACAATTCATATATAAGTTATTCAGAGCCAATTATCTTTATCAGAAAACTTAATTATTATTATTGTTTGAAATTGAATGATAAATGAGGGACATTTCTATCAAATAATGCAATAAAAAGAACATTTTATTTATTTAGTATTGTCCACGTTAACAAAACGCGGGTGTGTTCCACGAACGGGGACACTGTAGCAATTCTGCTCTTTCGTTCAAATGAAGTTGTTATTTGCATCGGTATTGAGGTGGTTGTTCTTGTATTAGGTTTGTGTTTTTTTTTCCTCTGTTGTGGATGCCGATTATGTTCCCATCCTTGAAAATCAGGTGATTTGATTTGCTGTAGTTTTTAAAATTAAATCTCAAGCCCTTTGATTCTCTCGAAATTCCATATATACGGAAACTGAATTCTGAAATTCTAAAATTCTAAAAATTAATATGTTCAGAGCCCCTTTATGTATTTCATTTGCTCAGTTAAGTATTCATAGATTATTGAATTGAAAATTGTTTTTACTTCCCCTTCGTCTTCTATAAAGCTACAGTGCCTCGCGTTCTTGGAACTCGATAACGTTTTCTGAACATGGACTAGACTAGTTAAATAATACATTTTTTATTATGCATTATTGGGTCAAAATAACCGATAAATGAGCTTGTCAAAAAGATTTTAAGTGTAAGGTACGTCGAAGGAGGGGTAAAATAGTCAACATAGCCAAATAGTTGGAGAAGGAGAGCAAAGCCAAGTGAAGGGTAATTTAGTAATTTAGATTTGTATTTGGAGGGGTTCTGGCCAAATGCCTCTCTACCAAAATTCTATTTGCCCATTAGCCTTTTTTGATAATCTCTTGGTTAAATAGTATGTTTCGTCAAATTTATTTACGAAATAACCAAATTTATTTATTTTAAATAAAAATGTATAATAAATTAAATTATTATATATTAAACAATATTTTTATATTGATTCGGATTTTCATAACGGTTCGAATCGGTATAAAATATTAATATTTTTTTTAAAAATTTCCGATCGACCTAGAAAAACTCGAGTTCTGACTTGGAAACCCTATAATAGTCCAAATACCGATCCGTTGGATTTTGGTTTTATCGTCCGGTTTGAAAACATTAATATTAAGATCGAATTGACTTTAACGAGTTTGAATTCAAAATAATTACGTAGTAAACATAATTAAATTCGTTTAATAAATCATAAGAATTTAATTAGTCATGAAATTTTGAATTTTATTAAGATCGAATCGAAAGATATACTTTCATAAATTCTTATATTTATTAAACGAATTTAATTATGTTTGCAACATAAATATTTTGAATTCAAACTCGTGAAAGTCAATTCGATATTAATATTCATCTTTTTATACCAAACGATATGACCAAAACCGAGCGGATAGATATTTGGAAATGTACCAGGTTTCCGAGTATGGATCGTTAAAATATTTTTTGATCGACCTATAAAACTCAGGTTTCAACTCGGAAACCCGGTACATTTCCAAATATCAATCCGCTCAGTTTTGGTCATATCGTTCGGTATAAAAAGATGAATATTAAGATCGAATAGACTTTTACGAGTTTGAACATAAAATATTTATATTGTAAACATAATTAAATTCGTTTAATAAATGTAAGAATTTATGAAAGTATATCTTTCGATTCGATCTTAATAAAATTCAAAATTTCATGACTAATTAAATTCTTATGATTTATTAAACGAATTTAATTATGTTTACTACGTAATTATTTTGAATTCAAACTCGTTAAAGTCAATTCGATCTTAATATTAATGTTTTCAAACCGGACGATAAAACCAAAACCCAACGGATCCGTATTTGGACTATTACAGGGTTTCCAAGTTAGAACCCGAGCTTTTCTATGTCGATCGGAATTTTTTTAAAAAAATATTAATATTTTGTATCAATTCGAACCGTTATGAAGTTACGAATCAATATAAATATATTGTTTAATATATAATAATTTAATTTATTATACATTTATATTTAATATATATAAATTATTTATTTATTTTTATTTAAAATAAATAAACTTGGTTATTTCGTAAATAAATTTGACGAAATAGACTATTTAACCAAGAGATTATCAAAACAGACTACTGCACAACTAGAACTTTGGCATAGAGCCATTTCGCCAAAACACCCTTTCGATTTTAATATTAATGTTTTCAAATCGGACGATAAAACCAAAACCCAACGGATCCGTATTTGGACTATTACAGGGTTTACAAGTTAGAACCCGAGATTTTCTAGGTCAATCAGAAATTTTTTTAAAAAATATTAATATTTTGTATCGATTCGAACCGTTATGAAATTACGAATCAATATAAAAATATTGTTTAATATATAATAATTTAATTTATTATACATTTTTATTTAAAATAAATAAACTTGATTTTTTCGTAAATAAATTTGACGAAACAGATTATTTAAGCGAAGAGATTATCAAAACAGTCTAGTGTGCAACTAGAACTTTGGCTGAGAGCCATTTCGCCAAAACACCCTGCATTTCGATACGTGTGGCTAAGATTGTGCTCTTGTGTTGACTACTCCTATTTCTTTTTTTCTATATAAGGGATACCTTTTGGTAGCAACAGTTTTACACCGCATTCCACAATTATCTCTTTCTATAATTCTGGATCTTGATTAAGCCGTTCCGTTCGAAAATTTCCGGTAATTTTTGTTTCATTCGATTAGGTTTTTGATTTGCATATGGATCTTGATTTTGTTGTTTTGGGTTCTATTTTTTAAATGTCGTTTGTGTGATTTTTGATTTGGTTTGAAGTTTTTAGGTTCCGATTGTTGGAAGAAATTGTATCTTGAACACTATTGAAAATTGGCGTTCATTCATCGTTAATAATCGTGAGTACTGCAAATTTTATATTGATTATTTACTTATTTTGATTCTTTTCTCTTGATGGTGTGAGAATCTGAGATCATGAATTAATTTTTTCATTCCAAATTTATATGTTCTATTGTTTCATATGCATAGATGTGTTATGCAATTTACTTTTATCTTGTTCTTTTTTTCACATGATATGAAATTTTAGTTTGGTTATGTGTTTTATTCGATGTACAAAGTTCCAATAATTATTTTACGTGTTCTAGCTATTCTTCAGTTGCTCTTCGATTGTATAGTTTTCTTTTTGTTTTATCTACAATGGTATTTGGTCGTTTAACAGGTAAATGAATGAGCTAATGGAATCCAAAGGTGGGAAGAAGAAGTCTAGCAGTAGTGGTTCATTATTCTACGAAGCTCCCCTTGGTTATTGCATTGAAGACGTTCGATCGCACGGAGGAATCAAGAAATTCAGGCATACTCCAATGTGAGTTTACCTTTCTTATTCCTCAATTGTTCATTTTTAAACTGTGATGTTTTTAATGAAATGCAGTGCGCTAGGAAGCCATCATGAGACACCATATTCTTTCCAATAACCCATAAATCCTTTTTATGCTTCCTACCATGCTTTTCATTATCCCCTCAAGATTGCTTTTTCTGCTTTAAGAATTTGCCCCTGAAAAATCAGTCATGATGGTATCATCAGTTGGGTTTGAAGGCTATGAGAAAAGGTTAGAAATTTCATTCTTAACCCCCAGAGAATTTGTTGATTCCAATAGGGTTTGTCTTCGATCTCTCTCCAAAGCTCAACTGGATGAAATTCTGGATACAGCAGAATGCACGATTGTCTCATCATTGAAGAATGATGAAGTAGACTCCTATATCCTATTAGAGTCCAACCTCTTTGTCTACCCCTACAAAATTATCCTCAGAACCTGTGGAACCACTAAACTACTGCTATCAATTCCACCAATTCTTCACATGGCTCATGAACTTGGACTTTCAGTGACATCTGTTCGATACACACGTGGAAGCTTCATATTCCCTAATGTCCAGCCATTTCCTCATAGGAGCTTCTCTGAAGAGGTTACTGTTCTTGATAGCCATTTTACTGAACTTGGCCTCATTAGCAATGCCTTTATCCTCGGTGATATTGATGATGCCTACAAAAAATGGCACATATACTCTGCTTTTCTTGGACCAAATATTGATATAGATCCCGTTTACACTCTCGAAATGTGTATGACGAATTTGGACAAGAAAAGTGCATCTGTCTTCTTCAAGACCAAATCTCCCTCTGCATCTACAATATCTGTGATTTCAACTTCGATCCATGTGGCTACTCAATGAACGCTATTGAAGGTGCATGTATATCAACTATTCATGTCACCCCAGAAGATAACTTCAGCTATGCTAGTTTTGAAGCAGTTGGATACGATTTCAGAACATTGTAATTGAGTCAAGTTGTTGATAGAGTGTTGGCATGCTTCAAACCTGCACAATTCTCTATAGCTCCTCATTTTTCTGTTGCTGATAAAGAGCTTGCGTCCCAGTTTACTCTTGACATTGTTGGATATATATGTGAAGAAAAGAGGTTCCAAATGCTCGGTAATGGAGGATAAACCCTATATAGCTGCTTCATAGCGACAACTATGTGCTGTTCTCCCACATCGATTTTTCATTGTTGGAGTGAGACCGACGATGAGGATGTTGGGAAAAAGTAAGAGGTATATAATCTCATTTACAAATTTAAGTTGTTTATCTATTATTAAATAAGACTATTGTTCATCTTCCATTTCGAGTATGTGGCGTTTGGTATGTTAGGATTAAAAGTTGTCTTTATAATAAATATATAAATCATGATAATATTTGGTTTTTAATGTTCCTTAAAAAATCGAGAATATTGCAAGGATGACCATCGATCATTAAAATAGTGTAAAAACGATACCCTTATAGTTTTAAAATTACGTACGAAGCACTTAAAGTTTACATAATATGTGTGTTTGATCCCCAACTTTTTAAATTTGTAAATACCATACTCTTAAAGTTTAAAAATTGCATGGTTGACCCCTAAAATTCTAAAATCGTTTATATTTAACAATTATGTCCGTTATTATTTTAAGTTTTTGTGTAATTGATCTCATTCTTTTCATATATTGAAATTGACCACTTTTGTTTACTGATTTGATATTTAGTCTCCAAACATATTAAAGAGTTCAGAATTGACACGGATAAATATGTATCATCAGTTTATTAAAATACTAATTTTTCTTACAATGTTTTGCTATTATATTTTATGGTAATTTTACTTCGTATATAAATTCTATATTGCATGATAATTTTCATGATGCTAGAAATAAAGATTTTATTTCCAAACAAATATGCGTTCTATGATCCCTAATATTCAGACAATTTTTCAGTTAACATGTGCAACATCTATTGTTTCTTTAATAATTCACCATATGTAAGCATTCATGTATTTCAATCTCGACTTTCAAAATTAACCATAAGAATTACCATGTGTCATTCAGAATTAATATCCACTCAACGAGTATTATACATGTGTCGCACATCGAATTTTTAACAATCAATAATCGATGAAATACGAATAACGAAAATTTGATGAAAGGTCAATTCTGAACTATTTAATTTGTTCGGGTGCTAAATATCAAATCAGTAAACAAAAGGGGTCAATTTCGACACGTGGAAAGAACGATGTCAATTACACAAAAATTCAAAACAATAACGGACGTGAGGGTCCGTTTTTAGAATTTTATATAAATGTTTTTAGAACTTTGAGGGCCAACCATGCAATTTTTAAACTTTGAGGGTATGGTGTTTATAATTTTAAAAGTCATGAGTCAACCACGCACACTATATAAATTTTAGGTGTTTTATATGCAATTTTAAAACTATAAAGATATCGTTTTTACACTATTTCAAAGTTTGGGGGTCAATGAGAAACACCACTCTTAAAAAATCATAATTTTGTCATTACTAAAATGATTTAAAAAATAAATAATTTATTATCATTTATTATATTAAATTTATTATTTTATATATTTCTCAACTAGAAAATTGGACTAGATAATCCCTCCTATCTGTAATTAAAAATATGACTGTTCATTCTGGTTGTGCAATGAGTTTTTTATTCAACTTTAAAATTATGGTGTGATGGAATGGTGAGATATGTTGTGGTGAAATATCAAATTGATTTATCATAATCATGATTTATATAAAATTACTAATATATAATTATATATAAAAAATAATAAACATTTTTATGGGTAAACAAAATTTATCATTGTTAAAATTAATCTTTTTATTAAGAAATATATTTTAGCTACTTTTTAGTCATGGTAATTTTGTTTTTATACCTTAAAAAAGTACGATTGAAATATTTTTATTTTAATGGACAACCAAATCAAGTGGTTATCCCCTTTACCCCTCTGGACCGATCATCTTAACGTCTTTTTTGCGCCTCAATGAACTTTATGTTTACTGTGTATTGCGACTGGGTCCGGCGTCGATACCTGCGTCGCCGCAGTGGAATTGAACTTTTACGGAAATTACCCTTTAATGGCTCTGTAGATATAGAATATAAGGTTAAATTCTCTCGATCCTATTCAACCCGGATGTTTTATGAATGCTGGGTTTTAGGAAGATGATCGAATATGGATTAAATCAGTTAGGTGATTGTATTTGATATGTCGTGACGCAGTTTTCTCCTTCGAGTAGGTGAAAACCCACGAAATTACAGGAGTTTTGCACGGTTTCTGATGCCCTGCTTGTTGAAAACATTGAAATGGATGAGAAATTGATGCGGAATTTGTGGATTCCAATTTTGCTACAGAAGATATCGAAGTAAGGTTTTTGACATAATTAGTTGTTGCTTTACGTATTCCGAGCATGATCCTGTTCTTGTAAAGGAGGAACGAATATTGTCTGTATATCTTGTTTCCTTAAAATGTAATAATTTTACGAGTGGATGTTCACTTGATTCCCCATTCATTGCTGTATTTAGGCATATAAGAAAGAAAACTTCATGAATACAGTAATTTTTTACCATTATTTATGATCCTCAGGGAGGAAGTTAAAGTCACAGCATCATCTTACCAAGGACTAAGTGAACTCCATAGGCGGCTTAACCTCTCAAATGACTCAGATCAAGCTGTGGCAAGCTAGTAAATGGGCTGTTGAGCTCCATGTTGGTAAGCATCTCTCGAAGCTCTGAAGCTTCTTCTTTGAGTTGAGAATTCTCTTGGAGTACTTGTTCATGATTCTCTGATACATAGTTCAGTTTATCTATAAGTTTGGTATTCTCTTTTTTGAGGCACAGAACCTGTGACCATAGCTCATCCATGTGCCTTTGTTTTCGAATACGTGATCTTCTCGCAGACTCCCGGTTTGAAATCATTCGTCTCTGCTTCCTCTCATTTATTATACTCGGTTGTTGTTCATCTCCTTCATCAGATGTTGAATTATTGCTGAAATATGTTGATTTAGGACTAACTTCCTGTATCTTCTGCTTCGTGTCGAATTGTAATAACGGGTTTGTAAATCCATTAGCAAAGCAATAGTCAGGGAACTGCATAAAGGTAGAACAATGCTCAATTGGATGCATTGTTCAATTGTAAATACAGATTACAGAATGGCTGAAAAGGGTATCGCAGAGATAGTTTATGATGGGAAAGCAGTAGAAGGGAATGAAGCCATTTATAGAACAGAAAAGGTGTCAAAAGGCACACATTATGACATATGAACGCATTTTTAATGAAACCATTTTGTGCTTGTATACTAAACCAAATCTTTTTCCTCAGGAGTTCATCTGCAAAAGCTATTTGGATGCGTCGACATACACGTTTTACATATGCGATCAATATAATGGACTAGGTACTATCCTAAATCTCAGAAACTATATGAAAAAGCTTATTTCTAATATGTTTCTACTATGTGCTGATTCGTAAAGTTCAAATTATATTGATTTTGAGCTTTCTCTTTTGATTTCATATGCAATAATACTGGGATTGAAAGCTCTTGCTTGACTACTTTTTTGGTGCATGCTTTTGTAGAAAGGGATGTGTTTTAATATCAGGCTAATTGGATAGGTACAAAGTTAATGGTTTTAACACTTTTTTGGCACTTTTTTACTTGTAAGCATTTCATTTCAGTCTGCTACAACTGAATTGAAGTACTTTTTTAGGCCTTTTTGTTCATGTTCTCAGTTTAGTGCTCTGTTGCTCAATTTTATGTTTTTACTCACACTACATAACGATTTGTATGCAATCAATTTGTTCTTTGAGAGGGAAGTTTAAAGTATAAAAGGGTACAAAGTTATGTTTATTCGTATTAACATCGTCGAACATTCTTTTACTTAAGAGTCCTCAATGGTTGCATTTTTCTGCACTTCATCTTGGCTGATTACACACTTTTTTGTGTTTGTGTTCTTGTGTCATACCGGTGGTATATCTCCCGGTATATCAACGGTATATCGTAAAAATCACTCGTACTGGTCGGGACCGGTATGAACGGTACCGACCGGTATGACTTCCTTGCTTGTGTGTAAATCCATTTGGAAATTACACTAAAATTTAGGTGAAATTTGAGATATTTTATTCTGTGTGTATATCCTCCTTTGTCTGGTTCTTTATGTTTTACTTTTGGATTTGTTTTTATTAGGGCTCCCAAGATATTTAAAGAATATCTCCGGGATTACGAAATTATAAATATGAATCATTAAAGAAAATACCCATTAAACCAATTCAAAAGAATATCAATTACACTATTTGAACAAAATTATGCACATATCTCCTTCTAGCTTCAATTAAATGTACTTCAAATTATTAATTTCCTTTACATTTGATATGGTATTGTTAAAATTTAAATATGACCCACAATTTTTAAAAATGATAATATTTATCCATTATCTTTTGAAATGATTTTTATAGAGAAATAATGTTTAATGACAAATAATGATCGAAACATACGATATATTAATTTAAAATGATATATGTAAATCACATATTAATGTTGTACTGAAAGACTTTCTACGTAAATATATTTTGAAATACATATAACATTCAAATTTGTATAATTTGTGAAACTACGAGGATCTAATTTGTGAATTTTGAAGAAAAAAATATTAGTTAATTTAATAAAAAATGGGGTATTATAAGATTAAGAGTAAAAACAAATAATTATTCAATTTCTGCTTTTACTTTTTATATTTTTGAAAATGGTTGTTGTTGTCCCTTGTGATGAACTTGATCTTTTGTAATATTTAACTATATCCTTATTATTGAAAATACCCTCTTTAAGCTTTTGTGTTTTTCTTTTCAGAATGTCCAAATTTTATGCTTTTTTGACAATACGTTTCTTTAGTACACTAAGCTATACGCTTTAATATCTTGCTTTATTGGTATAAAATAGAAGAATTAACAAAGCTTGAGGCACGTAGAATACACTACTATTAATAATTATTTCAATATTCTCTTTGTAATTTTATAAGGTTCAACATCATGAAAAATGATGATAAGTAGGATTGAACAAATAAATACGACTCTTCATCCTAAAGTCAAAAGATATGGCTCATCAATATATTAGATAAGATTAATCCAACTTATCTAGTTTTTTATTGTGGCATAAATGATTACTATTAAAATTCGGAAAATGGTGGCATTGGTTCCCAAATTTTGTTTATTTTAGCAAATTTGATTTCCAAATTATTTTTTGGCTTATACAGTCCACAAACTTCAATTAATTGACAATATTCATCCCTATAGTTTGTAAAATTTGACAAATTCAATCCCCAAAGTTTATAATTAGTCTCCAAAGTTTAAAAAATGCAAAACAAGTCCTCATTATTTACGTTTGGTGGCAAAACTAGTCCCCAAATTTGAGGAATTTGGCGAAATGGGTACCTAAATTATTTAACGACCGTTAGGGTTTACGTTTTTCAAAACGTTGAGGACTACCGTTGCAAAATTATTTAACTATCGTAATTGACATTTTTCAAAACGTTGAGAATCTCTAACACCGTTAGAGACCTTTTTTTGCCAAAACTCTGGAATTACGATAATCAAATACGCCATTGTTTTTGTTTGGGGACTAACATTGCCGAAATTGAAAAGTTTGAGAACTAATATTGTCAATTTTGATAAATAATGAGGACTAGTTTTGTCAAACCATACAAAAGTCGGGGATCTGTTTTGCCATTCTAAAACTTTGGGGTTCAAAATTGTCAAATTTTCAAAACTATGAGGACTCAATTTGCCATAACTCATAAACTATGGGGACCATATCTAAGCATCGCCCCTATTAATTACTATACGGTTTTTATTGTTAAATAGTTGAATTTACATACTATAATGAATAATTTCCAAAACTTTACTAAAAATTTTGGAAATGATTAATGAAAAAAATCAAGTTTGAAGACAACAAATATAGAAAAAAAACTTAAGAATTAAAGTTTGTGAAGTAAAGTGTGACATTTTCTCTTATTGGCTTAATATTATTATTATTATGTAACAAAATTATTTTGTTTTTTCTTCCATATAATAATATTATAAAACATAAACTTAATGGCGCATTAACTTGAGATAATGACCCTATTGGAAAAAGAGACGCAATAAAATTTTGTCCTTTATTTAAATAATAAAATCTTTATTTTTGATGGGTTTATTGACAATTTAGTCTAACAAATTATACAATGATAGTAAATGACAATTTAATGATACATGATTTTCTGCTATGTTAAACGGACTCTTTGCCCGGGGCATCGAATTCGAGTCGGACTCTCCTCGAACACTTGTTGGATACGAGTCCGTTTTTATATTAAAATTTATTGTTATTTATTTTGAAATAATTTTTATTTAATTTTATTATTATATATACATTAATATAATTTCGTTATGTTTAAAAAATTAGCGGTATATCGATATTAATGTGATATAATATAGTTTATATCAATTATTTCAATATTTTACCGATTTTAAACATTAAATATCATATATATTTGTAGTCTTAATTTATTATTTTGTATAATATAATTAGATAAATCATAAATTTATTTATTATTAATTATAAATCATGTTAAACACACACGTCTTTTTAAATTTTATATATTAATTAAAAAATAATTGATAATATCAGCGAGTCGGACTCTTTAACAAAATCGAGTCATCGAATTCGAGTCCCCGTGGCGGTGTCCATTTAACATAGATTTTCTACGCACGGATTTTCAAAATTAGATTTTATTTACAAAATAAAAAGTAATCCAACAACTGGAAATTTAAATTCATAAATTATAATAGAATAAATCAGAATAAAGAAAAGTTTAACAAAAAAGATGACCTTTTGCAAATAATGACCGTATTAAACATTAAATATATATTTATGAGTTCAAATATACAATTAAAGTAGCTATGAGTTGTACTAAGATTCTCAAATCCTTTTTAAAGCACATAAAACAAAAATAAAATTATTATATGAGAAAATTGCATAAATAACCCCCAACTTACGAGTTGTGTAAAGGCTATACCCTCCAACTTATGAAATTGCAGGAATGACCCCTCAAGTTATCAAAACCGTTTGTTTTTTACCCCTGGTTTTTAACACATGATTTTCCGTTAAATTTGCAAACATTTTTTGTTGGCAGTATTCGTTCTCAATGTTCACAAATTATGCAAATAAGTCTTTTATACGAAAAATTATACAAAATTGATACTTCAAGTTCGAGAAATGTGCATCCCGACGTAAAACAATAACAATGTCATAGAGGGTCAATATTAAACGATATTGTTTAATTGAGGTGCCATACATGCATTTAATTAAAGTTGGAGGGTCCTATATACATATTTTTATTAACTTGAGGTGTCATATTTGCATATTTTCGTTAACTTGAGGTGTCATATTTGCAATTTTGTAACTTGGAGGGCATGCCCTTTACACCACCCGAAAGTTGAAGGGTCACCGGCAAACGTCACCCATTATTATATATTTATTGAGAAAATTGTATAAATAGCCCCCAAATTTACGCGCTGTGTAAAGGATATGCCCTCCAACTTATGAAATTGTAGGATTGATCTCTCAAGTTATCAAAACCGTTTGTTTTTTACCCCTGATATTTAGCACATGATTTTCCGTTAAGTNTCGGAAAACAAGTAGCAAATTCAGGGAGTCAATGTGAAAGAATGCGCTTTTTCTTTTAAAACTTCTTCCATTGATAATTGGGCTATTGTTTAGAAAACCCAGTAACCTAAAACAACAATTCAAAGTAAAGAAGGATACGTTTTAAGCTTAGAAGTAAAACAAGACGAAGACTGCATCTGCAGAAAGGGTTGTTCTCTTCTGCTTCGTGATTGATTTTTGTGTTGCCAAATCGCCAAACAAGAGATGAAATAAGGGAAAATTGCGGCTGTAATAAGCAACAAAAAAAGACAGAGGCTTGTTTCGTCCTCAACACAAAAATTTCATCAACTCAACAACCATTAGTGGCGCTGGCGGTGGTTCAATCCTGAATCCACCCAAAGATAGCTTTTTATCAAGAAAGTCGATGCTTGACTATTAACTGAAGGTAATAAATATCCTACGGCAACTTCTACTCTACCCAAAATCGAATAAATCAAGATAAATGATAAAAGTATAGACCTTTTAGATCTTTAGGGCTGCGGTTTTGTTGAATTATAAGTGAAATCGTCCCACATTGTAAAATAAATGTGGGACGAATTAGTTTATAAATTGGAATTTGGATCATACTAAATGATTTGTTCAAATCTTTTACATTGTGGTCTCCTCGCTATTATAAGTTATATTCAAGTATACTCTCTATTTAAATTGACCAGATTCTAGAAATTTAATATGGTATCTGAGCGGATTTGGAAAAATCCGGAGTGACATTGCCGTGGGTTAGTCCGACTTATTTGATCGGTTGGTAATCAACCGATTTGAATGGTCAAGTTAAACTTTTCAGGTGATTAGACTTGAGGGAGGTGTGTTGAAATATGAGTTAAATTGTCTCACATTAGAAAATAAAAGTGGGATGAATTGGTTTATAAGAGGGAATTTGAACCATAATAAATGACTTGTTCAAATCTTTTACATTGTGGTCTCCTAAGTTTTTTACGTTATATACGAACACACTTCCCATCTAAATTGACCTGACTCTATAAATTTAATAGGTTTAAGTATGAGATTTCTTTCACAAATTCCATTAGCATTCTAGTTATACAATTCTCAAAACCTATGTATATAGTATATGGGCCAAATAATTTCACTTCGTTAAATTTGTTTCACATTTGTTATAAAAGTAGGATTGATTAATTTTATAAAGGTAAAGAATGTTACCATATTATTATTTAATTAAGTTTTTCAAATATGTGATTCCCTCCTCTTAATCATATTCGTTCACGTTCCTCTTTCAAATTTCAACAAGATTCTATAGTTCTAACATAATATCTAAATTGGTTCAATTCATTTCAATTCGTAATTTCAAATTTTATGATTGGATTTGAGAGGAGTGTTGAATTTATCAAATTGATTATATTTATAAAGGTGAAATCAAATCTTTTAAATGTATTTAAATATATCACTTTATAATTACAACAAATTTGAACCAGAATTTACATTTCGATCTAAACCAATAATGACCAAGAAAATGGTATTTAAAGTTTCTAAAACTCAATCTGGGCCTGGCTTAAATATGGGCTTGGGCCCGAAACTAAGCTAGCCTACAACTGAAAGATGTTTTCTTCTCCAAGTGTCCCTGAAGATATGGAGAGCTCCACAGGTAACAAAGATGGGCCCCACAACATACAGATCGTTGATCGTCGATCGCGGCGGAAGAACGGCTGCGATCGGCTACACCGTGCCTTAACCGACTGCCACCGCCGGATACCCGCAGGTCTATCGCGTGAAGCGGCATGCAGCCATTTGAACCGCTCTCTGGCCCAGTGCCTGGTGGTGGAAGCCTGTCCTTCCGAATCCGAAGCTGTCCACAGCCTGTGCTCGAGCGCCGGAACCGCCCTCAAGCGCCGCCAGTGCCGGGAAGCGCAGCTCTCACTTTCAGTCTGCCTGTCTAAACTGCAATCGGAACTCCAAAATCCCCATTAGTTTGTCACTCCTTTTCAAGATCCATGTTTTCCGATTAATCAACAGTCTAATTTTGTACCATCACGATACACCCACCACCGTATCGCCGCCTTGCTAGCTTTTCTCCGAGATCATCCCTGAAATATATATACTAAAGCAGTCAGTTCTATCAATCTCAACTTCCCACAACTTTACAACGCAACAAGAACAAGCCCCATGAAAGAAAAGAAACAATAGGAATCTACAGTTAAAAAAAGACTGAATTTTTAAGGGGAAATGAGCTCAGGCATACCAGAAGAACGATGGATAAAAAGACCCTTTTCTTTCATTATTCTTTCAGAGATATCAGAAACAAGTTCATACTTGTTGCTTCCATAGCATGCAGTCATAAAAGCTGCAAGAGTAATTCGATCCACTTCATGCTTCAATTCTAACATCTTAACGAAAAGATCTGCAGCAATATCAACTTTATCTTCACTACAAAGCTTCCTGATTAATGAGCTAACAGTTCTAGCCCATTGCTTCTTGTCAAGCCTCTCAAGCAGATTAACTGCTGTTAAAAAATCATCCTTCTTACAAAACTCGTAAGCTATCGTCATTCGAGTAACTTCACACGGCGATAATCCTTTGCCAATCATGCCGTTGTAAAGAGCTCTAGCTTCATCCAACAATGACTCTTTACAAAGACCACTGATTAATGCTCCATAAGTGAAACTATCAGGTGTAAGCCCTTTAGTGCACATTTCATGGAAAAGTTTAACTCCAATATCAGTCTTCCCCTCTTGACAGTGACCCGATATCATAGACGTATAAGTTTCGGTGGTGGGAACAAGTCCGATTCGAAGGGCATCGACGAAGAGCCTTTCACATTCTCTCATTTTGTTATGCTTCGAGAGATGAGAAATCAACGTTGTGTAGGTAAACATATCGGGTGAGTTTCCGGTTTTGATCATCTTACAGATAAGTGCCAAAGCTTGTTTCAAATCCTTCTGTTTGCATCTTTCAGATATGAGAATAGTATACGTAACTTTATCAGGAGAAACTCCATTTCGAAAGCTTCGTCTCAGCAACTTATAAGCCTCTCTAGATTTACCCTTCTTACAAAGACTATCAATAACAGCATTACAAGTGCAAGTGTTTAGAGTTAAGCCGAGTTTTCCGAGTTCATCTATCAATTCGTACACCCTTTCGAAATCCCCATTCTTAGCATGACCATCAATAAGCGTGCAATAAGTGTTTAAATTAGGAACCAATCCTTGTTCCCGCATCTTTTCAAGCATCATCTCTGCTCTATTCAGTCTTCCCTCCTTGCAATATCCATCGATCATTGCTGTGTACGTATACACATTTGGCTTGTTGTTGTCACTCCTAACAAGCTTAAGGAAAAGCCTAAATGCTTTATCAGTCCATCCTTTCTTACAAAGGCCATCAATCAAAGCAGTATGAGTAAACACATTTGGCTTCAACCCACTCCTAACCATCTGCTCCAAAAGTTCAAATGCATGCTTAATACTTCCTTTGCTGCTAAATCCATTTATTAAACAAGAATAATTTATCACATTTGGTACTAACCCCATTTGCACCAAAGTATTGAATATCCACGATGCTCTATTCACAAAACCATTTTCACACAATACTCTTAGAATCAAGCTACAAGTGGCATTGTCTACTAGAAAACCTTTATTCAACATAGAACACAACCATTTATCAGCATCAAGAATTCTACCAGCTTTACAATACCCTACAACCATATATTTTAAGCTATATTTATCAGGAATCACACCACTCTCACACATTTCATCGAACACATTCTCAGCCATTTCAATTGAACCAAATTCATTAACCACACTAAGCACACAGTTTAATGTGTGGGTATTAAGAACCAAACCTTGGCTCTGCATCTGAAAAACCATGTCCACAGCCTCCTTCAGTAACCCAATATCCGCGAAATTACTCAACATACAGCGAATAACCTCGTGAGCTCTCTCAAAATTTCGTCTTTTGCTCAAACAATTAGCACATACAATGTAAAACCTCATAAAATATTTAAACTTATGGAAACTAATTGCCCAGTAAAAGAAACTCAATGCTACCATCGAACCCGCCTCGTCAGCCAAGGCAGCCACCACCGTAATTGCCTGTTCTAGAGTTAAGAAATCCGAATCTATAGGCAATTCCAGTATAGTACGTGATCGAATTTTCCTATCTTGATTATAATACGAATCACATACCCAAAAACAAACTCGTTTAATCACAGTAGATGGCAAAACTACCGCGGCATCGCTGCTGCTATGCATTCGGCAGAAAGGCTTGAACATATCGAGTGAAATAACGCCATTTAGTATCAATCTGATCGCTGCACCTCCGGTATGAACTTTAGTCAGCTGCCGGCATACTGAAAACACCATGAAAATGGGTTCAGCAACCTCCTCAAGGGGACTCCTAAGTCCTATCACTCTTTACCTGAAACAAGAAGAACTCATATCTAATTGGGCCGGGTTAAGAAAAAATTTACCCGTTTTACACAGCCCACATTAGCAGTAATTTGTTGGGCTTGTCAAATAAAAATGAAATAATCATAATTTTTTAAAAATATTGATTAAAATTAAAAACATTACTATCATAATTTATATAAAAGAAGAATGAACACAAATATTAATATCCATAATAAAATCATAACTTTTTAACAATAAATACACTATAAAAAAGCTTATAATATGATAAAAATAGATTATCATATCATTCTGTAGAAGAACATGTCAAAATGATACATCAGAGCCTACAAAAATGTGAATCTATGTTCAGACAGACTGTAAAAACGAAACAAATACGTAGATGCAAATTTCAGACAGTTTTAGGGAGAAATACCAGGAATTTGAGGAAGAAGAGGTTTAGTTTTCTTGCATTTGTCTACCAATATTGCCTGAGTAATAAGAATCATACCAGCAATAGAAACAGCATTTTGGAGTGCACATCTTGGAACTCGACTAGGATCAATAATCCCGGCTAAAATCAAATCTTCCAATTTCCCACTCATTGCATTGAAACCAATTCTAAACTCCGAATCTCGAATACATTCGATAATCACATCTCCATCAAAACCAGCATTTGCTGCAATCAGTTTAGCCGGAGCCATGAGTGCCTGAAGTAAGTTCACATTTTAAGTGATTATGTATTTTGTCAATGAAGAAGTGAAGAGAGTGTAGTGTGCTAAACCTTTTCGATAATATCTGCGCCAATCTGTTCTTCGGGATGTTGGATTTTTTTCTTTATACTCGGAATTTCTTTAGAAAGGTGAATAAAAGTAGCGCCGCCTCCAGGTACCACACCTTCAGCAATTGCAGCAAAAGTGGCATTTTTTGCATCTTCAATTCTTAGTTTTCGCTCTTCGAGCTCTACATCTGTATGAGCACCGACTTTAATTATAGAAACTCCACCACAAAGCTTTGCGATTCTTTGATTAATCTTATCTGCAAGATATTTACTATCTGTCATTGCAACATCCTTCTTCATTTGCATTATCCTTGCCTGAATTTCAGCCTTCATCGCAGGGTCCGCAACAATAGTGGTAAAACTGCTTGTTACCGTAACTTTCTGAGCAATGCCAAGCTGATCGGAGGTTACAGTATCAAGAGTCAGTCCCAAATCACCAGAAATAAAATCAGCACCTGGATGCAATCAGCCAACAAATATAGTCAGAACAAGAGACACGCTCAAAGTTATCTTAGTTCATTTACTAGCAAAGTTTTAGCGGCTTAGAACTGTTATTTTTTCATTTTTTATATGCTGTTTTATGAATATAATGAAAGGGAGAAGTTCCTGAAGTAGTTTTATTTACCTGTCATTAGAGCAATGTCTTGCAAAACAGCTTTCTTACCATCACCAAAACTGGGACATTTTACAACAGCAACATTAAGCAGCCCCTGTCTTTTATTCAGAACCAGAGTTTCAAGCACGGTACGAGATATGTCCTCTGCAATAATTAGCAGAGGGGCACTTAACTGAGTAGCTTTCTCCAGCAAAGGAATTATATCTTTCAGAGAAGATATTTTCTGATCAGTTATCAGAATTCTGGCATTTTCGAATTCCACTACAGACTTGTCCTTGTTTGTCACAAAATGTGGTGACATATATCCTTTATCTATCTGTAAGAAAACACCACCTGAAGGAAAATCAAGGGAAAACAAAAACTTGAATCTGAAAAAAATTAGCCAATGTCGCTAACTATGTTTTGTCGCATACCATCCCCAGGTCCCGAAAATTTATAGGTGACAGTGGTGAAAAGTGAAGAATAATTACCTATCGTTACACTGAATTGCTATCATGAAAAAAATCTAAAACACCCTCACACTTCAAATATAGTTTCTATAAAATTACAAAGAGAACCGAAACTATGCGCTGAAAAACGGTTCCAAAAAATTAATGCAGATGTTTACAAGTTTTAATATGGACTTCATACAATACATTCTATCTGCTACATTCCCAAAACAATTCCAGGGAAAAAACAGGATTTAATGAGTGAATTACCTTCATTCCTTCTTCAAAGATAATAAAAGTTTCAGACGACGAAGAAGAGTCAATTGATATCAGCCCATTAGGTCCAATTCTTTCAATGGCTTCAGCAATAACATTTCCAATATGTTGATCATTTCCAGAAGACACAGAAGCTACAGCTGCAGAGTAAGGTAAGGTGTATCAAGATCACAGATTCATAGGAATATGATAATGGGGAGAAAGAGAAGGGAAACCTTTAATTTCATCACTTCCCCTCACGGGATAACTTTTATCCTTCAGGATTTTGACCAACTCCGTCACTGTTTTTTCCATTCCCGTTTTCAGATAAACAGGATTTGCTCCATTAGCGACAGCTAAAAGTCCATTTTTTATCATCTCTCTAGCCAATACAATGGCAGTTGTTGTACCATCGCCAGCTGAATCATTTGTTCTTTTGGACACCTGCTAAATTAATGAACTAGCTCAATATGGTACCTGCAAGATAATATGCATAGAAGATCATTGACCTCTTGCAATAGCTGAGCCCCAATGTTCTCAATTGTATCTGGAAGTTGTATGGCTCGTGCAATAATAGCACCATCATTTATTATTTTCACTGTCCCGGACTCCGATAGAACCACATTACGCCCTGCAGTACCAAGCAGAAATCCAAGTCAATACACCTAAATCCAACACAACTTAGAACAAAACTAATACTATGGATACAATAAACGCGAAATACGCAATTGGAAACCGACGAAATCAGTACTTTACACGCCTTTAGGGCCAAGTGTCACAGCAACAGCATCCGAAAGCTTATTGATCCCGGAAAGCAAAGCTTCCCTACACTTTCTATCAAACTCTATCCTCTTCGGACCCGCACGAATCGTAAACAGCTTCTTCTTCACTTTACTTGCCCTCCCCACCATAAACAAAGTCGTTTTTTCACGAAATTCCTAAAGAAACGGAAAATAAAGTTGCAACAGATTACACAACGCCCAAAATAAAGGAATTAAGAAGTAGAAAAACAGAGCCAGTAAAGTCACCAAGAACGAAGAATTTTGAAGAACTGGAAATGATAAACGAAGCGACATTTTCGAAAGTACACCGTTGGTTTCTGGGCGGTAGGGTTTAAGCTGAAATTTATCAATAAAACGACGCCGTTTGACAACTTTTAAATTTTATCAAAAATATTTCAAAAATACAACTTCATTCACATAATAGAAAGTTATTTGGTTTTGATAGTTTCTTGCACAAGAACATGGAAGCAAATAAATCCAATGAACCAACTTATTTTCGAGACATCTTCGATACGAAAGACGAGCAATATCGAACAAATACACGGAAACAAAGGAGTCAAACAAAGTTCTAAGATGTCCAAACTCTAACATTTCATTTTCTCAGTGTTTGCTGTCTTCTTCCTCACAGAACTTAGAATAACTATCAGCATCCATCAATGAATCCACTTCTTGAGCATCGTTCACCTCGACCTTTATCATCCATCCATCCTCAAATGCACTACTGTTCACCTACAATCACACGAATCCGAACAAATAAGCCGTAAAGATAGCGATAATAAAGTTCAAAGCTCGAATTCGCATCAGAAAACTTGCTGCTACACAAGGAAAATGTACTGAGTCGAGATGGGATCAAGCATAAAAAAGGGAGCATAGAACAAATATCTGCTAACTCGAAATGAAGTAAATACGAGGGGTAAAAACACAAGAGACAAAAAGCATCGATCGAACATGATATATAGCAGCAATAATCTCAGGGGTAATTAAATAAAAATATAGAGCTATAAGATTTAACACAATAATTTGATCTGAACTTACGAGATGAGGAGAATCACTGAGATTTGTATTCACTTGAGTAACTTTCCCTGTAATTGGAGTATAAATATCGCTTGTAGCTTTGACGCTTTCAACAGCACCAAAACTTTCACCTTTATTTACAACAGCTCCCTCATCTGGTAACTCAACATACACAACATCACCAAGATGACTCTGAGCATGATCAGTTATACCAATCGTCGCACAATTACCCACAATTTTTACCCACTCATGGGACTCTGCATACTTCAGATCTTTAACAACTGCATTTATTAAATAACGTGCATGAACAACCCAAAACCATTAATGAGATCTAATTGAAACAGCAAAAGCAAATAACTTAAAAAGATTCAACATTTACAAATTTCTGAATCAAACTCGCACCCAGAGAGTATTTCATACAATGANAAAATCAGTACTTTACACGCCTTTAGGGCCAAGTGTCACAGCAACAGCATCCGAAAGCTTATTGATCCCGGAAAGCAAAGCTTCCCTACACTTTCTATCAAACTCTATCCTCTTCGGACCCGCACGAATCGTAAACAGCTTCTTCTTCACTTTACTTGCCCTCCCCACCATAAACAAAGTCGTTTTTTCACGAAATTCCTAAAGAAACGGAAAATAAAGTTGCAACAGATTACACAACGCCCAAAATAAAGGAATTAAGAAGTAGAAAAACAGAGCCAGTAAAGTCACCAAGAACGAAGAATTTTGAAGAACTGGAAATGATAAACGAAGCGACATTTTCGAAAGTACACCGTTGGTTTCTGGGCGGTAGGGTTTAAGCTGAAATTTATCAATAAAACGACGCCGTTTGACAACTTTTAAATTTTATCAAAAAATATTTCAAAAATACAACTTCATTCACATAATAGAAAGTTATTTGGTTTTGATAGTTTCTTGCACAAGAACATGGAAGCAAATAAATTCATCCTTATTTTCGAGACATCTTCGATACGAAAGACGAGCTATATCGAACAAATACACGCAAACAAACGAGTCAAACAAAGTTCTAAGATGTCCAAACTCTAACATTTCATTTTCTCAGTGTTTGCTGTCTTCTTCCTCACAGAACTTAGAATAACTATCAGCATCCATCAATGAATCCACTTCTTGAGCATCGTTCACCTCGACCTTTATCATCCATCCATCCTCGAATGCACTACTGTTCACCTACAATCACACGAATCCGAACAAATAAGCCGTAAAGATAGCGATAATAAAGTTCAAAGCTGGAATACGAGTCAGAAAACTTGCTGCTACATCGCAGAAATGTACTGAGTGATTAGCCTTATCCTCATACATTACAGGAATCAGAATCAACGAGACCATAGAGACGAAAAGTTTTAACAGCAATAATCTCAAGAGTAAATAAAGATATAGATCTACAAGATTTAACACAATAATTTGATCTGAACTTACGAGATGAGGAGAATCACTGAGATTTGTATTCACTTGAGTAACTTTCCCTGTAATTGGAGTATAAATATCGCTTGTAGCTTTGACGCTTTCAACAGCACCAAAACTTTCACCTTTATTTACAACAGCTCCCTCATCTGGTAACTCAACATACACAACATCACCAAGATGACTCTGAGCATGATCAGTTATACCAATCGTCGCACAATTACCCACAATTTTTACCCACTCATGGGACTCTGCATACTTCAGATCTTTAACAACTGCATTTATTAAATAACGTGCATGAACAACCCAAAACCATTAATGAGATCTAATTGAAACAGCAAAAGCAAATAACTTAAAAAGATTCAACATTTACAAATTTCTGAATCAAACTCGCACCCAGAGAGTATTTCATACATTGATCTGAAACCAGATCTGATTTAACTTAAATAAATGGAGTTCATGAAACAGTGATAACAACAGATCATAACACGAAAAGAGAAAGAAAAAGGAACTGAAGATCTAAACCACTCACCGGTAGCAAAAGTTCTGGAAATTAAAGAGACCCTGAGAAGGGAAGCGGCTTTAGACGCCCACAAGCTTGACGCCATCGCTCAAATTAGTGGGTTGGCCGCGGAGTAAAACGTAAGACAGGCGGGGTTGGTAATCGTATTATAGGTTAAAAGGGACACCCGAACATTTCTATATATAGATATATACAAGATCCTTCAATATATAATTTTAGTATTTTTATACGTAAATAAGGAAATGTTTTTTTCTTCAATTTAAAATTTGCATAATTTATTTGATTAGTGATTCATAATTTCTTATATATTATTACATTAACAATATTGACTTACATTTTTATTTGTATAGTTGGAGGTAAGTCATAAATTGAAAGATCATAAATCTTGAAGAGCATTAATTATGATTAACGATATGAAACACATTAAATAAAAATATATGGTAATTTCGCCTAAATCAAAACATGTTATTTATAAAATGCATAGAGTTACTTAATTTATAATGCATAAATAAATAAGATAAATTTTGAATAACTTAAAATAAAACTATGGTAATATTATAACATAAAATAGCTATTTTTTCGTGAAAGGCGCTAGTTTTGCATTAGCGTTTCTTTACGGAGAGTTGGCACTTAGCGATAACAGGGAACCGACGTTCTATCGACAAATTTATCAATTTTTCCAGTTCTTATCTAAATTCGGAACGAATCATTTGGGTCTCAAGCTGTTGATCAGAGATAGGATCTGGTTTTTTCGATGGCTCTGGCGGCGGAGCAGCTCCAGTTCTTGAGTATTCGTGATATCCTCAAGGAGTCAGTTGAGATTCCGAAGCAATCCCCCAAAACTTTCTATTTCATAACCCTAACGCTGATTTTCCCCCTTTCGTTTGCAATCTTGGCTCACTCGCTTTTCACTAATCCAATACTGACGCAGCTTCAAGAAGATGCTGCTGCGGCTGCGAATTCCTCCGAATGGTCTAAACTCTTCGCTTTTCAGTTCTGTTACCTTATTTTCCTTTTCGCTTTTTCCCTTCTATCAACCTCGGCGGTTGTATTTACTGTTGCATCACTTTATACATCAAAGCCCGTTTCATTTTCTTCCACCATTGCGGCGATTCCCAAAGTACTGAAACGCCTATTTATCACCTTTTTATGGGTATCTCTATTGATGATTGTTTATAGCATTATATTCGTGGCATCGCTTGTGCTTCTCATCATTTCAGTGGACATAAATAGTATGCTGTTGTTTTTATTCTCTTTGATCATCGTTTTTTCCTTGTTCCTTGGTGTACATGTCTACATAAG